>JARHVA010005948.1:612500-982500 GCA_037957365.1 Torreya grandis
AAAATTGATAATCATACCTCCATGTCGAATCCCTAATAGTAGATGAAGGATATTGAATCATCCAAGACCCTCCTTATTCTCATCCTCTTCCTTGTCATCAATACCTAATAATTTTGTTAATAACTAATAACTAATTGAATTTAAACTAAAAATTATATAGTAATCTAATGAATAATGAAAAATCTAAACATATTTTACCAATGATAATACCCTCATGTTTTTTAAGGGGGTGGTAATATTCATCAACCTCATGTTTTGAAGTCAAATAAACACTAGATCCAATACAAACCAAACCATGTAATGCAACACCAATTATATTTCAATTAATTGGTTTAGTAGTCATTAAATGCACATAATATTTAAAACACTTATTGAAATTAAAAAAAAAAAAAAAAAAACTATTCTATTTTGTGAAGTATATTTTTTATCTTATTTACACGGCCAAAGTTTTATTTTATTTTCATCAACATGTATATTTTAGTTTAATTATTAATTTTATTGGAAAAAATAGAAAACTAAAAATTAAAATAAATTTAGACTAAGATGTAATTGAGAATTTCATAAAACAATTTTCATGCAACCTATATAATAAAATAAAGGAAACCAAATTAAAATTTTCATCAAATTATTTACATACAACCTTGGAAAAAATAAAGGAAATAAAATCAAAAATTTCTTCAAACATTTTACATGTAACCTAAAAAAGAAAAAGTATGAAAAATAAATTGGTAAAGGGGGGTGAGATGAATATCAATCATGTTTGCATGATTTAAAAAGTTTTTTTTAGGGTTTTATTCCAAGAAATATCTAGGTCTTTTTCATGGGTTTTCCTATAGAGTTTTGTAGGTTTTTACTATATGGTTTTCTTATTTTTTTTATAACGTTATTTTGTAGGAATTATATATGTATACATTAAATTTACTTATAAAATTTAAAATTTAAATATGTTTGATCTTTAGTTTTATAACGATGGAAAAAATTATTCCTCTTCTTCATCTAAAATTGGATTTCTTATTTGTTTCCCTCTACTCCTTCCCCTTGCCTTATGTTTTGTAAAAACCCTATTATTATGTAAAAATCTTCATTTTTTTGTTATCCCTTTCTTATCCCTATTTATTAAGAATGTATCCTATCTCTCTATCAATGGATGATGTCCCTTTCTCCTCTATCTTAAAGTATGGTGTCTCTTTATACAAATGGGTTGTCCTTTTCTTATTTGTGTTTCTTGGGTTTAAAATAAAATGATGTGGAAATGGGTGGACATATGCCTCTCCATTATATTCTTTTGATGTCAAAGTTTTTACAATGAATACCCAACACAAATTATGCCACATTTTTACCTATATGTTGTGTCATGTTTTAATCACATTTGTGTTAAAAATTATTAAAAAAATAATTAATCAATGATTGGTGTTGATCTAACCTAATGTTCAATTCCATTCCAATGACATGTAGTAGTGACATGAAAATTATTATGTCAAAAAACTCCATTAAATTTAATTCAATTTTCTAAGTGAGTATTATTTTTATGAATTAAATAACTATGTCCACTTAAGTTTTTGTCCCAAAATTTATTCCTCCACCAACCAAAATAATTTCCACACATCCAAAATTTGTTTTAATATATTTACTTTTACATGGTGGCATTAACATAACATAAAAATTACATCGATGAAGTTAGTGTCATAATGAATCTTAATATGATATTTTACCAAGGATTTGTTAATATAAAAACATGCTCCACCATGTTCCATGTTTCGATGCTATTCCTCAAATAAATTTGATTCATGAGAAACATTATATTTTACATCATTCTATTGAACCGATAGAGTAAAAAAATTTTATTAAGCTATATTAAAAAATTACATGACTAAATAAAATGTTGAAGTGATATGATGTATTTTTATTCAAAAAATCATATATCCTACTAACAATATTTAATGAATATTGGTGAATGTTATTTATTATTTTTTATGTAATAATGATAAACTCTTTGAATCTTCAGGTTCTCTTTTGTACTATCAGGTGTATACCCGAATGAATAATAGACTCCAAATGATGATAAATAATTGATTAGGTCCCTCTATTTAAACCTCACAATTAAATATAAGTATATACCAATACCATACTTGGTAAAATTTCCCAAATAATCAATAAGAATAGTAACTATATACAATTAAAAAAGACTAAAAAATTGTATTGAATAATTCTAAATGAAATAAAACAAAAAATTAATATATAAATAAAACTAAAACAAAATCTTTTTATTAATTATCATACAAATATACAATCAATATACTATAAAATTATTACCTATAATAAATACAATAGGATAGTCATAATAAAATTGAACAAATACATGTAATCACATTCAATATAAATAAACAGTGACAATAAGAGACTGATTTATACATATTTATATGCTAATATAACCACATAAATTTAATCATATATAAATAAATAATTTCCTTACCCATCATAAAACTAATAACATTTTTTTTTTAAAGCAAGCTACAACTAAGTAAAGTTATCAGAGTTTGAAAAACAAATACTTAAAAAATCAAGAAACAATCAATTCGAGGTGCAAAAATAGAAGGATTTGAGATTCACATAATAAAATGTAAGAATTAACATGGAAAATAACACAAATTCAACCTAAAATAACCCTAGTTTAACCATAAAATTTCTCTTTCTATTTAAGAGACAAGTTTGAATAAAAATATTTCATATAAATAGTCATAAAGCTGAATCCACCAACATGGAAATGTCATCCAAAATGGAAAGGAAGAAAACTTAAATAACTATAAAACTATACATAAAATGTGAAGATTTAAAAAATTGAAACGCATTCTAGGTGCAATATCATGACAAACACAATAATTCAAGTTAAACCATTTATATTTTGATATTCCCAATAAATCACTCAAAGTTCAAATGCTAAAATGGGAGGGAATCCTCGCAATCAAGTATATTTTGAGTTCATAGTCCAAGTCATATATATTATTATATCATCCCAATATGTTATAAGTGAATAAATTAAGTGTAGGCCCTGAAGAGGATATATATCTTGGATATAACAAACTTGTCTCTTGATCCCCCATAAATTTTGCATTTTGGGATTGATTTACCAAAAATTCATGTCTTCTTCTTGATTGAAATTATACATTATGCAAATATAATACTTAAATATGCACCTAATAATTATTTCATTTATAGTATATGTTATATAGATTTATTTTAATGGAATATTGAAGTTTAGCAAATTGTAAATTTAATATTAGGAGGACATTCTTGAAGTTGAAGCAAGTATCCCCTCTCTAAACTAAGAATACTTGGAGGCCCTGTGCATGACATTGGAGTTTATTAGAATCCAAAACTTTGTGTAATAATAATAATATTTAAATAATTAATAGCCAAATTTATAGATATGTAATTATTCTTTTAAACTTAATGACATTTTTAGTCACTATTTCCACAATTGGATTTCTATTATAAGGAAGAAAATTTGCCTTCACTTAATTTCAAAAAGGTAAGTTTTTATACTCATAATACTAAACTTGTCCATATGGAATCTACCTTGACCACACTATATTTTAAAATAATGATTTTAATATCATGTACTTAAAAAATGAACAAGATACTAAATTTTAAAATAAAATGAATCTATAAATATTATAATGTACCATCTTCTATTATTTTACATTGAAATTTTGATTCATATATAATGTTAAGAATTTCCAATATAAATTCATGATATATATTTAAATGTGTACAAAAATTTTTCATCTTTTTATTTTTAACATAAAAAATAAAGTGAACATTCATAAAAATAACCAAGATTGATTATGTAAATTAATTATTTTGTATTCCATAATCTTTAAATGCCAAAATTAAGTAGTTATTCCATAAAATTTATCTTAAAACCAATAAAACTAATTGATATTAAAATCCATCTCCATATGTATTATTAATTTTAAATTTTGTTTTTCTTTAGAAAACATGTAAACCAATTGTCTCATTTTTAAACATTTTCATGAGGGAAAAAGACATCATACACATGTCTACATTACACAAGATTTTATATGTGATTATAATATGTAGAGGTGTCCATTTTTTCATCATGACATGGTTAAACAAGTTTTATGGGGGTTAGGGATTGTGGACACCCAAAATCATCCCACTCTAAATTATCTTACTGATCCCACTTCCACACCATACAACCTTCATAAAAATATATTACTAAATTTTGTGCAAATTAAGACATCATTTAGGTTAAACATGCATCAATAATAAATGTATTTTCATGTTTTTTTCAATGAAAATTAAAATAATTCATGTCACATTAGGTGACACAAACCCAAGGCATAGATAAAGCGACAATATATTTTCACTTGGTTTGTGCCACATTTACTAAAATATTTCTCCAATAGTTGGCATTGAATTATTTGTATATTTAAACCTAAAATTAGATAGAACATACATACATACATACATACATAAATACATACATACATACATACATACATACATACATACATATATATATATATATATATGTCTGTGTGTGTGTGTGTGTTTGTGTGTGTGTGTGTGTGCGTGTGTGCGTGTGTGCGTGTGTGTGTGTGTGCGTGTGTGTGTGTGTGTGTGTGTGTGTGTGTGTGTGTGTCTATGTATATGTATGTATGCATATATGTATGAAGAATATATTTCCTGTGTTTATATATATATAAATAATTTTGGATTTGAAGATTGAATATTTTTTTAATCACAAACTCTGATTTAGTTATATCCAAAAACATCATATGTAATAACCATGAAATTTATAAATTGTGATAATTATACATATTAAATAATGTATGATATTTTAGGGAGCCAATTTATTACAACATAACTTACCACAAAAAATATAGTTGATCTAACCTAAATCCCAGTCATCCTCCTTCTCTTATATAGGATCATTAGGGATGAAAAATATTTTTAATAAGAAATCATAATCCTAAATTTAATCATAGTAATTAGGATCCTCGTCATCTTCATACTCAATATAAAGACCATAATTTATTATAAAATGTTTATCTACTTGTAAATTAAATATAATATAATTATCATGTAAGTGTTTAAAGTTACAACTTACATAGTTAATTATGACTGCAAATTATTTTAAAGAATAATAAATTTGTTACTGGCACATTTTTATTACATTGGGTCCACATATTGAAAGCTTATGTATCCAATCTTAGAGCTTTAAATATTTTTTTTCACTTTATCAATAGTCCTACAATCATAATGTTTCCCATACAATTAAATGTATGTCATTAAGCAACATGTAATTTGTTTTTATAAAATAATTTACAAACTTACGTAAATTAAATTATAAAAAAAAAAATATACACAACCACAAATATTTTATATTTTCACAATCCATATGATAATATTCTATATTTATTAAATAATATGTATACAATTTTAATATACAATTTTGATGCTCAATGTTTCATATCAACACCCATGATCCCTCATCATGAGAAAAAATCATATGTGGAAAAACAAGACCCAAGTGATGCTGGGTCTTGTTGTTCCACATATGATTTCTTTTCTCTTGAAGAAGGATCACAAGTATTGATACAAAACATTGATCATCAAAATTATATATACAGATTTTTTAGAAGAAAAAATATATTATTAATATTATTATATACATTTTTTTTTGCTCATTCATCCCAAGAGATTTTAACCAGGACCCCCTTAGACACTTCATCCTTTTGGTATCTATGTTTGATACTCTTGATTCATGAATTGATTGAAATACATGAGAACACATAATTAGTTCAATATTAAAATTTCAAAAATATTTACATCTCATTAAAAATTTAACTCACTTACTCCCTCCTTTTTATCACTTTCTAGCCAATCATTTCACAACTCTGACCAGTTGATATTTTGCACAAATGGAAGTCAAATTCCTCTCCTCTCTACATATATATTTACATGGTATTGAATCTCCAAATCATATATTTGAAAACTATCATAAATATATAAATAATAATAATGACTAATATGTATTTAGTATCCTTACCTTCATATGAATCCTCATCCTGTTAATTACTTTTTTCTACATTGTCTCTGTTTTATTTTGTGTTATAATAGGCTTTGCCAAAAAAACAATTATTTTAATTAGTTATTTCTGATGCTCTATTAGTTTTTTTTAAAGAAGGATTGGGAAATTCATAAAACAACATTTTTAAATACAATCATATGATTTGTTTAAAATCCCTAAGATAAAAATAATAAAATCCAAATATATTTTAAATAAATTGAAATACTATAAAATAAAAATAATGAAAACTTAAATAATATTAATATAAATACTTAAATAACATAAGTTTAACTACTTACTCACCCTGAGCATTCTTGAATATTTTTACCTCTTCATTCACATATAATTTCATTTTTAGATTAATAGACACTCAATGCTTGTACTCAATTTTTGTAAAAGCCAAATGAATGATCATATTTAGAGTGTGGTAGAGCCTCTATGTTATCCTCCTAAAAATGAGGTGGGAGAAAATCTTAAATTACATATGGGTAGGAGGGGCCTCCATGTGTTGTGGAGGATGAAAAACCTTCTACACATGATGAGCACAAGTAGGACAAGAGGATCTTGAACTTATAACACTAATCAATGTAGGGTGATCATGAAGCACAAATTATTTGGAATTAAATACAAGAAAATGTTAGAAAAAGTTACTTGAAATAATTGAAATAAGAAATAAATCTAAAAGATTATATATCCACATCAGTCTTTAGTAGCAAAGGAATCACATCAATTTGGACTAAATTTATTCTTATGTGAGTCCATATGAATAGTGGACATATTTTCAAAAATAAAAAAACAAAAAATAATATTACAATTAATTAAAATTATTCAATTTAAAAAATAAAATTAAAAACTATACTTATGTGTCGGGTCCATAGTAATAGATAAAGCCTGTTAGCTTGTCATATCATCTTCATGTGGGTCCATTGAACAATTATACATGTTATCAAAAACCACAAATAAAAAATAATATTAAAATCAATTTAAATTATTCAATTTAAAAAAAACCAAGGATTATACCTCCACACTAGGTTCGTAGTAATACATGAAGGATTTTGAACTCAACCCAACTTCATCCTTCCAAATATCCTTATAACTATTGGACCTATTATTAAAAATTGTAAAAATAAAATTATATTAAAATTAATTTAAATAATACAATTTAAAAAATAAAAATAATATTTCTAAATTTATTAATGGTCCTGAATAGCAAAAGAATGATGTTGAATCCTCTAAGCACCCTCCTCCCTTACCACCCTCATCCAGATTATAATAACCTAATAAAAATTAAATATTATAATTTGTTTCCATACTAATTATAAGACCATAATGTTAGTTTAGAGGTGTGGTAACCCTCATAAATGTCATTCATTCAGGTCATAGTGGGGGTTTCCATTGAATGGAAAATGCACCATGTATCCATCAAAGATATAAAATGGATTCTCAAACTATTTTTCATTACTATGGACGAAATTACATGATATTTTTATATTCACAACTTTATATAGGGGTTCTTGGCAACATTTTAAGATATCTCATCTTTGTCTCTTATTCACTCTTTCAATTATGAATTTTTTCCATTCTCTCCTACATCCTCACCCTAAGATACAATAACTATCGAATATGAACAAAAAAATTCAACTACTTTTAGTAGCCTCAAATGGGACTCAATTCCCATTTTATAGTTGTCATGGCTACTTACTATTATGTCTAATAAACAAATGGATAGCTAACACCAAATAAGTTTGACACCCAAATTTTAAGGCCTATGATAGGGTAGCCTTATCCTAGTCAAACATATAGCTATGTGATTTGAAAAATAATCATGCCATATCCAAGTAGATATATCTTGTTTTACTTTACCATCATATTAGTTATAATTTTACCAAGTGTCATCCTTTATAATTGGCTGATTTTCTAGTTGTCTTTTCTAGTCTTAGGATCCATAGCTACTCCTTTGCACTTTGATTATGTGTTCCCCTACTATAGGCAATCCTTTATTCAACACATTTTTCACTTGAATTATCTCATAATAACACTTTTAAAACTTTTTTTTATTGTAATCAAAAATTTTGAATGCTTCCCAATGTTTCCTTATCCACTAATTTGTAAGTTCTTCTGGGATATCCTCTAATGCCCAATTCTATTTTATCTATTTCATGTGTTCTAAAACTTGGGTGATGTAATATTATTCAGTTACCTATGGTGATCCTAAATTAGACTACCTACATAATTGAAATGTAATCCCCTACTTACATGTGGGTTTGAGTGGTTAAACCACTCTTTTGGTTGGTTGCCTTGATCATGAAGTTCTGTTCCATTGATCACTTTTCCTAAGCAGGATTGCTCTATGTTATTTTACTCTAGATCATGTTCAAGTTTATTATTCACACTTATCCTCTCATTAACTGTATTATTATTATTATTATTATTTATTATTTTTTGAATATCATGATTATGTGTCTTCTTCCATCTATTTACCTCATCTATGTGTTTTTAATAGTTTTATCCTTGTGGGTGCCTTACAAGACTCTCTTTCACATTTCTCTTTTATTCTTATTTTCTCTTCACTCTTATGGTTCTAAGTCCATTTCATACATTTTTATTTCCAAGTTTATTTAAAAAATTATTTTTTATTTCACACCTATCAAGGATCCTCTATGAACTCCCCTCACTTCCTTTTCTTCCTAGCTCTTATGGCTATGTGCGCACTTGCTTCAATTTACCTCTCCCAAGGTTTTTGTTTGATACCCCATTTTTTCACCTTCATCTATATTTTTTCTATGAACATTTTATTCCTTTTATTTTACTTCCTAACAAGTAGGCACATTTTATCTCCATATTCATTTAATTCCTTTGTGGGAAATGCATCCAAAATTCTTTTGTTTCTACATTTTCCCTTCTCCTCCTTTTGTTGCATGATCTACTCCACACTTAGAATAATATTCCAAATCATTAACCTCTTATAATATTTAGGTTTATCTATCTTTGTTTCATCCTTAAAATTATCAATGACATGCACAAAAATAAGTGGTCTCTCTTCATATGCTACAATATTTTTGGTCTATGCCTCTACTACCTTCTAGTGGTTTCCTACTATTCTAGGTATTACACATGGAAATTATTTGGATTTATTCAATCCAAACCATTATCACCTTCCAAAACACTCAAATAGGATAATTTTTCATCTTGGACTCTATCACATGCATCTACACCCTTTTATTCATGGAAAGTCTCATCTCCTTCTCACTCTTTGTTCCATGTGAACTATTGTAAGTGGACTATCATTCACTCATCTCATTTTTGAATTAGCATAAAAAGATTTATCTCTATGGTAAATTGAACTCCCACATACGTTTCTAATTTTCATATTTTTTATTCTCCGCATGATTTTCTCTCATCATACATCTCATGCCTTTAAGTTATATAGCTAATCTTCCCTAACACTAATCTTTAATTCCTTTATATTTATGCTTATATTTCCTAGTGTGGTTACCCTATTACAATCTTCACATATTAAGATTAAATATAGTCTAATAACCTCCTTTCACCTTCTAATTTGAGGCCTTAACATATGCCTCACGCCATCCTATCCTTGTATGTTCATTCTATCTTATTCACATTTATGACATCTAATTAGAATCCTTCTCTTCCTCCTCCTCCACTACATATTGTGTTATGATCTCACACAACTCTCTCTCTCCTTAGTTGATGGCTATTTCATCTCTCCTTTTATTCATCTCCAAAATTGAATATTTTTTAGTTACCCATGTTCAACACTTTACCAACCTTTAATTGATTCTCACATAACTCTTCTCCTTTATACTCTACCTCTTGATGTGTTTGAGACATTTGTGCCTCTTTATATCTACGCTTGCTTTGATGCTCTACTATTGTCTATTTATTCTTAGGAAAAATATTCTATCCATCTTCAACACATCCTCATATTTATGTTCATGATAACTACCTCAAATTCAAATCTATAATAGCCTTCACCTATAGTCAACTTAACTTATCTTTTCTTCTTCATACCTTAGTATGTATTATAATTACTATGCCACTATGTTATTTGTCTCATATTTTGTGCTCTTCTATCCTTAATTGTTCTCAGGGAAACTCCTTCTATAACACCCTTTAGATGATTATTTTATCTATGATTATTATCATAACAAGCACATATATGTGAGAAGTAATCAAACATATGCTCTATTACTAAATGTTTATCTACCTATGGGTATCTACTTTGTCCCAATTATGTTGTTCACTTATTAACATACACTTAGACACTTTTAAATTTTAGTTGATATATCCTCATTGATTATTTTCTTCCTCTAGTCCTGACCTTTCATTAATAGTGACATTTATCCTTTTTTCACCATGAACTATGTCCTCCACATCATATCTTTTAGTAGATCCTATATGATTTTTTTTTACTCTTTTATTTCACAGTGCATCTTTGGGCTTTACTTATCCTCTCATGCCTCACATCCTTGAAAATTTATTATTGTCTCCAAGACAACCTAGGCATAGTTATATGATAAACTCTTCACCTACGCATTAGATCTAAATTCTCATCGTTGAGTGTGTGCATTTCACTCTAGATCCTAATTCACTTGACAAGTCCCAGTTGTGCTCTCAAAAACTCTTCTTTAATGTATCCTCCATTCCATGCATTAAAACACGTATGTTTTTTTGTTCCTCCATTTATCCTTGTATCCTAATTATGCCACTTCATTCCAATTAAATATTTATTCTATGTTGTTATTGACTTAATGGAATACCATCCACATGTCCTTCACTTGTTACATTTACATTAGCTAGGTCTCTCTCCAATCCTTCTTGCTTTCTCTATTCATGCATCTCTCACCCACATAACCTTATTTTTCATCATCAATCCCCTTGAAACTCTTATGAGTCTTCCCAAATTTTATTATTTATCCTCTACCTATGTCTAGTCCCTCTTGAGATGTAATTAAAGTTTAAGGTGACTTAATGAGTAACTACCTAGTCTAGTAGTGTGGAAACCACATGATTCCATCTACTCACCTTATCCTTACCTTACCATTTATTATTATCCTTCAAGTATTTAAAATCCATTAAAACACTATCTCACATCATTATCAATGTAAATTTCAATCTTTTGGAGTCTTATAAACTCTTTAGCATGAAATTTCACTCAAAAACCATGACCTATCACATTTGTTCTTTTGGGTCTTCTTCTCCTTGCATTTTTTATTATGCAGTGCCTAATTTATTCCTTGTGATCTTTATTCTCTACCCATCCATATATTATGGATAATTTCCTTGTAAATTTATACCCAATTATATGATTTGAATATGTTTTTATGCTCTAAATACCTTAAATCGAAGATTCTATTAGTGCTCTTTTCCTAGTCACTTCTTTGTTGGTTACCTGTAACTAAATATTTTTCCATGCTCTAATTTATTTTATTCTTTACTCATCTACCTTATATCAACTCCCCCTTTTATATTTGTTTTGGCTTTTTACTATAGTGTATTATGATGCGATCAAGTATTGAGATCCCAATAAAAGGAATTTAATCTATTCATCCTAAGACTCATCTCATTCTCGAAGGAAAACAAAATAATAAGTATATAAATGCAATTATTTTATTAATTCAATAACATAGTATTTAAAGCTTCTCAAAGTAAGATATGATGCTTCAGATAGATTAGAATGGCACTGCACTTATCAACCTAAGTCTACACTTCCTGACCTTAAAAATTGTATAAAAAAATTCATTCACTCTCTCTCCCTCACTTCTTGTTGGATTTAAATTATGGATAACTCTCCTTATCCCACATAAAAATTCCCCCAAATAGTACACTTTCTCATATATTTATAAACTCCTTGGAAGGGTCTCACAAATCATCATTTTTCCAATTGATCTAACTATAAAAATTAATTAAGTTGTTGGTTTAGGTTCAAATATGAATATCTCACTAGAATCCCTACTAATATGCTAATTTAATTTATTGATATTCTTAACTATAGGTGAAATTTAATGTTTCATAGTTAAGGTGATGTGGTCTTCTAGTCAATTATTTTATTAGATTTTGGTCCTTCATGTGTGCTCATGTCTAAATATCCTCTATGTTCAGGAATATTTTATATCATGCACTATTCCTTCATTTATACTTGAATTCTAGTTACCATGTGTCAATATACTCTTTTCTTAAGTCCCTTTGATCTCACATGCATGAATTCAACCGAAAACATTCACTCTATTACCCTTCATTTATACTTAAACGCTAGTTATCTTGCATTAATATACTCTTTTGTTAAGTCCCTCTGATCTCACATGCATGAATTCAACCTAAAACATTCACATTGTTGCTCTTCACTAGTGGTGCACATGTAGACTAAGGTTCTAGTTAAGGACATATGTTTCATCTATGATGCTTATTTTTATAAAACACATCCATTCATGAGAACTAAAATATAAAGTAAATGTAGGACTCAACACGAATCCATTCATTTTATTCATCTTGGAAAAAATATAAAATTAATATTGGAAGTTTCATTGACAAGTTTTAAATAAAACATGCATAATGCTTCACTAATTTTAATTGTAGGGAAAAAAATGCAATATAATTTTTAAATAATCCAATCTAACTAAAATAATCCCAAAAGAATGCCATTTTACCCATTAAGGCAATAATAGATTGATCCACAAGATTTCCCTAGTGTATCTTAGCATTCATCGACATTTTCAGCTTCACATGTATGCCTATATGAGATTGAATAATATTACAAAAGAACAAAGAACATTTCTGATAGCTATAATAACTATAATTGTGTCTTTTAGGCCAAGAAAAAACTTAATAAAATTCACTTTTATTATACAGACATGGATAAGCTTTTAATGTAAGTTTTAATGTTTTAAAATGTTGAAATATCAAATTAGGTCTTTCATTCCCATTTACAACTATGACAAAGAGTGAAGATAAGCCTAGATCAAATCATGCTTCATTTCTTGCTCAATAAAATAAGTGCCAAACTTCATAAACTACTGACCAAATTAGGTTATAAACACTACATATAACTATGGGTTTTCCCAAGGTTCCATATTATTTTTCTCCTAAGACCTATTCAGGATTATAACCTCTCATATACTACAAAATTTTTATCACCACAGTTAAATACCTAGAAGGGATTATATCTATGATTACCAAAGCTAACGCTTGAAAATTAAAACTCAGTTCTATTTAGCTCTATATTCTTGATTACCACTACTGAAAACATTTAAGTTTTATGCAAACAAAATTGGTAAAACAAGGCTAGTTAACATTAGAATCATTGTTTGGCATCCTAAATATCTATTCAACACTTAGAAGTCTAATTACCCATATAAACATTGTGTGGATGCCATAAAGAAAAATTTGGTATAGTTAAACTTGGTTAACACTAAAATCACAAGTAAACTCATCTAATACCAAATCCATACTTGGAAGGCTAATCACAATAGAGATTTAAGAATAAACTTGCCAAAAATCTAATTAGGGATTATGAACTTGATTATAATTATGAACCATGAAAAATTTCCTTGAAGAAAAAAATTGGAGTTAGAAACCCAATTTCAACTGTAAGCTTAGAAAAAAAATCCCAATACTTAGACCACATAAGATATTGTTATAAACAAATTTGTAAGAAACCAAAAAACTGCACCAAAACCAATAATGATGAAAAGTAAAAAATATCAATAAGAACAACAATTAATTTTTTTGAAACCATAATATATTTTGATTTACCTAGAATGAATAAAATAAATACATAAAAGCATTTAAATAAACTTTAACTCTAAATTAGAGTTGACATGTAAAATTAAAAATCCTAAAAAATAATAAACTGTCTAGAGTTAATTTCCCCTACTATAAATAACAATTTGATTTGTTAATAAATTTTGCATAAAAGTTCATATGGGCCTAACATTCCAATAATATCCTTTAAATAATAAATTCACTATGTTTGATGAGTTACAATCTAAGTTCATGTCTAGTTACAAAGTTATCTAATTTACACTATTTTTAACATGTCTAAAAATACTATAATGTAATTTTGAACCCTTAGATGATCTTATATACTTCTCAAAACATCTTATAATTTCCCCCAACTAGTGAATCCAATTATGGATGCATTATTTTTTTTTTGTTTTGGCATAAATGAGATTTGAATCAGCTTAACAAGTTCAAAGTTATGGCCTTTGGAAGATATGTCTCCACATCATTCTTCTCTGGTTGAAAACAACTTAACTTTTATGAGCTGATGTGCTTGTAATCCTTCCATTTATTATTTTCATTTTTTTAATCTCCCATTCTAAAACCCATGTGTTGTCTTCTTGTTGCAGTCCTTCCCACTATACCCAAAACCTTGTTATAACTCCCTTATCTTTTGTTCAATGTATTCTTATCCATAATGTATATTATCTTATCTTTCTTATTTTTTGGTACCTTTTTATTTTAATAAGATTATTCATCTTCTTCCCATTCACAAAATTACCCATGGAATTAATATAAATATTAAACATTAAATAATGGAGAGATATCACAATTTTTTGGTTAAGTCACCTCATAAACATTATCGTTTATTTTCTTCATGGCTATGCAAAGACCAAGTTTATGGTAGTTCAAATTGTTGTATGTTCTTTTGAAAAATATTTATTTTATCATATAAACCATCATCAAATATCTTTATTCAAATACCTTTCAACTTCTTTTTACATCTACTATTGCTTTATACTTTTCATTATTTTATCGTAGATTTTTCTAACTTCTTGCAAATGTTGTATGTGATCTAAAATGTTTTTTCATCATCACAAACTAATTATGTGATTGGTAATTAAAAAAAATATAAAATAACCATAGGATTTATTCCATAAACAATCTAAAACTATGATCTCCATGTTGATCTATTCATTAAACTACTATAGGTAAATGTAGCTTGTGGTAAAGCCAAGTCCTATTACTTCGATTTCTCTCCAACTATGCATCTTAATTTTTTTTTAATATCATATTTACTAATTATATTTGTCCATATGTTTTTGGGTGGTGTTCACTAATAAATTATAGTTTAGTTCCATGTTTATTCCATAGAGTCCTTGAAAAATGATTTAAAATTTTTATGTCCCTATCTGATGTAATGATTTCTGGAACACCATGCAATATCATAACATCCTTGATATGTAGTTCTACAATTCTAGTGGGATAATTGGTTTTATTACATTAAATATAATTAAATATCTTAAGATACCTATATACAATAATAGACATTGAATCACTACCTTTTTGTATGTTGGGAAACCCCAACACAAAGTCTATACTAGAATCTATCCATAGTCCTCTTAGAATTGGAAATGACATGTACAATCTTGTATTTTATGCATGGAATGTATACACTTAGAATATCCTACATATTTAAACATACATTTAAACATATCTATTCATACTTATCATAGATTATTTCTCCTCCACCAAAGCTATTGTCCTAGTCGTACCAAAATGTCAACCCAAACCACTAGTGTGAAATAATCTTATAATATTATCTTTGAAAGACCCAAATGGAATACATAATTATTATACCTTGAAAATATAACCATAATATATAAGGTAAAAATCTTAAATAGTACCTATTTCACATGCTAATGAATTACTGCATTTTATCAACTATCTTACCAAAATCCTACCTCTTCTAGATCATATCAAAAAATAGGAAAGCTTTCCCACCTAAAGAAAAATATCTTGCCCCCCATTGGGCCTGCTCATTATAAACAACTAGGATATTCAAAAACATTTATGTTCCCCCTCAAAAGAGTTAATTCACAAGCACACCAAATAGAAGTCTCCTCCAGATGGCTAGGTGAAACTAAATTTTGATGGTACTTCTAAGGGAATCTCATGTCCTACATGGGGAGGAGGAATTATAATGAATTATAAAGGGGAGATGTTGGTGGCATATGTGGGTCCCATGGGAAAACCAAAAAACCACCTAGTTGAGGCCAAGATATCCCTCTAGGGCATACAATTTTCATCAAGCATCAACTAAAATAGGATCATTATTGAGGGAGATTCGTTAAACATCCTTAATACCTTAGAAGGAAAAACTATACCCTCCTATACTATTAAGGACATAATTTATGACGTAAATTATCTTATAAAGAGTATACCTCATTTTCAACTCATACATACTTATAAGGAAACAAGGTGGTTGACCTCTTTGCCAACTTTGGAGTCAATCTCCACCTTTTAACAAAATATCGTGATCCAGGTAGCATCCCTTGTAATGTCCTTAATGCTATCCATAATGAAAGTACCAATGTGGATTAAAAAATCATCTCTTCACATGTGCATGATCTCACCTAGATGGGGTGGATCTCAATCAAGTTAATCCATAATCATTTCAAAATAAGGGGTATTATATTTTTTGAGACCTTGATGGGACTTCCCACCCATTTGTGCCTTACTCATTTTGGCCCCATCTAGAAAATTCATCTCTCCCATTTTAACTCTACACTTTTAGTCCCCATGGGTGGAAATAGGAATCAATTAGAGCCTACATCTTGTAAGGAGGTCTATAAACAAAAGATAGTTTGGAAGAAGCTCAAAAAGGGGGGACTATAGAATTTATGGAATGGGTCACTGAGCATAACACTGAGATTACCCAAAACTTTGTGGTGGCTTAGACAAAGTGGAAGGTTTCCATGTGCTGCATCATTATTAATGTCTTGGAGGAGTTCATCGATGATTCCATTATAATTTCATGCACATGTGCCAGGGAATTTAAGGACCAGTCAAAAAAGCAACAGTCCTTACAACGCTTCTTTATAACAAACAATTTTGGCAAATAGACAAAAAATGGTTCCCACAAGCTAACCTCCCACACTACTGACCCAAAATTTGCCTTCAAATCATGTGATAAATGATTTTGGAAGGTGAGTATACACTAATGTTTTCCCACAATTTTTTTATTCTCAATCATTTCATTATTATAAAATTAGTCTTTCTTATTTCCTATTTAAGTCCCTTGAGAACACTATCCTACTTCACCAAGTAAATGTTACCAATCCCATTCTTCACCAAGGTCTGATCCTACTCCTTGTTAAGAATTTCCAAGCAATTATAGGCTAGGATTTTCCACCTAGGGGTTCCTCTTCAAGTAAGACTCCCTAGTATAGGACCCTACCGAAGGATCCCACTAATCTTCTTATCTCAACCCCTAGAACATCTTATCATAGTCCCCCCAGATGACCTCCCTCTCAAATTATTGTTTATCCCCAAACTAAAACCTATTAAAATAAGGACCCCTATGAAATTATATTGGAAAAGCAAATCCATGGTTATGAAGGATATGAAAAGAAACAAATAGCTGCTAGAAAACTTTAACTCAAAGGTGTAACAAGTAGGTTTTGGCCTGACAAAACTCATCCAAGATTGGAATAATTTACACAAATAGGCTAAAGAAATAGTCCAGGCCTTTATTCACACTACTCATCCCCCATAGTTCCTACTATGATACCTCCTAAGGTTTTAAAATCTCCCCCTCATGTATCCCTAAGCCCTCCATAAACATTCTCCCATGTAGGTAAAAGGTAAAAAGTGACCCATAATGATCATCCCTGATGAAGTAGTTGAAGGCATTGAGAACTATACTCAGGATAAATTTTCAAAGGACAAACTAACCATTCTAGCAAATGAGACTATTGACGTTGATGACCCTTAGGAGGGACCTTCCTCCTTGTTCTACTGTGTTTTCCTATTTTTTGCTTCTATTCTAAGTAATATTCCTTATTGCTTTCCCAACTATGGTTGGCCTATTTAAATGTCTGTAATGCACTCTCATGGTTATAGGTTCATATAAAACTTGGATTTTATGATATCCAATAAAAAAATATCTTGCCAAAATATATATTAGTACCATATAATTTATTGACAACTTCAAATCTAATTACTTCACTCACCATAATAGCTAATAATTCCACATTTTTTTCTCAAATTATAATCTATATGATTATTCTCTAATTATTTATGTGTTAAAAAAAATTATATCCTTTCAATAAAGATAACCACTTTTCATGCCTACTATTCAACTTATTTTGAGTGTTCACATACTTTAAAACCTCACGATATGTAAATAAGATAAAATATTTTGGCACCATGTGTTTCCTCCAATGTATTAATGCTTATACAATGGTATAAAATTCAACATCATTTATATAATACTTATTTCTTACCTCATTTAATTTCTCACTAAAATATGTTATTGTCATTCCTTCTTGACTCAACACAATACCAATTCGCACATGTGAAGCATCATAATTAACCTCAAACACTCTTTCAAAATATAAGAATGCTAAACTAGGTTTTTATGTAATCTTATTTTTCAATAATTCAAAGATTTTTATTGTTACCCTTGTCCACATAAATTATTTTCCTCTCATGAAACAATTGTTAATGAAATTTACCTAAAAAGTTGTTAAACCATGGAAATTTATTACCTTTATGATGCTCTTTGGAATAAGACATTCAACAATTTACATTACCTTTTATTCATCCATTATTATGCCATGTATTGAAACTACAAACCCTAAAAATACCAAACTATTCTACATAAATTTACACTGCTTCATATTTTCGTAAAGTCTCTCCTTTCTTCATAATTATAATATCATTCTCAAATTCCTTAAGTGCTCTTATTTACTCATACTAAATATCAAAATGTCATCAAAATAAACCATTTCAAAATTACTAATGTAATCTCATATCACTTTGTTCAACACCCTCATAAATGTTCTAGGTGCACTAGATAATCTAAAAGGTATCACCATCTACTCATATAAGCCATCCCTAGTCTCAAATTTGTTTTCCCATTAATCTCCTTCATGAATCTAAATCTAACAATATTTACTCCTTAGATAAATCTTAGTAAGTTATCTTTGTCTTGAAAGCACATCCATCATATCATCTAAATGAGGTATATAAAATTTGTATTTCATAGTTATTTTATTGATTTATTTACAATCAAAACACATCCTTCATGTTCCATCTTTCATTGGAGTCAGAAATGATGGTGTTGAACATGGACTCATGCTATTGCTTACTACACCCTTTCTCACCAATTTAATAACATGTTTGTTCAATTGTGCATTCTATGTTAGACTCAACCTATAGTCCACTTGATTAGGTATATTTGATAATAGAATCAAATCAATATGATGTTAAATGTCTCTATTTAGTGGTAAAACATGTAATATATCATTAGGTATAACATCTCAATATTATATCAACATTTATTCTACTTTTATTGGTATTTACACCATTTATATGTCTTCTTTCTTTTTTTATTAATGCGTAATAGTAACATATCATCTTCATGTCTTTTATTTCATGGATGAATTCATTTTTGTCTTCACTTAGTATTTAATAGGTAATAAAACTACCTTTGTATCACATTTCCAAAATGTATATGCACTCTTTACTCCATCATGTATTAATTTTCTATTATATTACCATGGTCTTCTAAAAAAAATGGAATACATCCACTATAATAACATTACACCATATTTCATCTCTATAAGTTTTTCTTATATTGAAACTGATTATATACCTTTTTATACAATAACCTCATTCCATTTTGTTAACCATCAAATCCAATAAGGATAGATATGGTTTTTACATTGAAAACCTAGTTTCTCTATAATTTCTTTAGACACCATATTTTCACAACTACCACCAGCTATAATTACATTTCATATATTACCTCCTGATGTGTATCTTGTTTAAAAAAAAAGTATGCAACCTTGAATCACCACCTTATTTATTATACACTTTTTATTTACTTGGATCTATCATTATTATCTTCATCATGAAATTTTATCCTATGTTTGCTAATGCATATTTTATATTTTGTTCTTCTATTTTAGTCTTCACTAAATTTACTTGTGGGAATTCCTCTTGCATCTTTTCTTGTTCATAATAGTGTGAACACTTAATGTTTTATGCCCTTATCCAAATCTGAAATGAACATAAGGTATGTGTGGATCATTCTATCTTATACCACTACCATAGCCTCTAAGTATCTAAAATCCTCTTCTTTTTTATTGATATTGAAATACTTGTCTATTATCCTATTATCTATTTATACCATGGGGCGATCTTCCACTAGTGGAATTAAACCCATCTCACCCCTTTATTGGAGGTGATTCTTTTCCTAGTTAATCTTATAAAAGCTAATTTTAAAGCCTCTTACAATAAAATTATTCTATGCATGCTTCATTCATCTTGAATAGAAAACATAAAACCATTTGCATACCTTATGGCTATTTATTCCTTTATTCGACTTATTCAAATCATATGGAAAGATTGTAAAACTCATATATATGTTATTATATATGATGATCCATTTTATTTTTATTCTTGAATATTATGTATAAGGTCTATACATAATCTACATGAATAAAATTATCCCTTATCCTATTCTACATCTTGTTCTAAGTGTTGGTATTTTTTTACTCTTCTCTATCTCTCTTTTTGTAGGTGATCCCACTAAATCATTTCATGAACCTTCAATTTTATGAATGAATTTTTTAATTTTTTTTGTTGAGGTATGTTCTTGTTTTTGGTATCGAGGCATCGATATTGTTATTAATCGCAAAGTCAATATGGATGTCATTTATGTCAAGGTCAGAGTTGAGGCTATGCATGGTGAAGTGATATGTGACAAGAAGTCTTATGACAAGAGATAATTTGAAGGCAACCTATTATCTCTTTGTTGAGAAAGAATTTGAAGACAACCTAGTAAAGTTTATAACGTTGATGACATGTTTCAAGATCAATATACAGGGCATGAGAGAGTATATAAAGTTGTGTAAACATATGAATGTAGAAAAAAAAGCCTTTAGAAGAGGTCCAAGATCAGTTTTGAGGCTTAGTCCTCACATGAAGAAACCTAGTAAAAAGGCATAGACCTAGTATCATGTTGAGGTGAGTAGTATGGGACTTGTGAGAAGAATATTAGCAATGTGTATGGTATAAGGTTTTATGACATGAGGATGAGGTGTTGAGAGTAGTACAAGAGGTTTCAAAGTGAGTTCAAGATATATGTATGGATTACATGTTTAACACTAATGAGAAAAGAGACCTAGTGTAGCCTAATGAGGGGTCAAGTTCAGTTTTGAAGGTGCTAGATCTCATAAGAGAATTTTTAGAGGTGTGAGAGGTTGTGTGAAATTGGCTAACCAAGTTTGAGGTCAAATCCTAAAGGAGAAAACATGAAAATTGGTGTTTTCTATGTGCATATAATGAGGTGTTGTAGATCTGAGTGTTGAGAATCTTCTTGAGATGCATTAATTTTAATTGATGTCAAGGTGATCCTAGTACATAATGCATTAATGACAAAGTGATAGGTTCCAAGTGGATTTGAGAGTACATATCAAGTGTACAAGACTTTGAGGTGATTGATCATTTTCAAGGGGTTAAATGAGATGTAAGGAGTTCTTGGTGTATTTATGGAAGTGAAAGGAATATATTAGTATAGTCTTGTGAAGATCTAGGTGATCCTAGTCATCTCCTAGTCAACTTGGTAGATCTTCCTGAGTAAACATACTGATGATGTAAGCATTCACACATGTGAAGGTTTCAAAATAAAGTGGTCACATGGGTTTGTTAATATTTGTTATTATATAATGTGGCTCAAATTTAAGGTCTTGATATGGTGTATAGAAAAATTTATGGTGGTGCAAAGTTTGTCTCCTAGGTAGATTTCATTATTTTCCTTAGCCAAATTTGCAATATCAAGTGAACAAAGGAAAACTAATCAGTAGTATTTTGTTTATAAATTTTGATAATGGATGAATTTTATGGTTTTGTAAAAATAAAAGTGGTACAAGAATTAAATTTATATCTAAAAAATTTTATTATGAGGTTTGAATGATCATACAATTGCATTTATCACATGTGAGAGTTGATTGTTGTTGACTATGATTTTTTTTAAATAAACTAGGGTGCAAAGAAATGATTATAGAAGATAAATTATTGATCAAATATTATTGATATAAAAATAAAAAGTTAATTAGATTACATATATATCATCATAAAATTTAATTGGAGTTGTGAAAGTCTATACAGGTGAAGTTATTGTGGGTAAAAGTTGACTTTTGTTGACTATAATTATTGCAGACATGAGTAGGCTTCTTCTAATGGTGTTTATGAGCCTTTGGAGGGTAAATGAAGGTGTATTATGGGTTGGATGATTTTACTAAGGTCTTGATATTTACATCCATATGTGTATTTTACATGTAAATTTTATATTCAATTAGTTTGAGCCTCATTTGTGAAGACAATGTTTTATGGCTAGTTAAGCCTAATAGGTATTTAAGACCTAATCGAGGTTTTAGAGTATGAGTGAATGATTTTATGTTTTTAAAGCATGGAGAAGGATAATACATAATGAAGGTAAATTTATTTAAGTTTTTTGGTTTATTTGTAGGTTCCATATGGAACATAGTGGCTTAAAGTGTTACATGAAGGTGAATTAGGTCTCTATGGGACTATTGAAGGCTTGAGGGCTAAAAGAGGTTTCATAAGGTGAGAAAGTGACTTGAAAGTTTTGTATTAATTATTAAACATAAATATGATGTGTATTAAATTTTTTTAAAGTTTTTAAAATGGTTTCATACTTTTTTAAGGTCTATTGACATCTAAGTATAATGTGTCACCTAATGGAAGGCTAATTACTCTGGTCTTGCTTAAGCCTAGTATGTTGTTTTGAGCCATTTAAAGCATGGCCAACCTAATGAGTTGATGTAAATTATATGTAACATATACTAATATGTATTTTTATGTTTATACAAGTGGGATAGATTACTTAATGGTTATGTAAACTATTTTGGGTAACCAAGATTGATTAGAGAAAGAATAATGCATATGTAGAAGGCAATTTTGGCCTCATTATTCTAGTTAGACAATGGAAGAGTGAAAAAAATTATATATGAATTTTTATAAGGGTAAGAGGAAATTAAAAAAATCAAAAAATAATGTTTAATATTTGACAAGGGTATAACATTGTTTGTTTCATGTCATGATCAAGTAAGAAGATTTGTTTCAAGGCTATTAGGCCTATTTTGCTTTGGTGACCTAGTGCAAGGGTTTTGATAATTAAGGAATAAAGAAAATGGGATGACACTTTTCAGAAGTGTATGAGGGACTAAAAATAACTATAATATGTTGAAAATTTCATAAATATAACATAGTGGTGCTAAAGGTAATCAATAAGTTTTGTATTGATTCAAGTCATGATTAGGCCTAGTTTATCTAGATGACCTATAGTAAAGAAGTGCATTGATTATTTGTTGAACTAATAATGCATAGGTTGTGTATGAATGATATTTATGGTCTTGAAAGATTTTATTTACATATAATAATACTATAGTGTGAAGGATTAATGGCCTTAAGGTCATGAGCATGCGTATGAGGGGTAAAGAAGAGAAAGAGTTGTTGTATCCCTATATAAGAGGCATATTTGTGTTTGTATGAACTAAGATCACTTGTATGAGGTAGAAAGGTAGTTTTTTAGGTGTTATAAATAAATAAAACCATCATCAGATGTGTAATACATCATATTAGAGGTGGATATCAATTTGGAGGTGATTGAGTTCGTGCTTGATCATCTAGGGGTTGTAGCGTCCTTGCTAGTTGATGCTAGCTAAAGGTCAAGGGGGTGCTTGACTAAATTGAGGGGTGGGTGATCCTTGATCACTTGGTTATGATCTAAATTGAATAAATATATTTTTAGGATAGTATTAAAAATCTTGTATAAAGTGTGTTTTCTCCCCCATGAGGGTTTCCCACATAATTCATGTGTTATGTTCTTTGATCTTGCATTGTTTTCTTTGGTCATTGCAATGAATGGTTTATATGATTCATGAATTATTTTTATGAATGGTTAAGAGTTTAAATAATTGTAATTGAATTTGCTTTTATATCATCACTAATTCACCCCCCCCACCCACTCTTAGTGACTGTGCTTTCAATAATTGGTATCAGACAGGTCCTTTAGGATGACTTGACACCTAGAAGGTGGTCCTTGAAGTGCAAAATGGCTAATCAACTAAAGAAAGAGAATCAAGAATTGAGATTGATGGTAAAAGTTATTAAATAGTATATTATCTATTTTGAGATAATTTGGATTAACTTTAACTCCAAGGAAGTTGAATATGAAGAGATCATAAAAAAACTTAGAGAATAGGTTAAGTCCTATATGGAATGTGAAGGCAAGGTGAGTCATCTTCAAGCCAAAATTGAGATAATGATGGAAAAAATAAAAGAATATAAGATGACTATTCATGATATTAACAATAATTTAGAGGATGAAAATTCATGTTTTTTTTCAAATAAGGCTGAGTGTGATCAATTGAAATTTGAACTAGGCTCTTTGATATTTGAGCATGAAAAACTAGTGGTCAAAATGAGCAAGGTTGAGAAAGAGAAATTAAATAAAGTCAAGAAGGATGATAGCATGAAAAAAAAAGGTGAGAGGACCATAAATTCATCTCAATTTTTTGAGTCTTATCAATTCATCTCATAATCAGTGTTATGCTTATAATCAATTTCGTCGCATTGTCAGAGATTACAAAATAATAAGTAACTTGTCAAAAGGAAGTAATAGCCATCATCAAGAAAAAGGTATGAATGATATTATTATTTTCAAATGTCATACATTTTTTCATATTTAAAAATATTTTAAGAACAATTTTAATGAGTTTTGAAGGAAAAACAAGGTGTATAAAGCTCTTAGTGTGCAAGGAAGAGGTCATACATGTATATGGAAACTGAAGACTATTAAGAGAGATCGGATTGAGACCAAGAATGAATTAATTGATGAAAATATTATTATTATTATTTTGGTTGTGGTATATATTAATACAAGATAAGAACACTATTTATTAGGGCATGCTAACAAATGAGTCAAAGAGAAGATGGATGAGCCAGTCAAGCAAATGAGGAGGCTTAGGAAAGATAAACAAACTAGTGAGAGTATGGAGACTTGCGAATATCCCAAATTTTAGGTGTTATAAGTTCCATGTAAGGTTAGGTGTCTTTATTAGGATTCATAGAGGCACTACTCAATCATTTAAAGCATCATGAAATGGTGTTGTAAGGTTGATAAGTGAGAAACTAGTCATTTGGTCAAGGTATGTTCTTTGTCTTGATATGCATATAATTGAGTATGGATTCTGTCAATTGATTTAAAGCTTTTCAAACAAGTTGGGCTTATTTTTCACATTGAGTGAATTTTGGTATCTATAGAATGGTAAATATTAATTTTGATATTTATCGAGAGGTAAATAGTGTAGACACCTAAATATGGCCATTAATAACCTCCAACCATGATTTTGACCACTTTCCACCTAAAATTCACAATTTGGCCTAAAAATAATAAAACATTCTAAATGATGTGAAATTCACATATTCAAGGGCCGATTTTAGCTAGGGTATCCCTAAATGGGGATAGCTAACCTTGATTAAATCATTTCAAGTTAAAATGCTAATTTTGCACCTAGGTGCTCTGGATTAATCTTTCCTATCAAATCTCTTTCACAAGACATGTGCCTTTATTATGTTATATTATTAACATCCTAAATGGGATAATGGATCCAATACATTTGACATTGCCTTCCAATTCTAATCTAGTCAAATTTTGGACCAATAGCAAGGCATTCTAATCAATTTGAGTAATTTGTGCACAAAGTACTTAATCATGCTTAAGAGATAATTAAACCAAATTAGAGCCTAATAAATAATTCCATGGAAACTTCTTGAATACTTATTTTTGGAAATGAATATTGAATATATGCATCATCAGGTGACCTCATTTCTTGGGAAGACATCCCTAGTCCATAAATACCACAAATAGCAGGATTCATGCCCTCCATGCCTCATCAATGCCTTCCATGATGCATTTTATTCCTCTTAATTTGCCCTTCTTCCAATGTCATGATGAGGATAATTATAAACTTACATCCAAAAATTGAATTAATCCTCAACCACACATCTCAATCTTAGGATGGATAGTTTAGGTTGATTCTAGACATTCTCAAAAATCTATAAATAGAGAGGCCATGAATATCATTTATAAGCTATTTTGGTGCAAATTTATTATGCTCAAATATCTTCAAAAGACATGATTATGCAAAGTTATAATGCACAAATATCTTCAAGAAGCCACTACAATTAGTGTTACCATCCCAAATTGATTCCAAGCCAAGCCAAGCCACAAGCCAAAGGTGTCAAGGAGAAGAGGAGATAGCCAAGCCTCTTTTGATGAAGACTTCATGAAAAAAAGCCAATCAAGACACTAAAAAAATAATTTTGGAGTATCCAAGGAAGGTAAAAGAGACTTTTTTTTGCATTTTAGTTGTGTGTTTTATTCATGTTTGTTAACTAAGCTCTCCCTAGTGTCTAAGGCTAGAGATGTTATGCTAGTTAGTGTGTTTATTTCATTTTGTTTTTATTTTGAAACTAACACCATACTAACCATCATCTCTTGAGTCAAATTCCTAGATTCACAGATAGTAATAGGTTGCTAGTAAATCATAATTATTTGGTTATAACCATATGGTAAATATGGTAATATTACATTAGTTAGAATATTATGTTGTTGAGATATATTGTTATATATTATAAAAATATATCATAGTTAGGTGTGTGACTAGTTATAGGATTCATGTGAGAGAATATAAAAAATATTTTGGTTAATAAATCACTGGAGAAATTATAGGATGTCATTCTTATATATTTGTATTATTCTTGGATGTATTATTAATTAGAGTGTGAGATTAATGAGAATTAGATAGCAAAATATTTATGTGTTGAATAATTTATCTATGTGTATGGATCCATTGATCATTGTATGAATTAATCTCTATGTTAATCTCTATAAATTCCGAATAGTGGTATCAGAGCAGATGATATGGTGGACAATTAAATGTTTTGGAGGGGCAATTTTATTGTTCTTCACCCCTATTGATGAAAGATCAATTTTTAGAAGAAAGTTTGTGTCAGTCCTTGGCTTTATTACATAATAATGGTGTCCTATAAATATAATATTACAAAATTTCAAGCTATTATAAGTGTTCATAGTCTGGGCATAATTCTTTACTAGCACCTTGAGATCTGACCAAGTATACATCATTCTGTCATTTCTACCAGTTCATGTATTATACTTTAGCAATTGTGATTTGTATCAAAAAATGAGTTTTCATATTGAATTAGACACTTAGATAATTACACCAATTTACATTAAAATTTTCTTTTCTACATCTTCTCAAATCCCATCCAAATTAGATTAAAAAATTGTTAATGTATTATCCATATTTCTACATTTGAACTTGGAAGCATCCCATTCTCTATGCTCAGCTCACCACCCAAGTACTTCCTTCATAGTACGCTTCATATTAGAGTTTTATTTTATTTAGATGTATTTATTCTAGATTCATAATTCCATTTTCCAAGGTTTTACATGTTTCTTTGATGACCTATAAATTTGCCTACATATTATCACACGGTGTTCACTAACTCTACATTAAGTTGCAATAAAAAGTCTACAACATTCAATTTATGCATGCATAAATAAAATGTGAGTCTTGTAAATATGCACAATTTATATGAGTCAATATTTTTGAAATTTCCACCTGTCTATGCTTTACTAAGTCATTTAGGTTTAGTTTATCTTTATTTGTTAAAGTTGTAAGTTATAGTTTAATGATGAGTTCATAACTTTATAATAGTATTATGAGTATTCTCAATAATACATTTGTTGTAGATTGGATTTTAGAGTCAGTTAAGTAAATATTTTTGGTGGGTTTCAATTATTACCTTAGTAGTTAGTCTTATGATTTATTTTAAGTTAATTATGAGTTTAGTCATATTTTGTCAATTTGTCAAAAATGTCAAAGTTGAGAATCAAAATTTTTGTCAAGTCATTATTGTCAAAGCCATTTTTGAGTCTGTAATTATGTTTAAAATCATTTTGAGTCATTTTAATATTAATATTAAGTGCAAAATTTTTGCCTCAATAATAGAGTCATGTTTTATAGTTGAGTCATATTCAAAAGTGTTAAAGTTATTTATTGGGTTCATTGTTAAAGATTTGTCACTTTGTTAAAAAAATTTAAAAATGTCAAAAGAGTCATTTTTTAAATATGTCATCATTAGTAAAAGTTTTTTATGTGATTCAATTTTTAAAATTAAAATATTTTGTATGAATACATTATAGATTGTAAATGACATCTGATTGTGGGAGGGATCACCCTCAAAAAATTACATGCAACTGAGCTTCATCAAGACATCCACTAAGTAAGCAGTGAAGTTACTAGATGCTGAAGGATACATGGAAGATGGAGGTATTTTAAAGATCACTCATCAGTTACCAATGATGGGGCTACACAAATGATGTGGTGACATTGCGTGGTGTGTTATTTTTATATTTTAATTTTTTTAGTGTGGTATGGTAGTTACTATTATTTTTAGTTTTGTGAAAAATAAGAATAGTTGTACCTATTCACTTTTGAGTAATATTCCCATGTATCCCTTTTGTATATTTACATTGGAGAATATTGATCTAAATAAAATTGTACTAATCATGATGAAAGGTTAGTGGTAAACTTGTGAAAACTATTCTATAAGGTAAGTGGTGAACCTGAGAAAACCATTCTTTAATGTTAGTGGTGAACTTGAGAAAACCATTTTGTAAGGTTATTGGTGAACCTATGAAAACTATTTTATAAGGTTATTGGTGAATAAACCATTTTATAAAATTATTGGTGAAACTATGAAAACCATTTTGTAAGATTATTGGTGAACCTGTGAAAATCATTTTGGAAGGTTACTAGTGAACCTAGAAAACTAATCACAGATGAGTGTGAAGAAAGAAATGTGTGATGGCACATGTAATCAAAAAAGATCATGAGCAAAAAGAGGTGGATCATGCTAAAATTGTAAAAAATATACATATTGTACCATGTAAAAACTATGGTGGTGGGGGGGGGGAGGCAAATGTTGGGGTTAGTTTTCACATTGAGTGAATTTTGGTATTTATGAAATGGTAAATAGTAAGGCTGATATTTACTGAGAGGTAAATAGTAATAGGTTGTTAGTAAATAGTAATTATTTTGTTATAATTGTATGGTTAATATGGTAATATTAATTATTTATAATATTATGTTGTTGAGATGTATTGTTATATGTTATAATAATTTATCATATTTAGGTGTGTGCTTAGTTATAAGATTCATGTGAGAGAATATCAAAAATATTTCAGGTGAGAAATCAATGGATAAATTATAGGATGGTATTCCTATATATTTTTATTATTCCTAGATTTATTATTAATCATATTGTGATATTAATGAGAATTAGAAAGCATAATATTTGTGTGTTGAAGAATTTTTCTATGTGTATGGCTCCATTGATCATTTCATTAATTAATTTGTCTGTCTAGATCTCTAAATTCCTAATAGATGTATATCACATATTAATATATATGAGAATTTATTTAAAGTTTTGAAGTTTTTTGTGGAATAAGATATTACTTTCAGTGTCCTTGTTTGGTACAAAGGTTTTAACACTAGAAACCCTTGACATGTTGTATATTAGGTTGCACAATGAGTTAAGTCACCAAACATGGTGGGTAGGTGTAAAATGATGATATAAAATTATTCAATGAGGTTATAGTATTATAAAATTCAGTCACTTGGTTAAAATATATGATATTTTCAAGTTATGTATCTTTGTTTGCAATAAATCTCTTTGAAGTGACCTAAGAGAGGAGTATCTTTTCTTGTGCAAGAGAAGTTCCTAAAGGGCCAAGATTGGGAAGGTAAGTTCAGATTGCAGTAGAATGAATGTATGAATTCAATAAAAATTCATTCATATATGGATTAATGAGGTATTTTATTTATATTGGTATCTCGAAGAGCTCTTATAAGTATGGATTCAGGTAAATTTAGCTACTTTTCATATGAGAAGGTTTATTGAGAATGCTATTATTATTTAGATAAGTTTTTTTTTTTTTAATTCATATGAAAAGGTTTATAGACCATTTAAATAATTCATTTGGTCTGAACAAGATCAACCTTTAATTTATCTATCTCATGAAAGGATGTTGGATAGTTGTGGAAACTATGTGTGGATGAAGATGGCTCCATTCAAGATATGTTCTTGTGAAAGAGTTTTATAGTGTATGTTTGAAATATTTTGGTTTTGTTAAAATGGAATATTGATTTAATGGGATATAACTTAGTTTTATTGGAGAGTATTTGAATTTTGGGCATGTTTTCTCTAAGCCAAGAATCAAGGAGAAATTTGGATAGAGGTATGTTCTCTTCAATTGATAATATACAAGGTATGCATAGAGTGAGGGGAACATATGTGAGATGTTTCAATTCCAAGAAGATTATATGGTTGAGTATGGTTTTAAAAAATATTATATGAGATGATAATGATGTTAGGGGGAGATTTATAAGTTCTGTGAATAGTTTGATAGGTCCAAATATCAAGTTGGCATGTTGAGGAGTCATTAATGTCAAATGGGGAAAAAGTTCAAAATGAAGGATTTGTTCACTTTGGGAGATATCATTCTAAACTCAATTAAAAAGTGGTATATTATTTATAATTTTATTGATATTCATTTATTTTCATTTATGTTCAGGTGATCTTAGCACATAATGCATTAATGACAAAGTGATAGGTTCCAAGAGGATTTGAGAGTGCATATCATGTGTGTAGGCCTTTAAGGTGATTGACCATATTTGACGGGTAAAATAAGGGGTAAGGAGTGCTTTGTATACTTATGGAAGTGAAATTAATCCATTATAATAGTATTTTGAAGGTCTAGGTGATCCTAGTCATCTCCTAGTCAACTTAGTAGTTCTTCTTGGGTAAACATATTGATGATGTCAACATTCACACATGTGAAGCTTTCAAAATAAAGTGGTCACATGGATTTGTTAATATTTATGCGTAGATAATGTGTTTTAAAATTAAGTTCTTGATATGGTGTCTATCAAAATTTATGGTGGTGCAAAGTTGGTCTCCCAAGCAAATTTCATTATTTTCCATACTTAGCCAAATTTACAATATCAAGTGAACAAAGGAAAACTAGTCAGTAGTATTTTGTTTTTGATTTTTGATAATGGATGAATTTTATGATTGTGTAAAAATAAAAGTGGTATAGGAATTAAAGGGAAATCTATTAAAATTTATTAGGATTTTTGAATGACCTTACAATTGCATTTGTTGCATGTGAGAGTTGATTGTTATTGACTTTTTTTTTAATAAACCATGGTGTAAAGAAATGATTGTAGAAGACAAACTATTGGTAAAATCTTGTTGGAATAAAAACAAAAAATGAATTATAATAAATATATATCATCCTTAAAGTGATTTGGAGTTTTGAATGTCCATAAAGGTGAAGTTATTTTAGGAAAAAGTTGACTTTTATTGATTGTAATTATTGTAGATATAAGTAAACTTCTTGCAATGGTGTTTATGAGCCTTTAGAGGCTGAATGAAGGTGTCTTATGAATTGAATTATTTTATTTAGATATTTATATTTAAATACATATGTTTATTGTACATGGAAATTATATATTCATTTATTTTGAGTCTCGTTTGTGAAGATAGTGTTTTTGGACTAGTTAAGCCTAATAGGTCTTTAAGACGTAATGGAAGTTTTAGAGTACGAGGGAATGATTTGATGTTTATTGAGAATGGATAAGGATCATATATAATTAATTTAAATTTAAATAACTATTTTTGGTCATTCTTAAGGCCCATATGGAACATATTGGATTAAAGTGTTACATAAAGGTGAATTAGGTATCCATGGGACCTATTGAAGGCTTGAGGGCGAAAAGAGGTTTCATATGGTGAGAAAGTGACTTGAATGTGTTGTATGAATTATAAAAAATAAATATGGAGTTTAGGAAATTATTTTAAATTTTTTAAAAGGGTTACATATTTTTTTAAGGTCTATTAGCATTTAAGTTTAATGTGTGGCCTAATGGAGGGTTAATTGCTTAGGTCTTGCTTAAGCCTAGTATGTTGTTTTGATCCATTTGAAGTATGGCCAACCTAATGAGTTGATGTAAATTGTATGTAATGTATATTAATACATATATTTATGTTTATAAAATTGGGAGATATTCCTTAATGGTTAAGTAAAGTGTTGTGGTTGACCAAGTTTTATTGGAGAAATAACAATGCATGTGTAGAAGGCAATTTTGGCCTCATTATGGTAGTTAGACAATGGAAGAGTGAAACAAACTATATATGAATTTTAATAAGGGTAAGAGGACATAAATTAATCATAAAATAATTTTTAATATGTTAAAATTGTATAATATGTTTTTTTTAGGTCATAAGGAAGTAAGAAGATTTGTTTCAAGGCTATTAGGCCTAATTTGCTTTGGTGACCTAGTGCAAGGGTTTTGATAACTAAGGAATGAAGAGAATGGTATGATACTTTGAATAAGTATGTAAAAGAATTAAAATAATCATAATAATATGTTTAACATGTCATAAATATCATATAGTTGTGCTAAAGGTAATCAATAAGTTTTGTATTGATTCAAGGCATGATTAGGCCTAGTTTGTCTAGGTGACCTAAAATGAAGAAGTGCATTGATTATATGTTGAAAGATTAATGAATATGTTGTGTATGACTAATATTTATGATTTTTAAATAATTTATTTACATCTAATAATTTTGTAGTGTGAATGAGGAATGGACTCAAGGTCATGAGCATGTGTATGAGGGGTAAAGAAGAGAAAGTGTTATTGTATGCCTATGTAAGAGGCAAATTTATGTTTGTATGAACTACCATCACTTGTATGAGGTGTAAAGGTAGGTTATCAGGTTTTATAAAGAGATAATACTATCATAAAGTTGTTAATACATAACATTAGAGGTGGAGATCAGTTTGGAGGTGATGGAGTTGGTGTTTGCTCATCTAGAGGGTTGGAGCCTCCTTGGTAGTTGATGTTAGGTAATGGTCAAGTGGGTGTTTAACTAAATTTATTGATATAATTTGAATAAATATATTTATAATATATCAGTCCAAATCTTATTTCAAGTGGGTTTTCTCACCCATGAGGGTTTCCCACATAATTTACGTGTTATGTGCTTTGATCTTGCATTGTTTTGTTTGTTCATTGCAATGAATGGTTTCTATGATTCATGAATTATTTTTACGAATGGTTAGAAATTTTAATAATTGTAATTGAATTTGATTTGATTGTATCACAAATTGACCCCCTTCTTAGAGATTGTGTTTCCAACATCGAGAAGGTTTTTCTTATTCTCATTGGAATGTGCAATCTTTACATAAGGATATAATAATTTCATGGTAGTTAGGTAAGGGTCTTATCTTAAATATTTTTTAATTTTTTTTTTAATTTTATGGTAAATAATTTATGAATTATTTCTAAGAATGGAAAGTAATCAAAACCCTCCTAAAACCATCATAATGACCTAATAGGAAAGTTCTTATTGGAAATGGCTCAGAATGGATTGAATGACCTAGTTTGATGATTCGATCATGTAGAGGACTCTCCCAAGTTTCTCAAAGTGGAATTTATCTATCATAAAAGTGAATAAAAGATACAATAAATCCCTCATTTTTTAGATTTTTAATGTAACATGTAGGTTTGACCAAGTCAAAATGTGAAATTGATTGTAGGATGATTTATGAGAATTATATTTTATGATAATGTAATTTTATTATTAGGTTGTATACATTAAATATGTTAAACTGGTCATGGAAGTTGACCTATCACTAAATAGGCCTAATGAGGAAGATAGTGAGAAAACTAGGTATAAGTGAGAATGAGATTAGGGATGGGTTGCAGTGGATTAAGGATGGATAAAAATGCATGGTTTAATTTTTAAATACCTATATCACATTTCCACCTTGAATATAATTCTTTTTATTATAATATATAAGAAAAAAAATTGTTCTCGAAGTGACATGTCTAACACAGTGAGGTTTGTGTAGGGTGAAGACATAAGATTGGTCTTTAAGATCGATATTCATTAAACCATATTATATATATATATATATATATATATATATATATATATATATATATATTAAGGATCAGATAAACCCATTTGAATTTTCATAAAATGTTCACACAAGTTTTCTATGTCTTGGTTTTCATGGCTATGTTTTTGGAGCTACATGCAATTTTATCTGTGTGAGTGAGAATGATGTTCCTGAGTATTTTTAATATAGTTTAAGAATAAAATTCACATAAAGTTAATATATAGGTATCATATGTTATTTTTAATTTATTTTTGTACATTATGAATGCCTATGAAGGTGTGAAATGTTAAAGGTTATTGATTGGATTTTTGAAGATTGTGTGTAGTTTGAGTAAACATATGAAAATGGTTGGTTTGAGGTCTTATGCCATATTTGGTGATTTATAATGAATATTATGATGAAAATTAAGTCATTTATATTATATAAATGTGTTTTTTTTAGTGTTTTATGTGTCAAAGTGGAGTGTATGCTTTAGATTTACAAGATAGACCTTTTGGCAGTGAGAAGGCCTTATTGTGAGTAGACCTAATTATGTGGTTCAAGAAGTGAAATGAGATAAATAATTTTTGGGACATAATTTTATGTTATAATGGGTATAATTTAATAATTTATTAAGCTTTTCATCATTTTTTTAATGCTCAAGGTGTTCTAAGGTGGCCAACCTAAAATGTGTGCTTTGAGAAGGCCTTATTGCATTAGGTCTCTATTAGGCCTAATGGTGTTTTTGGTCCTTATGGTTAATGACCAACATAAATAATTATTTTTTAAATTTTGAAACATGTTTTTTTATATATTAAAATTTTTATCCAAGTACGAAGAGTTTTTTGGCTAACCAATATGGGTGAGAGAAAGAGCTAAGTATAAAGAGAAGGTCTAATAGACTTGATTGACTAGTTAGAATATTAATGATATGAGAAAATGATTTAGAGTTTTGGAAAATAGGTAGAGGATGTGAATACCATGAGATAGGTGTGGTTAATATATAATAAAATTATAAGAGTGTTCTATAGGTGCTGATCAAGGTCATAAGACCTAATTCTAGCAAGGAAAGGGCTAGTTGAGCAAGAAAGCCTAATAGGTTGTTTGAGAGAGAGAGAAGAGTAAGAAGAGTAGAATAAGGTGGTCATATTAAGTTGAGTAAGAAAAAATTATCCAAAGGTGATCAAATTTCAAGGTATTTAATTTGGTTTTGAGTTACTTAGGAGGTTTGTACCTCCTTGTAAGTTGGTACTTGTTAAAGGACTAGTTGTGTTGGTGCTTGACTAGTGAGGGGTTGGTGCCTCACTAAATCTTTATTAATTTATTATATGAATATATTCCAAGATATTTTTATTGTGATTTATTCCCAAAGAGTGTTTCCCACATATATCCTATGTTCTTATGTTGCTTGATTTTATATATGATTGTTTATGCATTTGATAATGTATGCATGTGAATGAATTATTCATGGATTATAAGTCAAAATGAAGGATTGTTTTAAGGAAATTATTATCCCCCCACATTAATATATATAATTATAACATTTGGTATCATATTTAGTCATTTTAAGGAGGCCTAATATCCTAAAGGAGGCCTTAAGCAAGCAAAGATGACTAGCCAATCACAAGGTGGTTTCTTTACAAGAAAGGATCCACTGTTTAATGGATCCAATTATGATTTTTGGAGTGTAAGGATGAGGAAATATTTGATGTCTAAAGGTTATGATGTTTGGAAATAATTTTTGGATGTATACAATAATTCTTGTATTCCTCCTATAGATACATCATATAAGAAGGCCAGTGAAAACAATTCAAAAGCAATGAATGGTATTATGTGTGGCCTAAAAGAGGCATAATTTGTGAAGGTGATTTATTATATGTATGGTAAATAAATGTGGAAAAAATTTAATAAATTCATTAGAAAGACTATAACTTCAATTTAGATAAGCTACAAACCCATAGAAGGAAATTTTAAAGCCTAAGGATGAATGAAGATGAAACCATTACAACCTAGTTGTTGAGGGTTGATGAAGTGGTCAAAATTATAAGAGGCCTAGGTGAAAAATTAAAACAATCTACTATTTTTAAATTTTTTTTAATATCTCTAACTCCCTTGTTTTATTCTAAAGTGTTAGATGTTGAATAGATGCAAGATATAGACAAGTTAGAGATGGATGGACTTCATGTCACCCTAACAACCTATGAGATGAAGACAAGTGAAGGAACACCTAAAAAGAAAGAAGTTAAATTCAAGGTATAAAATAATTCAAAATAAAATAAAAAATAAGGTAATAAATTCAAATATAATGATGATTTTGATATTTATGATGATGAGTTGTTAACTACGTTTGTAAAAAAATTGAACATAATCAGGTAAATACAAAGGTAAGCTACCCTTCAAGAGATTTTATTGTGGAAAGATTGGATACTTTCCTATAAGGTTCCCTCCAAAGCATAAATCAAAATATGATGAAGAGATTGATTAATGTCATGATGGTGACAAGAATTCCTATAGCTATGACAAGAGTAAGAAAATATTTAGAAAGTATGATGACAAGAAGATTTTTTTCAAGAAAAAATAAGCTTTTACAAGGAAGATTTTATCTCATACAATGAGAGTGACCATGAAGGTGATGGTACTAATGTCAATGAAGTATTTTTCATGTTTAAGGAATCAAAATGTTCAAATCAATAAGAGTCCATATGGATTGGAGGTGTTGTTAGTGATTCATATGAAGAAAAAGATGAGGTGGAAATTGAGGTTGAGTTGATGAATACTCTAAAAGAATTAAAGATGGTGAATAAGAAGAATATGATGATGAGGTATCTTATCAAACACTATGGGGATAAAATCAACTTGTTTGAATCTATACTTAATAAAAACTCCAAGGAATAAGAGGAAATAGTCAAACAGGTGGAGACTCGAATGGAGATTGTGATTACAAGCCTAAAGGATAAAGAAGAAGAATATGAAAGATATGTAACTATAGTAGATTCATTAAGAACTGAGTTGGATCAGATGTCAAGCAAGATAAAGTATTTTGTGAAATTTTAAAAGATTGCCAATGATCTAGACAACATCTTGAGTAGTCAAAAGATTGATAATGATAAAATAGGTCTTAGTTTCAATGGAGACTAAAAGAATGACATTACTTTGACCAATAAGGTCAATAATCAATCAAGGAATGTGGGTCCTATCAGAATGAAATATAATACTATCAGATAACCTATTTTTAAAAGGTATTCTAATCCTTTAAATTATTATTGTTATTCATGTAACCAATTTGGTCAAATAATAAGGTATTATAGAAGGCCCTCCAATAATGAATATGCATGAAACTATGAGTGTCATTAGACAAGAGGTATGGGTCATGGTGTGTTTCCATTAAGAGGAATATTATGTTTAAATTGTCAAAGGTTTGTGATATTGTAAAGTTCTATGAAAATGGATTCTCAAGTCAAAACAAGAAATTTGAAGCCCCTAAATTGCAAGAAAGAAGACAAGACTATGAGTGGAAACCAAAGGTAGTTAAGGTGAATGATGACCATTTTGTAAGTATGAGTGGACTATCTTCAATGATGGAACATAGTTCAGATACAAAGGAGTGCCATGAATTCTCCCTATCACCTCAGATTGTGGATGAAGGAGTCAAGACAAATAAACCAATTTAGAATTTTGATCAAATTAAGATTGAAGAATTCAAGCCAAAGAGGATCATGAAGAAATATTAGTCTATTAAGGACATGGAGATCTATGAGTCTCTCGAGTTTATGTTGTTCTAGTACCCTAGGGTAGAAGTGACTCCATTAGGCTTCATGGACGCACTCAACTAGTGATAGAAAACATGAAGGATGCTTCATCTTAGGGGGAGATTTATGTTCTTTATTGGCATTCAAATCCAAGGTTTATTCAAGAATATATTGGAGGTGTGATCATAAGTGATGGGTCACAAAGATTTTATATGATGACTTGATCAAACCAAGTCACAGTCATGATAAGTGTATGAAATATCATGGAGATAAGGGGAGCCAATCATGATCCAAGAATAGGTGTGTTGTTTCAAGTCCAAGGATCAAATAATTGATAAGAATATGACCATTTGTCATTAATTTTAAATGGGGATAAAGTTATAGTTTTGGAGAAAGATCATTTTTAATAATATATATCTTAGGAAGATGTCAATGATTAGTTTTGATTAAGTGTTTTTCATCAATGACAAAGGGGGAGATTATTGAGGTATTTTACTATTATTGGTATTGATGCATTGATGTTGTAATTGATGTCAAATTCAATATTTATGTCAAGTTCAAAGTTGATTCCATGCATGGAGAATGATATGTGACAATGAGTCTTATGACAAGAAAGAATTTGAAGGAAACCTATTGTCTCTTTGTTGAGAAAGAATTTGAAGGCAACCTAGTAAATTTTTTGAGGTTGATGACATGTTTCAAGATCAAGATAAAAGGCATGATAAAGATTATAAATTTTTGTACACATATTAAATACTCAAATAAACCTTTAGAAGAGGTCTAAGATTAGTTTTGAGGCTTAGTCCTTACATGAAGAAACCTAGTGAAAAGGCATAAACCTAGGAGTATGTTGACCTGAGTAGTATAGGGATTGTGAGAAGAATATTGGTAGTGTGTGAGAATGGTATAATGTAATACGGCATTAGGATGAGGTTTTGAGAGTAGTAAAAGAGGTTTCAAATCATCTTTAAGATCTAAGTATGGCTTATATTTTTAGGACTAATGAGTAAAGAGACCTAGTGTGGCCTAATGAGGGTTTAAGTTTAGTTACCAAGGTTAAAAAGATCATAATAGAATTTTAAAAGATTTTATAGCTTGTTTCAATTATTTTTACCATGTTTTAGGTCAAATCCTAAAGTAGAAAGCATGAAAATTGGTGTTGAGGTTTTCTATGTGCAAAAATGAAGTGCTGCAAACTAGAGAAGGTTTTTATTATGTTATTTTTCACATGAAACCTTTGAATGAGAATAAAATAAGTTTAGTTTAGTTATTTTAGGTTCATATATTAAATATCCTAGAATTGTTTTTGAATTTCAGGGGTAATCCTTTATGAACGATTGCTAAGAATGGAAAATAATCAAAACCGTCCTAAAACCATGATAATGACCCAATAGGAAAGATCTTGTTAAAAATGGATCAAAATGGATTTCATGACATATTTTGATGATTGGATCATGTATATGACTCTCCCATTTTTCTCTAGGTGGAATTGATTTGTTAGAAGAGTGAATGGAAGCTACAAGAAACCCCTTATTTCTTGGATTTTTAGTGTAATAGGTAGGGTTGACTAGGGAAATACATGAAAATAATTATAGGATGATGTGTTATACTTATATTTTATAATAATGTAATTTTATGATCAGGTTTAAAATCTTAACTATGATAAACTAGTCATGGAAGCTGACCTATCGCTAAACAAGCCTAATGAGGAAGATAATGAGAAAACCAAGTAGAAATGAGAATGAGATTAGGGATGGATTACACTCGATTAGGGATGGATCCAAAATAATGGGGTAATTTTTAAAGACCTATATCAACTTTATCAATCTAATATATTTTTTTGTGATGTTTATATACAATCAAAAATTTATTCTGAAAGTGACCTATCTAACATAGTGAGGTTTGTGTAGGGTGAAGACATCAGGTTGGTATGTAAGACCAATATTGATATTGAAAAATGTAATATATATATTTAAATATGTTATAATTATTTATAAGGATCATATAAAACCATTGTAATATTCATAAAATTTTCACACATGTTCAAAATCTTCGTTTTCATGACTGTGTTTTTGGATCTATAGGTAGTTTTCTATGTGTGAGTGAGAATGATGTTCTTGAGTCTTTTTGCATAGAGTTAAAGAATTAAATGCACATGAATTGTGTGTGTGTGTGTGTGTGTGTGTGTGTGTGTGTGTGTGTGTGTGTGTGTGTGTGTGTGTGTGTGTGTGTGTGCGCGTGCGCGCGCGCGCTTAATATTATATTTTTAATTATTTTTTATTCATTATAAATGCCTATGAATGTGTGTAAATTCAAAGGTTCTTGATTGGGTTTTTGAAGCTTGTGTGCAGTTCTAAGTAAGCATATGAAAATGGTTTATTTGAGCTCTTCGACCCTATTTGGTGAAATCCAATTAACATGATGATTAAATTTAGGTTATTTAAGTTCTACCAATGTGATGTTTAGATTGGTTTATGTGGAAAAGTTTAGTGTATGCTTATGATTTTCAAGATAGACTTTCTAGTAGTGAGAAGGCCTTATTGTGAGTAGACCTAATTGTGTGGTTCAAGAAGTGAAATGAGATAAATAATGTTGGGGAAATAAATTGAGATTATCATGGGTATAATTAAATCATGTATGATGTGTTTCATCTATTTATTGAGTCTCAAAGTGTTCTAAGGTGTCTAAAGTGAAACATGTGCTTTGAGAAGGCCTAATTACATTAGGTCTCTATTAAGCCTAATGGTGGTTTTGGTCCTTAAGGGTAATGACCAACATATCTAATGATTTTTTCAATTATGAAACGTGTTTTTTGATATATTAAAAAGGTGATCCAATTATGGAAGGTTTTTGGCCAATAAATATGGGTGAGTTCAAGAGTCAAGTTTAAAGAGAAGGTTTAATAGGCCTAATTGACTAGTTATAATATTGAGGATATGAGAAAATGATTTAGAGTTTTGGAAACCAGGTAGTGGCTGTGAATACCATCAAATAGGTGTGGTGTATATTCTATGAAATTATAACAATGTTTATATAGGTTATGAGCAAGGTCATAATACCTAACTCTACCAAGGAAAGGGCTAGTTGAGTGAGAAGGGCTAATAGGTTGTTTGAGAGAGATAAAAGAGTGAAAAGAGAAAAATAATGTGGTAATGTTTATCTGATTAATAAAAATGTTTCCAAATTTGATCATAGGTTCAAGGTATTTGAGTTTGTGATGAGTTACCTATGGGGTTGGTGCCTCCTTGCATGTTGGTGTTCCTTATGGGTTTGGTGTCTAAATAATAGAGATTATTTTCCATGATATTTAACCAGTATATCAACTCCTTTGGTTTTAAACTACCTCCAAAGTCTATAACCTAAACCTTGATTCCTTTATTCCTTACCTCTAAAGCTTGAACCATCCTCTCTTCCATTTATGGTGGATATTATTTATCTTCTTTTTTTTTTATATTAATTTACATTATATTTATTATTTCATTTCCTCTCGCTAAATTTTCCTTTGATTTTTGACATTTGTGACAACTGCAGTTAATTGTTCCACTTACCTCTGCAACTATTTCATAGTCTTGTTCATCTGTGAATTTCCTCTTCATCCTCTCTATATATTTAAATATGTTATTCAATCATATAATACTCTCCCAATATATATTTTTAAAACCTAATATGAACTCACAAATATATTACCTCCAAGAGTCAAACTTGTTCTAATACTAGATGATGAATCCACATACTAGAAAAATAAAAAATATATATCAAGTCATAATACTCAAAATTTTGTAAAACAATAATATTAATTGATTAATATTTAATTAATATAATCATGTAACATAATTATTTCAATAAATCTCCACCCTAAATTATAATTGACATGCAAATTTAAAAAATCCAAAAAAGTAATAAACTACATAGAGTTAATTGCCCCTACTATAAATAAAAGATTGATTTTATTAATAATTTTTTCATGTAAACTAGGATGGACATAAAATTTCAAAAATATCCTATAAATAATAAAATAATGATTTTGGATGTGTTTCAACCTAATTTCACATTAGGTTAAAATGTTATCTAATTTCTAATATTTTAAGATGACTAAGAATATAAAAATGTAATTTTAGACCGTTAGATGATATTGGATGACTCTATAGACATCTTGGAATTATCCCTAAGTTTTTAATCTACTTATAGATATATTATTATTTATTTTATCTTCATTTTGGCGAAATTAAGATCTCAATTGAGTTAACAAGTCAAAAATTTTGGCCTTTAGAAGATAGGTCTCTACATCAATGACTTGAAACAAAAACCAGGAAGAATAAATTAAAACCAAACACACCAAAACAAATGAAAATAATAATAATGGAAAATAACCAACACTCTTTTTATTTGATGTAAGATAACATGCTCAACATCGGTGCTCCTAAATTAGACACCCATGGTAAATGAAAAAGGCCATGAACTCCCACTCATGAATCTATAGTTAGTTGCTCTATAGTTTTTCCATGTTTTATAACTTTGAATTCATTCATATAAGTTACTTATTCATCCAAATTATCCTTTCAATTCACTAGTTAATTATAGTATTCACAACCTCATCTCTTCTTTCTAATTTGAATATCCAAAATGGATTCCATCTCTTCTTTAGTTTCTCTTGGTAACTACTCTCTCTAATCCTCAAATAAATATTCCATGTTTTCACATTTTTCTCCTTAGACAGGCAAAAAATAAACCAAATTGAAGATGGTTTAAATACCTAATCTTTATTGAAACTTAATCTCATATACATTAGTTGATAACTTCCTAAAAATCTTGTAAGACCCAATCTTATTTGAATTAATATTATTGTATTCATTGTTCAAAAATATCTCCTTACATAAATGTGCCAATGTGAAGTCCCCAACATATAAATTCAATTCTCTCTTTTTCATATCAACATGTTCCTTGTATTTTACATCACTCTCTTCAAGTATTATTTTGACGTATTGATGCACATTATGCATAGCTTGAGATTAATATTTTACTTATACACTCCTACTAGTAATCCAAAGTGCACTCCTGAACTTGTATACAACTCTATGGATTCTCCAATACACTATATATCATAATTTAGTTGAATTAATCATTGAAATATTATTTATGTTGGGATAATATCAAATCAAACTATTTGGGGTTATCACCAAGCAAAAATCTCAATATATTACCAAGATTACAATTCAACAGCTTTGTTTGTCAATCCATTTGAGGGGGATAGGGTAAATTAAAGTCTAATATGATGAAAAATTTATTACATAACATATTACATAAGGTTCTAACAAACATTATGTATCTTTTTGATACAATAGTCTTAGTTAATCCATGTAATCTGATAATTTATTGAAACAATAGATTTATAATGTATGTGGTATCACTATTCTTCTTGCATGTTATAAAGTGATCCATACTAAAAATATATCCACAAAAATAAATAAGGGATCATTATCTCACTACATTATTGGAAAACCAAGAAGGATATCCATGCTTAATGCATTCTATGGTCTATATAATATGGGAAATGACTGATATAAACTAACATTTTGACTCTTGAATTTGGCATGATGGAAAAATTTACATTACTACACAATATTCTTCACATTTTTACCCATCCATGGGTAATATTATCTTTCACTCATCTACACTAAATATTTTCCATATCCAAAATGACTCTAAATTCATTACTATGTTTATCTTTCAACAAATTCTCTCTAATTAAACCTTGTAGTATACACAACTTCTATCCATTGAAAAACAATCAATCCTATATTGTGTACTCTAAACGTAGACTTATGTCCACATCAATTTGATTCTTTCACATTTTCCATGCATCTCTAAAATGTACGTCTCATTAATACAACTACTTCATGGATTCAAATACAACAATCCCTACCTTCAAGTCATTCACCATAAGATCTCACCTACTCAATGTATTATCTACCTTATTGGACATTAAAATCATATGATTCAAAACCAAATAATAGATTTGAATAAATTATAACCACTCCATATGTCATTGATTTATCTTACCTTGGTTATTTATAAACTACAAAAAATGATTATTTGTGTATAATATGAACTCCTTCACCAACAAGTAATGCCTCCACTTCTTGAGATATTGCTTTATTGCATATAATTCTTGGTCATATACCAAATAATTCCTCTTATATTCATTCAAATTCTCTTTGAAATAGTAAATGGGATAAGCTAATACTATCTATTCCATCAACTTTATCTTAAAAAATAAAAGCTATTATCTATTGGAACAATACACTATAAATTCTTCTTATCTCCCTTCATTATCTTCATGATGGTTGCATATATACCATTGAATTTTTCAATAAAATTTTAAAATAAAATTTCTAACCCATGGAAAATTCTTGCTTCAAACATACTCTTCAAAAAAGTCCAATCCACAATTTCCATTACCTTATCGGTGTCGATTTTCAACCCATATATTGAGATTTAAAAACCCAAATTTACTAGTTCTTCTTGCATGAAAATTCACTTGTTCAAATTCACTATCAATTTCTATTATTTCATTATATCCAAAACCAACCTCAAATCATTGAAATTCTCCATCTTGGAATGAATTGAAATTACAATATCATCCAAATAAATTATTAAAAGTTTACTCATGAGAGGATTCATGACTTCATTCATGAGTATCAAGAACATAATCAGACCATTTGAAAAATTCATTGGCATGACCAACCACTTATACAACCCATCATTCATCTTAAACGTGGTCTTTGATTCATCATCATCTCATATTTAGATTTGATAATACCCATTATTTAAATCTTAGTTAAGTGCATCACTCCACTTAGATGATGCATTAACTCATCCATTATTTGTAATGAAAACATATACTTAATGACAATCTAATTTATTTCAAGTGAATCTATACACATTAACCACTATCTACCTTTATCTAATGTCAACACAGCTAAAAATTACACTAGTTGGGACTATCTCAGATTAAACCCTTTCTCGATAGCCCCTACACCTACTTATTTATCTCCTTATTATCCATTGGAGTCAACCTTTAGGCTACTTTATTAGGAAAACTCATTGTTGGCACTAAATCCATATGATTACTAATGCTCCTTAAATATGGTATTCCATCTGAAAACTCAATTATCATAATATCAATATATTCTTAAAGCATGGTCAAAATCTCTACTATAAAATCTCTCAAAATAGTGGTGCTCACAACTTGCACAGGCTTTGAAATTAATGCAAAACATATTTCTTCCACTTTAACCACCTTCAAATTTTTTTACCATATACTAAATTTTTTTTAATCTATTTTTTACCTCATCTCCTTTATCTTTCAATGTAATCAATGTAAATCTCTTTCCATCCTTCATAATTGTGTAGGTGTTTGATTTACCATCATGCACAAATATACTATAAAATTTTAATGGCCTTATTAATAATATATGACACATGTTCATTGGAATGATATCACACATATCTTCAACTTTGTTTGAACCAATCTCAAAATTCACCACACACTTCTCTTCTAGTCCACACACAATGTTCTGGTGATTGTTGTGCATATCCCACTTAAGTTTGTTATGTAATTCCTATAAAAGCTTACTAAATCATGAAATATTTATCCCTTGAAATTTATTCTAGGAGATTAAATCTTTATTATTGTGTGTACCTTCTTAGGGTCTATGTTTAATTCTTCTTAGGATATGAAAAAACAAAATACACCAATTTTTATTTCATAAAGTTTTACTTATTTACATTAATTAGCAGTTTTTCCTCATGAAATCAATGTAAAAAGTTTCTCAAGTGTGCCACATGTTCAATTAATATTAAAGTGATTTTGTTTTTTATTTATATTTCTACAATTATTCTATTTTTATTATCATTGGTTTCCATAATTCCAATGGATATCTTCTCCTATAAGATAGTTAATTGAAGTCTAATTATCACCACCAAGTTTTGGCATAAAATGAAAAGCATTTGGTGAGAGATGGTTTAAGTTTAATAAGTCAATTTTAGTTATAACCAATGTGATTCAGGGGTTAATATTTGTTATAAATAGTTAAAACATATATTCATAAAATAAATTAAGTAGGCACACTCAATCATAGGACTTAGTACACATTACACAGTGATTCCTACTCTAACTTATATACATATGATGTAAATAGATATGAAAAAATCATATTTAGTGGTTATTATATATATATATATATATACATATATATATATATATATATATAATAACCACTAAATATGATTTTTTCATATCTATTTACACCATACCACCTTATTCTATTACAAATATTACTGTACCCTATAACCTCTAATTACTCTACACTATTATAATTCAACTCTCTCTATGTTATCTACTTTATGATAAAGCTACAATATAAATACTAACCTCATAGCTTAAAAATCAATTGTCATGTCTATATGATACATCCAATTTATCTAATTATATTTTCTTTTATTATGAAAAGATTCAAATTATTATCACATTTACTAGTTAATAGAATCCTTTTATATTTCATCCTATAGAAGTGTTATATTGATGTGATAGAGGGAAATGCTCTACAATATCCATTATTTGGACATTCATAGACTGAGAATACTTTCAACACTTAGCTATTCTAAATTTAAGTAAACCTCTATGTTTTTATGTTTTATCCAATTACACCAAGTTATGGAACTATTTCCTCCCAATGTTGAGAGGATGATATTTGGCTAATTTGGCCCTCCTTAGATTTTCATACAAATTATTATATAAATGATAATCTATATATTTTTCAACCAATTTATATAGTACAATTATTGGTAGTAATAAGTGAGATAATAATGTACCCTCATCTCTAACGATAGTGTGATCTAGATAGAACCAATTATCACCCAATGTCCTTAGTGATATTTTAATCTAATTAGATAAACTAGGCATAGATTGCCCATTTATTGATTTGTAAACCATTGGGTAAGCTATAAAAAAGTTGATTTTTTTTTAAAACTACATAGTTATAATTATTTAGGGGGAATTATTTTGTCATTTTACTCCTTATAAAGTGTCAACAGCATTTTTTTAGGAGGTAAAAAATTTCTTACAAACTATTGAGGATTGTGCCTTATTCCTTTTGGGGAATATTTTTTGTGCACGCATGGTTCATATATTTTCCTTATGTTTGAAAAAAAAATTGGTGCACAATTTATTTCATGGACACTTTCCTACAGTTTTTCCTTATTATTTGAGGACTCATTCAAGACCATTTTATTATCACCTTATCTTTCTATTTCTTATAATAGATTCATCTCTTTATGTAGACACACTACTATAAGAAAATAATAAATTGTAAGCTGAGAGTGATATGATATTCTATGAGGTTTATTATTTTTTGGAAGATATTTTTAATATTGTAGAGGAAAAGAGAAAAATAAAAACACAAAACACACTTCTAATAAAATGGTAGAATATTAATTAATCATTCACACTTTATAATTTAATGTTACACTCTTGCAATGACAATCTAATTATGTGGATCCTATTTATATTTTTCTTAGTCCATAATAAATATTTACCTATTTATTTTCCACTCATGCCTTTTATGCTCTCCTAGATTGTGATGTACCAGACCATCAGTAATATTTCAATCCTACTACACCTGTAGTTTCTTTTGTCATAACCCACACTTTTCCTAATCACATTGTAGATATGTTTGTGGTATTTGAGAATCAAACTACTAGTTTTGGTTCATGTATTATATATAATGTGTGTTATTCTAATGGAGGTGTTAGAAAGAACTAACATGTATTTGTGTTTCCAATATAGTCTTTTCATGGGATTTATTGACATGGAATTTTATATCATGTAAGTGTTTCCACTTATTCTTTCAAACCAGTTTATATGGGATCTACACAATTTTAGTTTCTCTACACTTCCATAGGGCATCAAGTGACATAATTCTAATGCATTAAATAATTCAATCTCTTCATTATATATTTTTTGTTACATTGTACTTAGGAATGTAAGTCTAAAGTCATTATATTTTATTAGAAATGGGAATCAATCATTCAGGCATGTGAAACATGAGATTGTTTATGTAAGGCTTTCATGGTTATTTTCATCACTCAAACATGATAGACCTGATATTTATTATATTAGGCATGAAAATATGTGCAATTCATCATATTAATATAGTCACAAAAATATTAAATATAATCCTCACATTTCCTTTCATGTATTGTTTATTCACATGGCACCAAATCACTTCCATAAATATTCTTATTCTATCTATTTTCATTAGGAATGGATTGATTATTATTTATGTAAAATAATTTAGTACTCTTTGCATCAAATATATTATCATAATTCCTTCACTATTCATCTACATCTTCCACACACCATTCATTATGCCTATCTATACTCTCTTCTTTGAGAAAATCCCACTATATATTGGTTTATTTAGATATATTTATTTGTATGGTGATAAAATATAGTATCCCCAACATGTTTTCTTTGCTGTCTTTTGGATCCATGCAATGGATATATCATCACTAATATAAATATCCTTTTTGCATGTATATTCATTCATTCCATCCTATTATTATAAAAAAATTCATCCACCTCATCAAAATAAAGTATTAATCGGGGGTTGAGGTGGCAAGGGTTTTGTGTACTATTTTATTGGTGAGATACTTAAGGTGCATTTCATTATTTTGGCAAATATTATATGTTGTAGTTATTTTTAGGAGAGATCCTTTTAACACATTTCTTTTCCAAAGAATTATTTTGATATACATTGTATACATGTACCTCATCAAGCCTAGTTCCTAAAAACTTTTATAGATTTAGATTCATTTTTATATACACACCTTATGCTGAACATAAGGGGGGTGTTGGTGTATATTTATATTACACTTTAGTACTTAATTATACTTAGGTTAATTTCCCTATATTTTTTAATAATCCTCTTTGTAAGTTCAACTTCCACTAAATTCCATGTTGCACACTCACATGTAAACTTGCACTAAAATCCAATTGGCACACCAATATGGACTTTATGAAATCAATTGTATTTGTGCAACCAATTACATTTATGAAACCACATGAATTTATGAATGTAGGCCATATAATTGAATTTAAGAGAGATTTATATCTTTATAAATTTAATCCTCTTCTCCTATCATTTTTGAGGAAACATGGAAAAAAATATGAGAGAACATGAAACAAATGAAAAATCATTGACTATTTGTGTAATGTAAAAGATTTTATTGTAATATTATTTTTTCTAAAATGTGAATTATGTCATTATGTTGTTACATCTATCCAATGTGAATTATTATTTTTTTGTTTATGATGTTATCAAACTCTATCTATTTTTTCAATAGTGAAGAGGGTTTAGTATAATAACAAACCCTCACATTCCATGTATGGTGAGTTTCAATGTGAGGTGGATCTAAAGTTAATGAAATATTAATTAATGGATTCAAATGTATTCTTTGGATAGGGAGAAATGGTTTTATAGAGGTAAAATTTAAGGAATATAGGTGGATGGATGGGGGAGTCATACAAAAAGAATGGAAATGGGTTGATAGGGAGGCATTTTAGGGGAAACCCAAAAATTCAATGATAAATTTATTAAAAAATTAAGGCTTACTTTGAAGCTAGATTTAAAAAATATCAAAAAACTTTAAATTATATAAAACAAAAATAAAGTCATTAAATATATCTACATGGTAGACGATGATGATGATGACGACGGCGATGATGACGATGACGACGACGATGATGATGATGATGATGATGATGATGATGATGATGATGATGATGATGATGATGATAATAATAATAAATATAATACAAACATAAATTCTCATTATTATTATTTTACTCTACTATACTTTTTTGTATTTTCTATTTTTTTAATTTACCTCATCTCACCTCATTCTTAAAAAAATTCCCAAAATTTTTGAATTTTTGATAAATTAACCTAATTTTTAAAAAATTCCTTAAATTTATGTAATTTTTTGAATTTTCCCTACTTTAATCTCAATTTCCCTAATAGTTTGAATTCACCCTAATTTTCCTCATTTTTTTAGTTTTATGATTTTTTAGGAATTTAACTTTTATTATTATCTGTGAGTTAGGGATAAATGAAATGTGAATTAAAAAATAAAAAATTAGTACAATATATATCTATGAATTGATAGTAAATATAATAATTTGATTTTAATCAAGCCTATAATAGTAATTGAAAGTAAGGAAACTGATTGAACAATTAATTAAATTGAAATAATTTAAAGAGAAATGAAAAAAAACCTAATTTATATTATGATTTTCAAAATGGGAACAAATTTTTGTAAGTGACACTTCCATATGAATATAAATTTCAATAGCTGAAAGGAAATGACCATTGCAACACTAATTCTTTACCATGTAGAATTGAGGACTTTTCAAATGTGTACATGTGTAGGTGTCAAACTTGTACCATGCCACTTAATCTATACTCCATTGATTTTTAAGTTTTTAATATTTATCATTAAGTACCCAATTAGATGCCAAGTAGGGTTGTGTCTTCATTTCACTAAATTTATGATTAAAATTGCATATTTATCTTTATATTTGTCTTTGACCTTATTCACCAAAAATGGATGCAAGAGAAACACAAACAAGTGTAAGTTTAACTAAATTTGTAAACATCATCAAGATGACATAACTAAATATATTATACAATTAGAATTTGAGTCAGTGTAGTTCTCTTATGAATGTGAGTAAAATTGTAAGGTCTTTTCCTTCTCTCCCTAAGTAAATAATTAGTGTAGGATTTTCCCACAATGCAATTTTACTTACACAGTCTAATTAGCTTTCTTAGGTTAATAATAGGTCATTACCTTTTTGGGTGACCTAATTTATCACTATATAATTTGCCTTATTATGTAATTTTTAGTTAATGAATGTTAATGTAACATTTGGTTGTGAACACAAGCTTCTTCCTCTTGTGAGTTATTCTTTAGATTTCACTATTCGATATAGATTCAACCTTATGCATTCAACCTTATCTAGTTGATCATCAATTGATGCCCAATATGACATGGTATTAGAACTACACTAGTAGATGAACCCATCTATTATAATGTGAGATCTTGAATTCTTACATGTTAAATATTATCATTGATTTTTATTCTCTAGGGTTTGGCAAGGTTTCTTGAAAATCCATATAAATTTGCATAACTGGACCCTCTAGGTGAAATAGGACAACACCATTGGATTTATAAGTGGTTAAACACTAGGAAAAATAAAAAATATGACTTAGTTTCATGATAGTCCATTTCAACCATTTTTGGAGGTTCAAAGGACATGTTTTGAATTTTACAAAAATATGTACTTTCTAGTGACTTTGATAAAAAAATTCTAGGTTTTTCTAGGTTTGTCAAGAAACAAAGTGGTTATCTATCATATTTTAGATAATACATATAAAATCCATATTAATGGAAGATTTTCTAGTTCAAAAAAATTTACACCCCTCATAAGGAGTTTTGAAAGTTGGCAGACTTTTCTAAGAGGAAAAACAAGTCTGAGTAGACATTTGAGTGGTTACATGTATGTCTATATGATTCAAGATCCTAAAAAATAACATGTCATCTTATAACCCCTACATAAACACCTATTAGATTCTAATTCCTTTTCCTACACCTATTGTGTTTTAATGCCTATTCAAATGCTTATCAAGCTATGTTGACTACTTCAACATCATCTAGATTCCAATGCGTACTAAAACACACCCTAGGTTCTGAAACCTACTATACCACATTACATGTTTCAAAAACTATTTAGACACTCCTTATATTATGCCACTTGCTTGAACAACCCTATAATTCTATCTCTTTTCTCCACTTATCTATGATGTCCTAAATACTATCAAATTTAAGATAGCAAAGAGTGACACTACTTATTTAAAAAAATGGAGGCATTTTTGGGTGATGTCACTCACACATCACTCTCATGTATCAAAAGTGGGAGGGTGGATCACTCAAAAAACGTCTTATCCCCTTGGTCATATGGCATGGTCATTTGAAAGGGGATTAAAATTTGATTCCTACTAGTGGGGGATTAACTCTATCATTGTTTCCATCGCTAATTTTGCTTTTTCAGATTCAAGAGAGAGAAGAAACTAAAGAGATAATGGACAAGGCATGGGAAGTACCTAGATATAGACTGTGCACCATAATCCAGACGTTTGTGAGCACCCCTCTTTGGCTATGGAGGAATGACACCTGCAAAGAAGAAGAACTTGGACAAGAAAATGTTAGATGGATAGGCGGTGGGTTGCCAAGCGAAAGCTTGTTCCCAGAAGTATGAGAACTTCCTTCAGGGAGGTCAACCCACTATTTTAATAAAAGATAAATGACTGATAAATGACAAAATGCTAAAATAGACTGAAATGATAGCAAACTGAAAGAGAAAAGGAAGCAAAGGCTTACCTGGAAGAAGCTGTCAAACTGGTTGCAGTCGCCGGCGTCGGTGGTCTTACTGGCGTCGGTTGTAAAAGGGAGGCCGACGTCGGTTGTAAAAGGGAGGCTGACGTCGGTTAGTTTGCCGATGTCGGTGAGGGTAATGACCGGCATCGGTCGGGGCAATGGCCTCCGAACAGGTCTGGTTAGGGTCTTGGTTAAGGCTTAGTCTATTTCTGTTTGAGGGCTCTGTGGACGAAGGTCTGAGTCTGCTCTGGGTCTAGTTTGAGGATGGTCTTAGTCAGTTAGGGGGTCAAAAGGATAGAGAGGGACAGAGAGATAGAGGAAGCCAATCTGGGAGATAGGAATTTGGGTCTGGGTGACAATCAGGTCTGAGGGTGTGCTAAATCTAGTTTAAAAGCAGATGACTAGAAAGCATAAAGAAAACAAATAGAGTACATACCTGTGCCCTGCTGAAGAAGGTGGTGATCTTGTTGCTGATGATGCCGGATGTGAACCCTGTTGCTGATGGAGAATCCGTGTTGTTCACTTGCAGAAGCTTGCTGTATACCTGAGGGAGAGAGTCAGATTGATTGGTAGAGAGGTCAAGTGAAAGGACAAATACAAGGGTCTACTGCAAAGATTGAAGAGTCAGGATGCCAGAGAGAGAGACGCAGAGAGCGAAGAGGAGGAGATAATAGTGAAGAAGCCGTTATGAAGGGTGCTGACGCCGGCAATATCATTGATGTCAGTCGATGGTTGACCGACGTCGGTGGCTAAAAGGCCAGAGAAAGGCTAAAAATAGCCTTTCATCCGTTTCCCAACCGCCAGGTCAAATGAATGCAAGGATGAAACGGTCGACGGGGGTTAAATGGGCGAGTGAAGAGATTGGAATGGGAGTCTTAGGCATTAAATGCCCATGTGGGGAATAAAAGGGATCCAAGGAAGGTATCCTAGGATGGCAAGGTGGCAAGGAGAAGGAAAATGGACTTATTTAATTAAAAATAGATGATTATTTTCAATTAATAAGACCTAGGTAGGTTAGGGATAGTCGAAGTGGCAAGGGACCAAGGGGAGAGAGGAAGACAAAGGGTTAGACACTTTTTAGGTGTCTACATTTGCCCCTTTTTGTCTTATTGGTTGTTCTAGATGAACTGCAAGACAAAAACAGGAGGTGATTGCCCCAGGTAAAGGATGAGGTGTTCCCCCCTCAAAGCGATAGTCGAGAGAAGGGAACCAAAGATCGAGTGTCGATTTGATAGAGAAATGGATAGAAGAGAGTGAGTGAAAATGCTGTAGTAGTCATGATTGCATGTAGTCCACTTCACGGGAGGGTTGGGTCAAATTGTCGCATGGTTGAGGGTCAAGGAGTGCTAAAATTGAAGTAACCAGGCCCCAGCATTTAGTCGTCTACTGATCAGGTCACTTAATCTAAGCCAAAGCTCCAAATGGTCATCGTGTTCTAGGTATCCCAAGCTCAGGAAGTGCTCCCAGAGACACGAAAAAGCCACAAGTAGTAGGGATCAACTGGCTCGCGATCTTATACTTGCGAGGGGTCAAAAATAGGGTTTGCAGACAATTTTGCTAACCAATCGTGAGGTAGCATACATGCAAAAACAACTAAGGCAACATTGTCTTGGAAGTGGTCGAAGGTTGAAGGATGGTCATTGGTCAAGGGGATGGATGGATGAAAGGATGTGGCCAAGCTAACCTCAAAAAATGTCATGTGATCTGAGTGCTGCCTACATAGCCCTTGTGTGAAGGGCCTCAGGCCAATGTAGTTCTCCCTAAAAAGGGAGGAAGGGTCAAAGAGGTTGATTGGTCTTGGTTAAAGTCGCGGAAGAGAAGGTTTGTCCATCAAAGAGACGAACAAACGGGGGTGGTCGAGCTAACCTCAGAGGATGTGGTATCTGAGTGATGCCTACATAGCCCTGGTCATAGGGCCTCAGACCAATGTAGTTTGGACTGCGAGGGTCAAAATGATCGATGATGAGTTTGGTCGTGTGTTAGAATGATGAGGATAAGATGATGCTGCAGCCTTTTCCAAATGGTGTATTCTGCAACATTGGTCGAAAGGTCTTTCATCCCTAGCAAGTTTCCATAGTCGTGATGGATGCATGCTAAAAATGAATGGAAGTCTATTTATGCTTCAGCAAGTATTGGTTTATGCTTAACATAAATTGGGTCTGGTCGGTAGTTTCCATGTGTATTGGTGTCCATAGAAACTATGTGAAATGGACTAGGATGATGTCAGCTGAAAATGATGAAAATAGCTTGGTTAAAGATGAGTCGACAATTGATGTGGTTAAATGTGACCAAAGTGTAGAGAAAAGATGAAAGGAAAATTGCTCTTTCATTGACAAGGACCAGAAAGGAAGCATAGATAGGGGTTATTAGAACAAAAGCCCCATTCATGCATTACGTCGTTGACCAGTGTGGTGCTAGAGAAATAGTCGAATCACTTAACGTTAAGTGAGCTCAAAGTCCCCTGAGCAGGTGATAGGAGGAGGATAGGGTAACCCAGTTTAAGAGCAGGAATAACCTTACCCCTTTTATAGGTGACCCAAGAATGACTATAGGCGTGTCCATGACTCGGTTTTTTTTTTTTTTGGTGCAGGCTGATCGATGCGGGAAGCCTACATAGAGATGTCTTTTAATTGAGTGGTCATGTTGCGAAGCTGATCAATGCGGGAAGCTTCTAAGAAAGGTTGTTGTTTGATAGCCATCCTTCGAGGGAGTGGTCTATATTTTTGCTTTATAATGTTTGAATAGCTGTCCTTCGAGGGATCAGTCTATTAGCTACAACAATGATGGTACAGCTGTCCTTCGAGGGAGCAGTCTGTCTTTTTGAATTTGACTTTGTGACCTTGGATATGTTTTGACATCTTGATATATTTTTTGATTTTTTGATTTTTTTTTTTTTTTTGATTAGAGTCACAAACAAGGCTGTAAAAGTTCAAGGACTCCCCTTTTATTAGGACAAAGCATCCATGCATCATAAAAGGGTTGACAAGTGTTAGGAAGCAGGGTTGATAGGAAAAGGAATGACAATGACAAGGGGTTGCTCAAGGGACGAGCTCAAGTAAAACGTCAAGTGATCGAACACTCGACTAACAGTAGAAATGGTTGAAGATGCAAGACAGAAAGGGGGGCTCAAGGTCTGATAAGTCCCTGGGCCATGCTAGTGCGTTAAGTTCTGAGTCAATTAGAAGCAAACTTGCCCCAATTTGCCTCTTTCGAGATTGGTCAGGTGTTGATGGTGCATGTGAAGTTGACTGATATGGTTGTTGATTGATCGAGACTGGTTGAATATTTTAGATAAAAAGGATTGGTTGAATGATATTTGATTGTTGATTGGTCGAGAGTTGGTTGAATTGTGGTAAAATGTTTGGTCAAAGTTTGTCGAAGGTATGGTCGAAGGTTTGGTAAGGTTATGGTCGATGTCATGGTCGATGGTTGGTCGAGACTTGGTCGAGGTTTGGTTGAATGTTTAATCGAAGTTAGGATAAGGTTGGATCCCCCCAGTCGCTTAGGGAGAATGTTGGATAGATTAGTCAAGGTTGACTGAGGCTTGGTGATTAAATGGACTGTGTTAATGTCAAATAATGGGGTCAAAGGCAATAAAGAGACCATAGTATGGCGTGGAGACCCTGATTTAGGTGATGAGGTTGGGGAGGCATGGATCGGGGTTGATGTTTTGTCGAAGAGGTGGTTAAGAGGGTCCTTAGTGAGAAGGAAATCATTTCTCCGTTGTTGACGAATGACAGCTTTGAGAGCACAACAATGCTCAGTGTCATGTCCCGGAGTGTGATGATAGTTGCAAAATTTAGATTTGTCGAACCAAGAGGGTCTTGATTCGAGAGTCGATGAGAGAGGCGGTGTTGAGGGTTTATTGATAACATGGTCGAGAAGAGAGGTGTCATTTGCCAGACATTGGCGAATGGCAACCTTGAGGGCACAATAATGCTCCGTGTCGTGTCCAAGTGTGCGATGATATGTACAAATGCAAGTGTCGTCGAACCAGGGTGGTTTTGGTCCGAGAGATTGATATGGTCTGAGAGGCAGGAGGTCGATACGAGATGACTGCAATAGTTGCCATAAAAGCAAGGTATAAGAACCTGCTAATGGGTCTAGATGTCTTATTTCAGAAGGGGTTGATGACTTTGGTTTAAGAGGCATAAGAGGTGTTGGTCGATGGTTTGAGGGAGATATATGTTTAATGGGTTGAGGGAGTAATGGAGGCGACGTGCCTCTGTGAAGGATGGGAGTAGGCTGTATTCCTATTAAAGTGGACGGATGTGGGCCCAAGATTGAAGGTAATGACGAAGGTGGAGGAGGAGTTCTCCGATGAGGTCTAGTGACTTTCGTTAGTTTGGGTCGAGAGTCACTATTGTGTGAGGCAAGGTTAGATGTGGGTTTGGGTTTGGATGTGGACGAAGGTGAGTGAGATGTAACAATCTCAGGCAAAGGGCAAGAAGAAACCGTGACTGGGTCTTCCTCGATTGAAATGGGTAAAGAGACTGGTTCTTCTCTGGGTGGAGAAGAAATAGGAGAGTGTGGCTCCTCAAGTAGGCAGATGGCAGGGATGATCATGCCTTCTATATGTGCTTGAGGAGTAGGCAAGGTATGGTCATTAGATGAAGGTGGGGCTAATGGTGTAGGTGTGGTCAAGGCGTCCTCCAATATAGGGGAAATAGATGGAGGACTAATAAGAGAAGAGGGTTCTTCATCTGGTGATAGATGAATAGGAGAAGAAGACTCTTCTACTTGTGAAAGAGATTGGTCAGAGACAAGAGGTAAGATAGTGTTAATTGTGTGAATGTCATGGTCATGAGAATCTTTGGTTATGGTTTGGACGTTGTTTTGAGTAGGCAGATGATTCGGAAATGGTTGTTTGAAGATGTTGATATGTTGATTGGGTGGGGCGTTTGGGTTATCTAAAACAAGATCCCCCTTGTCGATCATGTCTTGGACGATGTTTTTGAAGGTTCGGCAGTTGTCAATGTCATGGCCTTGGACGCGATGAAAGTGGCAGAAGTCGGCCTCTCTATACCATGTAGGGAGGGCTTTAGAGGGGTCAAATTGAGGTGGTCAGATTGAAGGGAGATTGAGGACCCCCTGCTTGAGTAGTTTTTCCAAAACGGAAGCGTATGGTTCTCTAAGTGGAGTGTAAGAACGCTGAATGTACCGTTGTTGGAATTTTTTGGTGATGCTAAAAGACATCGAAGGTTGGGATTAATTCGTTGTTGTTGAGGATGGTGATCTAATGACCACAGTGTTGGCCACTCCTTTGGATTCAGAATTGGCAGAAGAAGAAGGTCTGGAAGAAGAATGGCCAGTAGATTTTGTGTTGGTATTACGCAATTTGACCTTATCTTCTTCAAGGGCACGGAGTTTGAGCTTTTGGGCCATGATGAAAGCTTCATCAAAAGTGCAGAATGTCTGAATCCGCAAAGTAGAATAAATGTGGTTGGCACATGCTCGAGAAAAGAGCTCGATGAGCTCGGGTTGAGGCAAGGAGAAGGAGAGCTGGTTAATCAGGCCCCTCCAACGAGCGACAAAATCGACTACAGATTTGTCGTCAAATTGCCTGATGGAGTAAAGGTCTGTGATAGAGACTTGTTTGGTGATGTTGATTGAGAAATGGTCAAGAAATAGTTGGGTGAGTTGGATGAATGAAAAGATAGAGTGTTTGGCAAGAGAACTATACCAGTCAAGGGCTGGGCCAGAAAGCGACATAGGGAACGTGCGTAAAAGTAACGCATCGTCATGGGAAATAAGATAACAGGCATGTCTAAATGCCCGTAGATGTTGTTGTGGGTCTTCCTTACTCTGAAAGCGAGTGAATTTAAGAAGCTCCCAATGGTTAGGATATCGTCGAATAGGGACGGAAGGATGGATGGGTTCGTTGCAAATCTGGTCATAAGATAGGACATTGTTTGAGCCAGAAATGGAGACTTCAAGACTGGACATTTTATCCATCAGCGTCTTAATGATGTCTACTGACAGATTGGTGGGTTGGGCGCCCCCTAGGTTGTAAGGTGCTTGGAAGAGGCTAGAGGAGGCGTGCGACATAGTCGGTTGTACAATGTATGGATGACTAGCCGCAGGGGCAGAAGTGGAGGCTAAAGGTGGTTGTGTTATGAAGGTCAAAGGTATAAGTTGACTGGGTACCGCCAAAGGTGGTTGAATGGCAGCACTGGTAGAAAGAGAGGTTGGCACTCCTACATTTGTGGGCGCAAGAGTGTGAGGGGTCGAGACAATCAAGTTCTGATATGATGTAGAACTTGGTTAAATTGTAGGTGGTTGAGGGGGTAATGGAACCCCGATGGAGGTTGGTCTAAAAATAGACGGGGAGGCCAAACTTTGCGTATTGGCCATGATTTGGTTAATAGTTGAAGCGAAAGGCTGAGTCATAAAGGGTTGGGTGGTGAATGGTGTGGATGTCGTCGCCACATCACCCGAAAGGTCTCACATTGGGTTTCTCGCGAGATAGTTTTGGAGGGCTGCGGTATTGAGGTCCAAGAATCTCTCGAAATCTTGGTCCCCTTCAGGGATGATGGGAATTTGAGTTGGGGTCGGGGTCAGGGTTGGTCCTATAGGAGTTCTTTCAGTCTCCGAGTGGAACTCCATGATAGGACTGGTTAGGGACGAGGGATCATGGTCAAAAAGGAGGGTCAGATTTCAGAAACTATGTTTTTGCAGTTCCCGAAACTTAGAATGGAGTTTTTGATAGAGAAGGGACAGGTTTTAGGTTGTTGGTTTTAAAAAAAAGGATAGTGATAGAGATCAACGTCGATTTAAAAACCGATGTTGGTAAGGAAGATAGTCGACGTCGGTCAGATAACCGATGCCGGTAAGATATTAAAACCGACATCGGTGACAAGACCGATGCTGGTGACTGGGGAAAGCCGACGTCGGTGGAAGAACCGATGCCGGTGACTGTGTTTTCTAGAGAACCAAAAGATTTGAAGATTCTTGGAAAAACAATGAAGAAAGCATCCTCACTCACTCAAACAAACAGATGAGAAGAGGAAAATAGAGAACGACAGACAAGCCTAAGCGATAAATCCTAGGAATTGACTTTAGAAGCTGTGGCTTATGCCTTAGATGAATGTTTGGGGAGATTGGCTGTAAGAAGGGTCCTAAAAGAAGGCGGTCTAAAGATGGTTTTATGTGTTGTTTTAGGTGCTCAAAAATCTGTGTTAGGGTCTGGTACGTGGCCTGGTGCTAAGGAGCAAGCTCCCCTCACTTCACGATTCCAGTGGTTAGCTGGTCTCGCTTAGCCAAGATATACCTCGCCTAGAGTTTATCCTCCACCAGAGAATAGAGTGGGCTTCCCCCTTGGTGATGAAATCCCTGTAGGGTCACCGGGACGAGTAAGGTATCCGCTGGGGGATGAAATCCCAGTCGGGCCTTGTCTCAGGTAAGTTTTATGTTCGTTTTAGTGCATGTGGTTTGTTAGTGTAACATCAAGTGTCTACGGTTTATTCAATATGCATCTAAGTTACTAGATGTGGACTAAGAAGATGCAAGCACAAGCAGAAATGAATGCAAAGTGTTTTAATGCCCAAGTTGAAATGTGATGTTTGTTATGAAGACAAGTTTTGAAAAAGGGTTGAGAGTATGATGTTTAGACTAGTCTAGAAATGCAAGGAAGAAAGATTCATTTTAGTCCTGCTTATAGTGTCATTGAGAAGAAAAGAAGGAGGAAGAAAGGTAAGAACCTAATGCTCCTAAATGAATGAAGAAGAAAAGGAACCCAGGAGGAACCTAGTGTCCCACCGGGCGTGCCAGAATGTTTCTATCGCTAATTTTGCTTTTTTAGATTCAAGAGAGAGAAGAAACTAAAGAGATAATGGACACGGCATGGGAAGTACCTAGATATAGACTGTGCACCGTAATCCAGATGTTTGTGAGCACCCCTCTTTGGCTGTGGAGGAATGACACCTGCAAAGAAGAAGAACTTGGACAAGAAAACGTTAGATGGATAGGCGGTGGGTTGCCAAGCGAAAGCTTATTCCCAGAAGTATGAGAACTTCCTTAAGGGAGGTTAACCCACTATTTTAATAAAAGATAAATGACTGATAAATGACAGAATGCTAAAATAGACTGAAATGATAGCAAACTGAAAGAGAAAAGGAAGCAAAGGCTTACCTGGAAGAAGCTATCAAACTAGTTGCAGTCACCGGCATCGGTGGTCTTACCGGCGTCAATTGTAAAAGGGAGGCCGACGTCGGTTAGTCTGTCGACGTCGGTGAGGGTAATGACCGGCGTCGGTCAGGGCAATGGCCTCCGGAAAGGTCTGGTTAGGGTCTTGGTCAAGGCTTAGTCTGTTTCTTTTTGAGGGCTCTGTGGACGAAGGTCTGAGTCTGCTCTGGGTCTGGTTTGAGGATGGTCTTAGTCAGTTGGGGGTCAAAAGGATAGAGAGGGACAGAGAGATAGAGGAAGCCAATCTGGGAGATAGGAATCCAGGTCTGGGTGATAGTCAGGTCTGAGGGTGTGCTAAATCTAGTCTAAAAGCAGATGACTAGAAAGCATAAAGAAAACAAACAGAGTACATACCTGTGCCCTGCTGAAGAAGGTGGTGATCTTGTTGCTGATGATGCTGGATGTGAACCCTGTTGTTGATGGAGAATCCCTATTATTCACTTGCAGAAGCTTGCTGTATACCTGAGGGAGAGAGTCAGATTGATTAGCAGAGAGTTCAAGTGAAAGGATGGATACAAGGGTCTGCTGCAAAGATTGAAGAGTCGGGATGCCAGAGAGAGAGATGCAGAGAGCGAAGAGGAGGAGATAACAGTGAAGAAGCCGTTATGAAGGGTGCCGACGCCGGCAATATCACCGACGTCGGTCGACGGTTGACTGACGTCGGTGGCTAAAAGGCTGGAGAAAGGCTAAAAATAGCCTTTCATCCGTTTCCCAACCGCCAGGTTAAATGAATGCAAGGATGAAACAGTCGACGGGGGTTAAATGGGCAAGTGAAGAGATTGGAATGGGAGTCTTAGGCATTAAATGGCCATGTGGGGAATAAAAGGGATCCAAGGAAGGTATCCTAGGATGGCGAGGTGGCAAGGAGAAGGAAAATGGACTTATTTAATTAAAAATTGATGATTATTTTCAATTAATAAGACCTAGGTAGGTTAGGGATAGTCGAAGTGGCAAGGGACCAAGGGGAGAGAGGAAGACAAAGGGTTACACACTTTTTAGGTGTCTACAATCATATAATCTAAACTTTTACACACTTAACATTTTTCAAATTTTGTAAAGTGGAGATATCCCTTTACCATCCAGAGCTTCAAATTATGCATAAATTTAAACTTGCTTCTCCATTTGAGTTGCAAATGTTTTTTAAAGTGAAGGGTTTTTCAAACTCTATGAATTGGTCATATTCTCATGCTTTATAAACTTAATCTCTACATATTGGGGTGTGGCTATATATTCATAATCTCTGAGCACATAAATTAAACACATAATTTATTTCTACACCATGGATATAAGCTTTGTTTTTATTCTTACACTATTTAACTATCACAAGTGGAAAGTCAAAGTGAAAGTCCTATTGACGAGAAAAGGCATACACTGAACCATGATTAGTAAAAAAAAAAGAACCAACACCTAAGGTAGAGAAGGTCTATGTTAGAGAGTTTTCATGATGATATCATGGTGGTGTTATGGAGATGCTCTAGTGAGTGGATGAAGTTTTTTGATATACTAAGTGATAATGATAAAGTGTGTGAGCTGCTTGTTCATGTATGCTTGAAGGTGGCTTGGTTGATCTTTAGTGTTGACATGGTTAGAGATGTTGAAGGATGAGTATGATTATTTGATCATGTGTAATAGGTCCCTAATATTTTATCTCTACTTGGAGAGCTTATGTACATAAGTATAATTCATCTAGTTTATCATAGTTTTAATCTAGATAGTTTGGGTCTAGTGGCAACAAATCTAAGTAGGTAGTTTGGTGGAATCACCATTATCACATGTCAATGAGTCAAGGGGAGTTGGTCATGTGGTTTTGATCATTATAGTCCCTACTAATTATGTTCTAGATATCAATTAATTCATAGAAGTACAATCAAATATCTAAGGGTTTCAAGTTGCCTTCTCAAGCAGAATTCATTATTTTCCCATACTTAGCCAAATTTTCAATATGGCTAGAAAGAGATAAGTGAGCATTTTGATGAGGTTACTATTCACACACATGGATATTTTAGGATAAAATGATCATATGGATTTGTTCATTTTTTTGCCTGGTTTTTTTTTTTTTTAGATCATACGATATAACACATCAAAAGATGTGCATATGAAAAGTTGGGATCCTAGGTAGTTTGACTATGTTTTCCCATACCTAGACAATTTTGCAATGTGATAAGAAGAGATGAGTGAGAATTTTTATGGTGTTAAATATTTAACATGTGAAGGTTTCAATAGAAACCAATTATATGGGTTTATTAAATTTTAAGCATAAATTATTTTCAATAAGTTTTAGATCATGAATTGAAGCATGGAAAAAGTTATACATACTCAAAGTTGGCCTCTCAGGCAGGTTTTGACATAGTTGGTTCTATGACAGAATATTTTAAAAAGGATTTTTAATTCAATTATGTCTCATATGTATGAGGGTTCCATAAGTAGTGTGTCATATGGTTGGATTCTCTTATGAGAGGAGATCATTTGGTCTAAGTTTAAGATCATGCAAGTAAACTTAGAATAAGTTATTGAGGTGAAAAAATGACTACTCAAGAATATTAAAAGCGTCCCCATAGTCATTTTTGAAATTGTTAAAGCTTGAGCAAGATCAATAGTGCATGTTGCTCCAAGAAATTAGGAAGTAATGAGATGATGATAAGTACATGATGTTTAATGACTGAGCAAATTTATAGGGTAATGATCTAATGATGAGTAGGTGTTTATACAATTGGATTGAGTGATGAGAGTTGATTGCTAAAGCCCTAACTGATCCATAGAGATTGATGGAGTGCATTGAGTCAACATTTCAATATTACATTAGATGAGGTCAAACTGATAGTTTTTTAACATTTGGATTTGATATTCTATGCATTAAATATAGGACAATATCGATGATATGATATTGATCCAAAATTAAGAGGACATGAGATGATTGCAGATTTTTTGAGGTTTAACTTTGACAGTTGTCAATCAAATATTTGAGTTTAACATAAGGAAAACCATAGCTATATATTTTGTCCATATATTTCAATAGAATTCAATTTTTATATTTTTTTAAAATAAAAAAATTAATAAGAATCCATGGCACATCTAATGAACCCAGTTTGAAAATATGGAAGTGTGTACAATAAAAGATATTAATGTTCAAAGTTGACAGTGTGTTCGTGCATGGACTGTAAGTGAACCAAGAAGAGTATTTGAGCTCATATAGATGTTTTTTGAAGTTTCATCATAAATTTTATTTTGAAGTGTGTTATATACTCCATGAAAATTCTCTATGAGGATTTTATAGGTGTGATCAATCTATCTTGAGTGTGAAAAATGCCTAAGAAGTTGACTTTATGTTTGGTAATGGTGTTCTTGTGTGTAAGGTCTATGTTTGAGTTGTTTGAACATACATAGAGGTGAGATAAGTCGACTATGATAATTTTAGGATGTATAAAGGGACATAAAGAGTGGACACATGTATTTTAAAGTAGTCATATGTTCTTGTTTTTATTAATTGAGTGCTAAAAGAGTGAATGGATTCACATGAGACCTATAAAGGTTGCAAGAAAGGTGTAGTTCCTTAAGGGTGGCCCATAGATGATATGGATGACCTATGAATATTTTATTGATCCATGTATTCACATGATATATGCCTTAATGGCTAAGGCATGCCCAATGGTTGACCAAGGTAGTGATTATCAAGATTTCTCTATAAATAGTGGAACCAAAGATGATGGATTCTAGACTTTTGTATGAGAAACTAAGGAGCGATTGGAGAGAGGATTGTGTGTGTGTTTTCTGGAGTGAAGGAGGGGTAGATTTACCTATAGATGAGTTTAATATTAGAACATATTTAGGACTGTATATATGAATTTTTAGTCATAATTCTATTGGAAGAGTAGTGCACTTGTTGTTTGAGTGTGAGTGAAGGTGAAGTGTGTTAATCAGAGGTCCATCATCAAGTGTTCAAGACATTAGATCATAGGTGGATGTGTTCATAGGTGTTGTTATTTTATCCAATCATCTAAGGTGGTTTAATCCTCCTTACAAGGTGAAACTTACTAAAAGGTATGGTTATTACATCTTAGCTAGATAGGTTTGGTAGCATCTTGTGGGATTGGAGTCTCACTAAATAGGGATTGTAGTTATTGGATCATTTGAATATGATATAAATTATATCATTTTATTATAGGATAGTAGTCCAATTACATATTCCAATGGGTTTTCTCCTCCAAGAGGCTTTCCCACATATGTCTTGTGTTATGTGATTGATATTGCATTGTCTGTATTGCTCATTGATGTAAATGTTGTGTATTCTTCATGATTTCTTATGGTAAATGATTAAATGTTTGTAAATATAAAAATTTAAGTTGAATTATTTGGGATCATTGATTCACACCCTCTCAATGATTGCACCTCTAACAATCTAGTGGTATAAAAGAAGTGATAAAGCCTATGATCTTCTATGTATCCCAACCTACCCTTTCATATTAAATCTATTACTACTCCTAATGAATTCTAGACCATATTATTGAAAATATTTTAGGAGTAGGACATAATGAAAGGTCATGATTTGTAGAATGATCTCATTAATTTGAGCCTGATCAATTTTGATATGGTAAAAGACATTATCATAAATTTCAAATCACTGAGATTGTAGTTGAAACTATGTAGCATTGAAAAAATTATGATCAATTGATTCTTTCGATCTTTGTCATGTTTAGTTATGACTATTTTGTCTTTGTTTCTACCTTCCACACCACCAAGTGTGCCCTTGGAGCTACATGGACCATGTCTTCCTCAGATTACTTTTTTAATGACTTAACTTGGGATAAAAACAAGATAATTTAAATGGGCATACTAAAGTCATCTAAATTTCATGCCTTAATTATGATTCATGAAAAATAGAAGGCTTATGGGTATACTAGAGTCATTTAAAAGAAGGACCTAGATAAAATAAAGGTTAGAAATAGATGTGAAGTTAAAAGCATCAAAAGAGTCCTCTTTAAAGGGGAAACCCAAGAAAAAGTGATTCATATGTGTCTACTATAATAAATCTAGGCATGATGAATACAAATGTATGAACAAGCAAATTGATCAACTAACTAAGATGCTTAATAAGAACAACATCTGTATCCATGAGTCTTTTGATGTGAGTTCAATAATGTAGGATTATTCTAAGTCTAAAGCCAATAACAATGGAAAAGATAAGGGAAAATTACTTATTTTAGTTACATGCCATCCTTCTGCATGGGTTATTGATTCTAGTGCATCACATGACATGGCTTCCTCACAAGACATGTTCTCATCCTTGAAGACTTGTTGTATGCCTTCCATCTTGTTGGGTGATGATACTTATATAGAATTTAGTGTGATTTGATATATTAAAGTGAATAATGTGTCATTTCATAATGTTTTATGTGTTCCCTCTTTATTTACTAATATCATATTTATTTATCAGATCAGTCACATCAGTTTAACTAAGAAACATGAGTTCACACCTAATTCAGTGGTTATGAGGGAAGTAGATAGTGACTCCATTGTTGCATTTGAGAAATTAGATCACTAGTCACATTTGTATACTTTCTAAAAAAATCTCCTTATCAACCCTCTAATTAATTTCTCACACATTCAAATGGGGTGAGAAAATTATGGCATGAGCAATTCATCTATCTCTATTATCACTATCTTGATCAACTCAAATATAAAGGCATGGTTTTAGGGTTTCCATAATTCATGCTTTTTGATGGAATTTTTCAAGGTTGCATACTTGGTAAGCATCTTGAGGATAATTATGATAAGGGAAAATCATAGAAAGTTGAATAGATATTATATATTTTAAATAATGACATTGTTGGTCCATTTTTTAACCCTTCATTAAATAGTAATAAATACATGATTACTTTCATAGATTACTTTTCAAGGCATGCTTGGGTGTATTTTATTAAGTAATAATGAGAATTTTTTATCAATTTTAGGATTTCATGGTTCTTGTAAAGAAATAGTTAGGTAAATCCATCAATATTTTATGCACTGACATTAGTGGTGGGTATGTCAATAGCCATTTTTGAAAAATTGTATACATCAGAGGGGATTGAACTAAAATGTATAGTGCCATATAGTCTTTAGTATAATGGTTTTGTAGAGCATAATAAAATTTCCATGAAGGAAATGGACAAATATATGATACAATCTAAGTATCTTTCACCTCATTATTGGGACAAAGCCATTAACTATGCGTGTGATATATAAAAATGTGTTCCTCATAAATCATTTAAGGGAGTTAGTCCTTTTGAAGATTTAAGCAATAAAAAACTGATAGTGAAAGACTTATAAGTGTTTAGATCTCTTACTATGGCCTATATTCTATAGAAGAAACATAAGGTAATGGAACCTTAGAGTCAACCTTACATCTTTGTTCAATACTCCAAGGGTGTTAAGTGATAAAACCTTCTCAATCCAAACAATCATGAGTTATTCCTTAAGAATATTGTTTTCTTTCAAGAGGGTCCCCAATAATTTGCACATGAAATTCTTCCCCCTTCATTAGATGCATTGGTATTTGGTAATAGTTGTGATGATTTAGATCCACCTAAGCTACATCTCGATGATCTATATTCTTCTTCTAGTTTTGATGATGAGATAAGTGATGAAGATTCACCTCCTTCTCCCATTTTTCTTCAAAATATTGGGAATCTACTCTAGAATCTCCAAGAATTATCCCTTCTAGGATTGACAAACACTAGAAAGTGATGGATAATGGGTTGGAGATCCATCAAACACCAGGCAAACCCATTCACAATTCCATAATTCCCCACATGATTTCATTTCATCTAATTTTGATCTTTAGTAATTTCATGAGTCAGTAGATACTATTGAGTGGGATACTAATATGTAAGATGCATATGGTTCTTTGTTGAGGAACAACACTTAAGATTTAGTCCCTCTTCTTAATGGAGGAAAACTTGTTGGATGTAGTTAGATATATCCAAAAAAAGATTTAGAAGATGTGTCCATAGAAAATTTCAAAGCATGTTTTGTAGCAAAGGTTTTATCTTAGGTGCCTAGCATTGACTATACAAAAATGTTCACCTCAGTTACTAAAATAAACTGAATCTAACTCACACTTTCCATTACCAAAATGCATCTCTGGGATGTTCATAAGTTGGATTTGAAGATTATTTCTTCATAATGACCTCAAAAAATAAATATATTTTGATAAACCACAATGATTTTGGGAATATTCATCCATATTTTAAAACTTCAAAAATATATCTATGGCCTCAAACAAGCTCCTCAATATTGATATGCCAAGATGGACTCATTTATCATTTTGCTTATGTTCATCAAATGCCATTCTGATAAGAATGTCATAATTTTATAGCAAGATGATTCACTATTGATTTTGGTTATCTATATGAATGACCTATTCATCATAGGGAGTTATTCCTCCACCATCAAAACAATGAAAACTTCTTCATCTGAAAGGTTCTTAATCACTAACTTGGTCTTTTGCATTACTTGCTTGGGATTGAAATTTCTTAGTTGGATTCCAAACTCACTATTATACAATCCAAATAAGCTCTTTATTTTATTTCATGGTTTAACATGGATGAATTTAAGCCATCTTTGACTCCTTTTCTATCTGGTGTGAATCTTTAGGTTGATTATCTATCTCCTTTGGTTGATGCTACTTCATATCAAAAACTTATTAGTAGTCTCATCTACCTTATACATATTAGACCTAACATTTCATATGTAGTTGGAATGGTCTCCATAATTATGTGGGAACCACATGATCTATATTGTAAAGTATCTATGTGGATTCTCCACTAAAATTAGGGTACTCATAGTTTTGGTATTAACTATGGAGAAAACATTGACATCAACTTGATTGATTATATAGATTCAAATTGGGATCGTGATATTTATAATCATAAATATACTTTAGGTCACATTTTTTCCATTAGTTCATGTTTGATTAGTTGATCAAATAAGAATCAAAATACTATTCATTTATCTTATATAGAGGTATAATATAGAGTATTTTTTAATCCTACCACTAATGTTATTTGGCTTTAGGAGATTCTCACTAAGCTTAACATCTAATTTTGATGACCAATAGTCATATTCTATGACAAAAAAACAAATTAGAAATTTGAAAGAATTTGTTCCTCCATTAACAAACCAAGGATATGGAGATTCACATGAATTTTATTTGGTATCTCAACCATGATCTAGTAATCAATCTTTGATTCATCTAAATAATAAATTAAATTATTTATATATTCACCAAACCCTTCACTAAGAGAAAATATCTTTGTTTACAATCTCTTCTTTGGGTTTAGATAGTTTTGTCTTCCTCCTCCTTTGGGGGATCATATCTATGCACTTGGGTACATCATCAAGCCTTTATTCTAGGACCCAATTATTTTACCCACCTAAGCTACTCTTAAGGGTCAGTGTTAGTGTAGGCTTTTTCCCACTGTGTGGTTTTACCTACATAGTCTAATTAGTTTTTTTATGTCAATAATAGGTCATTAGGGAAAATGTACTTTAATCCATTTTATAATTGTGACCTGAGTTAATTAAGTTTTTACGTGACCTAATTCCTCACTATAAATTTATCTTGATATGTACATTTTTGCTAATGAATGTTAACGTAACTTTTGGTTGTGAAGACAAGATTCTTCCTCTTATGATTTTTTCATTAGATTTCACTATTTCATATAGGTTCATCCTCATATATCCAGCCATATTAAGTTGATCCTATTGGAGGTACAACCACTAGGGGTGAATTAGTTTAAAAAAATTTCTCTCAATTCCATACAACAATCATTAACCATTAAAACTAACATAGAGATATATCAATAAATAATCAAACATGCAAACAAGTATGAAGTAGAAAAATAACACATGAACATGAGATATGTGGTAAATTTTAATGGTGAATAAAACCTTGTGAAACACCATTTATACTATTTTCCTATAAGCAGTGGATCTACATTTAGTGAGACATCAACCCCACAAGGAGCTCCAATGCCTACCTAGTCAAGCACCCACTCAACTAGTCTTTAGGAAGCTCCAAATTATAAGGAGGATCCAACCCCATAAGTGACTTGGAAAAAACCTAGACAATAACACTTCTGTAAGCTTCAACCTGCAAGGTAGTTCTAACTCCCTCTTTACTAAGCACCAACCCAACCAAAATAAGCTTGATCGCCTCAAAATACCTTGTTGCTCAACCAACGCATGGTGACCTCTTATTAAACTCTATTTATTCTCTATATAGATTCCAATATATTTAATATACCCAAAACACACATTTTATGTATGTCTGATGGTCTCTCAACATCTAATCAACTCATTTAGCTCTTCTTAACCTTCTACATCTCTTAAATAATTTTCTAGGCTAACTCACTTGATATGACTCTTACTAGGATAATTAGCTCATCTAACATTGTCATCCACACCTATACATTCTATTATATTCTGATTTATGATCCTATACTCTCCTATTGTGGTCTTCATGACCTAATTATGCTCGTCTAAGATCTCTTTTCTTGTCTTATACTCTCATCTCTTCAACTAGTAAAAATAGGCCTATTATGAATTGTATTTATACCAATCACTTGATCTTACCCATACTGGTTAGCCAATAAAATTTAAAATTTTGGATTAACCTTTTAATGGGTTATAAAACACGTTTTACAAGTGATAAAAGCACCACATATGCTGGTCATTACTCACAAGGAACAAAACCACTGTTAGGCGTAAAGGAGACCTAATACAATTAGGTCTATCTCAACCATGTATTATACTTAGACCATCATAGAACATATTGAGACTATAAAAATTGAATAAAAACTTAACATACACCTTAATTATACCTATTATATGTTCAACTTAGGTGAACACCACTTTTTAGTCTAACTCATGACTTGAACCATGACATTAGGCCTACTTGCCATTAGGCCTTTGCCTTGAATATCTAAAGAATATGACCAAATATTACACACAAAAATGTACTTAAAATAAATTTATATAAAACTCATTACCTAATTATCACCACTATGTCCATTTTACATAACCAAATAGGGAAAAAGACCTCAAATACACTCTTGCAACATGACTACTCAAAGTTGTCAAACACTGCCAATGTACAATCAATAGTATTTGACTCCTAAAATTTGCATATGTAATTTAAAAAAATAAAAATTAATTAATATAAATATTATTTTTTTAATATTATTTTTATTCTTACAAATTACTGAAGATGACACAAACATTAAACTCACTACCCCACAAAAAAATGCCTATAGCTATAGTCATGTAGAATGTTGTCTTTATGACTTGTAATAGAAATTTAATGACTTATAATTCAATTTAAAAGATAATATGTGAATTATATAACATAAATAAATATATATAACATTGTTTTTTTGGTCAACCGTTATTCTTATAGACCAAATTCTGAAGCCTCTCTTACACAACCCTTACATAGCTAGATAAGTCATCTTGGCTTCCATAAATTAACTCCTTAAAGAGATTATCAACATTAAATAAATCATTTAAAGATAATTTAGTTTTTTTTTTTTAAAATATTCATTATATGATTAATCTAAGTGAAAATATCCTCCAAATCGCCATTCTCACATAGTTACTTCGGACTATCATTTTGTCTTAAGAACCAGTCATGGTGAGCATGACTTCTAACACCTATGTAGACACATTTAATAAATAATTATTTATTTTTATAATCCTTTAAAATATTTATAACATCGTAAAACCTAAATATATATAGGTATAATATCAAATGTGCAATATATAAACCAATTTTTGAAACATACACCTTCACTATCCACCTTCTCTAGACAAGCCATCTTGTGAACAATATTTGAAACATTTCAGTGAAATTAAAGACGTATAATAAATTTGGAAATGAGTTATAGGTATTTAATAATTACATAAATAAATTTTATCCATTACTAATCCTCTACAGCCAATCCTGAAATGTATTCTCACTTTGACTAGTTTTTCTCATTATCTTCACTATTAGCCTAGATTAGAGATAGGTAAACATGAATAACCAAAATAGTTGACACAGAGGATAGAACATAAAAAAATAACACCATGGAAAAAAACACATGTATTAATCTTCAATATCCATTTAATTTTATTCTTTGACTAGGTCAACCTTTCCTACTGTACCAAATTTTTAAGAAACAAGTGATTTGCGGTAGGTTTCACTCATTGTCTTAACAAAAAAATACCACTTATAGATGATTTATGGAGTCATATACCATATAAAATCATAAAAATATCCTTAAAAATCCATTATTATCCATTTCAAACAATATTTTCCTTATCTAGTCACTATATGTGTTTTGAGAGGGTTTAATAACAGTTTTCATTCTTAACATTTGTTAATACATTTATATCCTTAAAAACAACTCCTAATGATTTTAAATAATTTATATTACCCTTTTCCATCTCGTCCAAATATATTAGGACACCATGCAAATTTTACACATGCCAATGAGCATCATAAGTTCCTTCTCGAGTTTCTAACTCTTCATTTTGCATACATAAAAGACCTTCAAAATAATTTGCTTGCTTTCTCATTCAATTCAAGACTTGGAACATCATAAAAATTATTGAATAAACCTATTAAACTTCAACACTTTAGATATAGAACCTTTAGAACTTACTTTGACCCCTCATTAGGTGACACTACATCTATTTACATGTTAGATCTTGAACTTCTAGTCACAATTTAGACATTGAATACACCTTAAAACCTATTTTAGTGCTCTCAAAACCTCATACCCATATCATCCATCCTAATACCATGGATATTACATGATATCACAAGCCTCCAAACCTAATATGATGCCTCATCATGCTACTTAGGGTCTTAAGACAAGGTCTATGAGAAGACCACCAATGAAAGACTTACCCTTTTAGCTTGTTATGAGAATCATGAGACTAACTTAATACATTTATTTAATGTTATTATAACTGTATCATACACCTTCAAGCTCATACACATCTATGTCATCATCACCATGGCTCATCATGCGCAAGGACTAGTCCATCATATAGACCTACTATGAATTATACCATTAGATCACAATACCTCATACTTATTTTGACATCAATAATAGGCTCAAACACATGAAATAACTCATAACTTGTAATAATGTCCCCCTTTTTCATTGATGAGAAACCACATTGATGGCAAACACACTTCAAGCTTAAATATCCTTTCAACAAACAACTTCTCCCTCAATTTGATCTCTCTTCCCCTTTGACATTAATGATAAAAGATCTCTACAACTACCACAAGGTCATCTACACAATATTCCATTGATCCTTGGACCTAATCATTTCTCATAGCAGGCAAGCTCACCTTTTATCTATACCTACTTCTCTTCAATCTTCTCAAGGGACCCGAGTTAACTCTCCCTAACTCCATGTTCCACCTAGATCATGTCATCTAGAAACACAAACTAACTATTTATAAAATATTTAAAATGAATATCATACCTTGAATGAATATAAATTAAATTCAATCATCACAAGCCATCAAGTCTCAAACCACTAAAAGGCACCTTCTCGATTAACATATAGTCATACTAGGTCTGTGAAAACACCCAATCTCTATCAGACATCTGACAAGCATTATTTACTTCAAAAAACACAAACATGTCATACAAAATATTAATTCTATGCTAAATGAATCTAAGATCATAATCAACCTCTTATACCACTAATCTCTACATGATACTCTTCAAAATGACTCAATGGATCAGCTTCAATAAACACCGTCAAGACCTTGTTAAGAAACTTTAAAACTTTATCATTCTCATATCACTAAATATTATTTATGGAATATATAACATGTCATCATGTCAGCCTATCAATTTAAGATCATATTAGGTCACCTTCATATCAAATAAACATTATATTTAATGACTTAACCTCAAAGGAACACTACAACTATCTTTTTTCAAGTTTGCAAGATTCATGTGATGGTATAGGATAATGATCACTTTCATAATTTATGACCATTTTAAGGGCACCAAAAACTTGTCATCTCAATATTATAACACTATAAGACCTTATATCAAATGATAAAACAATATATACATGTAATAACATTGGTCTTATAGACCAATATTTAACTCTTACACCACTATTTATGTCATTGGCTTCTTACACATAAACTTGAGTTTACACGTGAATTATAGGGATGATGTCTTTTTTAGGAAACATTTAACTCATTTCATGTAATAAACACTAAAATCCAAAGTCCATGAATGATTTCATTTGTACAAGAAAACATACCTAGGGTTTGTAGTCATAGTTCACCTTAAAACCCTCATATCTCTATCTTTTGAGTATAGACCTTCTCAATTGGGATGAAAATTAACATACACAAAGAATTTATAGATGCTATAAAACATTAATAACATCTCCAAATACTTATAACACTCACCTTGAGTGACTAAGAACACTACAAAACTCACCAAGATACCCATGTCTACCATTCTCAAGGAATAATCAACTTTAAATAGCAATAAATGTACTTATATGAACTTTTGAGACAAACTACCACCTTGAGGATGATTTTCATGGAGTCTAATTTAACTTCTTATTTTACACCAACTTGATCTAACCTCTTTCATAGATTCTACAACATCTTCTTTCCTCTCAGTTCCTCATTTCATACACAATGATTTGAAATCCAACTTTCTTATTTTTGAAATTCAATGGCTATTTCTTGTAGCCTAAACTTGACATACTTTTTCACTTCACAAATTGATAAATGATCTTTTAAATCTTATATCTTAAAGAGGACAACTCTTCATGACACCAAAATTATGGGCCACATTTAGGGCACTAAGTATATTATCTCCATTTTCTAATTTGACCAAGGTTGAATATTTTAGAACCTACAATAAATGCACAAAATTCATAGTATATTGATACCTATGTGATGGTATATGATGGTCTAGTTCTTCTTAGTCTAGAGAATGCATGTTTCTCTCTAAAAATGATCAAATGGCACACCAAAACTTTCACTAAGACATCTATGACACCCTCATATCATATTTTATCACCTCAAAGTCCTAAAAACACGCTTTTGAATTTAAGTATAGCAAAAAAAACTTCTTAAAACTTTTAATCATCTCACACATGATCCCCTCTATCATGATAGTTGACCATGTAGAATAGAACACAATAACTAATCAAGTAGATTTATACATGTACCTTTCTTTCAACATGTCTTCAAAGTCCTTAAGTATGATTTTTAACTTTGTTTCAATGTATTCCTTATTATTATTAGTTAGTATTACCAGTAACATTATGCATTCTTCTATGCAAACCTCAATCATGGCCTTCACAAACTTAGCCATCATGTGCTTCTAGAATCACCATCAAGATTTCAATAATTCTCCAAAAGACTTGATCTAATACCAAACATTGGAATCACAACCACTGAGAGTGGGAGGGGTATGAATAAGTGTAAAAAAATTTCTATGAATTTGATATAACATTCATTAACCATTAAATCTAGCATAAAGATATAGAAATGGATAATCAACCATGCAAACAAGTATGAAGTAGGAATATAACACATGAATACAAGAGATATGTGGGAACCCCTCATGGGGTATAAAAAATATTGGAACACTATTATTAATACTATCTTATAATCAATGGATCAATATCTAGTGAGGCACTAACCCCACAAGTATCTCCAACTCCTACCTAGCCAAGCACCCTCCCAACTAGTCTTTAGCAAGATCCAACTTTCAAGGAGGCTCCAACCCCCTAAGTGACTCAGAAAAAACCCAAACACTTAAAGGACACTTATAAAACATCCAACATAAAAGGAAACTCCAACTAACTATTGAATAAGAACCAATTCAACCAAAATAAGCTTGATCACCTCAACATACTTTATTGCTCAACTAACATATGGTGACCTCTTTTTCAGATATCTATATTCTCTATCTGGATTCTACTCTATATAACATACTTGGAACACACCTCTAATTTATATTTTATGGTCTCTCAATATCCAATAAACTCAATCAAATCTTCTTAACCTTATACATCTCTAATATAGTCTTGTGGGATCACTTGTTTAATATGCCTCTTACTAGGCTCATTAGGTCATCTTCCCTTATCAAATACACTTAGACCTTATGTTAGATGTTCATGTCTGATCATATACTATCATAATATGGTCTTCATGACCTACATAGTCTCCTCTAATATCTATTTTATTTGCTTATACTCTCATATTTTCAAAATATGCCTATTATGCCTTGTATTTATACCAATCACTTGATCTTACCCATCTTGGTCAGCTAAGAACTTTTTCACACTTGGATTACCATTATAATGGGACATAACACACATTTCATAAGTGAAAAAAAAAACCACATAGGTTTTTCAATACTCAAAAATAACAAAACCACTGCTAGGCCTAAAGGAGACCTAATGTAATTAGTTCTATCTCAACCACACGTTACACTTAGACCATCTTAGAACATCTTCAGACTATACCAACACATGAAAAACTTCACATACAACTTAAATAGACCTATGATAGGTTTACCTTGGGCACACACCACATATTAGTCCAAATCATTCCTTGAACCATGCCATTATTCATTTACACATAAAAAATTAAGCCTTGAATATTTGAAGACCTCAAATACACTCTTGCAACATGACCACTCAAAACTGTCAAACACTACCAATGTATAATCAAGAATATTTGACTTATAACATTTGAATATGTAATTTCAAACAATTATAATGAATTAATTAAATACACACACACACACACACACACACACACACACACACACACACACACACACACACACACACACACACACACACACACACACACACACACACACACACACACACACACACACACACACACACACACACGCACGCACGCACACACACACACACGCACACACACACACGGACACACACACACGCACACACACACACAAACATCATATGTTTTTCACTCCTCCAAATTGGTTAAGATGACACAATAACATCAAACTCACTATCCAACAAAAAACTGTCTGTAGCTTAAAAACATAGTCATGTAGAATGTTGTCTTTATCACTTGTAATGGCAATTTCATGACTTATAATTCAAATTAATAGATACTATGTAACTCATATATCATCAATAAATATATATATCATTGGTTTTTATTTCAAACATTGGTCTTACAAACTAATTTCTCAAGCCTTTCTTACACAGGCCTTACATAGCTAGATAAGTCATCTTGGCTTCCATAAATCAACCCATTAAAGATATTATAAAACTTTCATAAATAATTTAAATATAATTTATTTCTTATAAAAAAAAAATATTCATTATATTCTTAAATTTAGTGCAAATATCCTCGAACTCACCATTCTCATTCACTTACTTAGGACTGTCATTCTGTCTTAAGGACTAGTCATGGTGAGCATGACTTCCAACCCCTGTTTAGACACCATTATGAACTATTTATGAAATTTTATGATCATTATTCATATTAATAACATCATAAACCCAAAATATATATATTTATAATGGCAAATGTGGAATATATATAATAATCTTTGAAACATACACCTTCACTATCCACCTTCTCTAGACAAGTCATCTTGTGAACAATATTTATAAAATTTTAATGATACTAAAGAATATAAGAAATATTTAATTTATTTATATTTATTTAATTAATTACATAAATCAACTAGATCCATTCTTAATCCTCTATAACCAATCCCTAAACACATTCTCACTCTGACTAGTTTTTCTCACTATCTTCACTATTAGCCTAGATTAGTGATAGGTCAAATTTAATGACCAAAATAGTTGAAAAAAAGGATATAAATTACCAAAATAACACCATTTAAAACAAAAAAAAGTCTTAACCTTCAATATCCATTGAATTGCATTCTTTGACTAGGTCAACCTTTCCTGTTATATCAAGTTTTTGAGAAAGAAATGATTTCTTATAGGTTCCACTCACTATCCTAACAAAATAATACCACATGAAGACACTTTAGGGAGTCCTATACGACATAAAATAATAAAAATCACCTTTAAAATCAATTCTATGCCATTTACAACAATATTTTATTTATCATGTCACTATAAGGGTTTTGAGAGGGTTTTAGACCAATTTTCATCCTTAATTTTTGTTCATATAGCTATCTCCTTAAAACCACCTCCTAATGGTTGGAAATAATTGATAGGAAAATTTTAAATCTCTCCCCATACACCATAAAAATTTTACACATGCTAATGAGCATCAAAATTTCCTTCTCAGGTATGTAACTCATTCATTTTGCATACATAAAAGACCTTCAAACTCGTTTTTATGATTTCTCCTTCAACTTAGGACCTAAAAATTCATAAAAATGCTTTAATAAACCTATTAAACCTATGTTAAAACTCAAATTATGTCTATCACCTTAATAACCTACTATTATCCCTCATTAGGCCACACTAGGTCTTGTTGCATGTTATGTCTTGAATTAATAATCACACTTTAGACCTTGAATACACCTTAAAACCTCTTTTAGTGATCTAAACACCTCATAACCATGTCATCCATCCTAATACCATGATTACAGAATCTCACAATGCTCCAAGCCTAATCATAATGCCTCATCATGCTACCTATGGTCTTAAGACAAGGTCTATGAGAAGACCACCAATGAAGGATTTATCCTTTTAGCTCATTCTAAGAATCATGAGACTGATCCAAAACCTTTCTCATATGATCTTAGAAATATATTGTAAACTTTCAATCTCATACACATCCATTTCACCATCACCATGCCTCATTATACCCAATGACTAGTCTATCATACAAACCTATTATGCATCATACCATTGCATCACAGTACCTCATACTTCTTTTGACATCAATGATAGGATCAACCACATGAAACTAATGACAACTTGTAATTGATCCTTGATTGTGGCCCACTCTGACATGAATGAAAACTACATGAATATTCACCTATTATTATTGGTGTATAAAATGCATTTAAACCTTATTATAAGTCCTTAAGATAATAAATATTTAAATATTATGTGTGCCAAGAATTTAATTCAATTTAATGCATCATGATGTCTCTTTATTCCTTTTTATTTCAAATTTCACTCAAATATTTCACATATATAAAAATCTTATAATTGATTTATGAACCTATTGGCATGCAAGCCAACCAAATAAAAGACAAAAAACTTAGATACATGGATCTAAACATTGAAAGGAAGTGAAGAAGAGTAAAATACATGATAAAAACATAAGGAACATAATTGAAAAGTCACCAATTATTTATGGGATAAAATTGTTAGGCCAATTTTGACCCAAAAAAAGAGAGGAAAAATAGAAAAGAGAAAGGGAACATAGAAGTCCTACAGGGACAGTGAAAATAAGATCAAGGATAAAAAATAAGAAATATAAGGGCATGGGATTTATAAAGAAAAATATTAATAATTAGAATGCACATAAAATCAATGATAAGATACTAATTCAAAACAATGATCCATATGCATGAAACAAGACTAAAATTATTTCAATAATGATATTTGTACAAAAATTAGATGTCTACATAATGCCCCTAATTTTATGTGCATATGTTATGTGAATGCATGTGTGATCAAATTAAAATAATAATAATGTCAATAAATGTACCTATACTTAACTAGGGGAAAAGGGATGAAACAACTATAGATTGGGAAAATCTCCACAAACATACATTGCTAACTCAAAGAAAATTTAGATTATTTATGAAAACAAATGTAAAGTGTCAAATTTCATAACAAGTATTTAATATCAAAGGATAAAAAAATAAACTAAAAATCTGGACATAGGAAAAATTAAATTTGATGGTCCAAACCATGTTCATGTAATGTGTAAAAAAATAAACTTATAATTTTTAATGATTTGGTGAGTACTAAAACATTTAGATTATGTTTTCTCAACTTAACTCTAATTCTTTAACAGGAAATAAAATTCTTGTCATTTGGCCAATATCAATAGCTTAATCTCACTCAATTTCACACAATTCTCTCAATTATCTTAAATGTTTTAATCTTGAAAATATCAAATTAAAATATCTATATGTATATACACCCTTTTTAAGGTGTGTGATTGTAAAACATATTCATGTAATCACTATTTTTTTTAAAAAAAAAAAGTTGTTTACCATGTATCATAAAATAATATATCTCATTTAGTAAAGATCTTTGAGAATTTGAGAACACACACACACACACACACACACACACACACACACACACACACACACACACACACACACACACACACACACACACACACACACACACACACACACACACACACACACACACACACACACACAAACAACCGTATAAACCTAAGTTTGGTATAATAAACTTTGGAAACATAAAATTTCACACTATTTGACATATTTTAACATTGTGTATGTATTTGAATCTTTCACACACTTTCCATTAATTTTTATATAAAATTGTTGTCTTCATCAATCCTATTTACTAGATATGCGTATCCAGGATCAACCTAAATTATAGAACTAATTTACACTTCTTGGTAATAAAAGTTATGGATGGTTAGTTGTATTATCATAGGTGTCTATCTCTTCTCAATTGTCTAAAAACACTTTATGAATATTTTTAAACTTTAGGAAGTCTCCATTAAGCTAGCCTATGCATATTTCATGGGTGAGTCATAGCTCGAAATAAATAAGATTCATTTATAAATATAAATTAATTCTAAGGTTATATTCATTGTGTACATCTATAAAATATCCTAAAAAACATTAAATTATCACTAAAACATCTTGATCCATTATCATAATGTAATACTGATCTGGAGGTCATTTCATAAAAAGTCCCATATCAGACCAAAGCTTGCACCTTTACAAAGAGTTGAAGAGTTGAAGAGCAATAGCCAAAGAGCTGAGACCCAGAGCTGAAGAGGTGAGAGCCAAAGATAGAGATGATTTCATTATATACTAAATGTTTATATTTGAGGTCATTTGATGCACTATTTAATGCGTCAAAGTGAATAATAGAGAAGACTATGTATAGGCCATAATAGACCAATTTGCAAAATCCCAAGTTTTAAGGGACTTGGAGAGATTTTCAGCTCTTAGTGTAAACTAGGGAATTATCGTAGACTCCAAGATGATTTTAATGGTATTTTGAAAGACCTATGATAATTCCATTTTGTATCTATATTTTGAGACTTTTTGGCTAAAATCCATAGGATTTAGAGATTGTAATGATGATAGTAAGGTGGAAGGTCTATCTATGGGTTCTGGGACTTTTTGAAGTTATGTTACCAAATTGTGTGTAGTCTTAGAGTATCCATTTGACAATTGTGAGGGTTGGTCATGTACTCACTTTTTAGGGAAATGGATCCATTCATACTATAAGTGAACCCAAAGATGTAGGCATTGTCGAACTCCATTAACAAGTGTTTTTCATGAGTTGATTTTATTCATACATTCTTTTTCCACATTTTGATTAATTTTTTTGATTAATCATTATTGAATGTAAAATTAGTCAAATATGACATATTAACAAAAAATTGAGCACTTCAAGGTTTGAGATAAATATATAATAAAAGGTCAAATTAAGTTTTGTTTCTTTGAGTATTTTTGAGAAATTGTGTAATTTGAAAAAAGTATCCAAGGTAAACTTTGTGCAGGGAAATTAGTGCCAATTTATATATCAAGGTTGGTATCAGAGCAGTTAGTATGTTGGGTTAACTTTTGATTCTATGGATTGATATTACTTGTTTTCAGTTTGGTTTCTAGTATTATTGTAGACTTTTTGGGCCTATTAATATTCCATTTGCAGTTTTTGGAATTAGGTTATTTACAAGGAATAGGAAACCATGCACAAAGCCTTGAAAATAGATAGGCTTAATGAGATTGAAGAAATTAATCGATAAATCCAAGAAGAGAATGCTTTCTTGAGAGATCATTTTTACTCCTTAAAAGAGGAGATTGCACACTTAAAATTAGAATTACAAGCCAAGAATGAGATCTTGGCACAAATTTAGGATGAAGAGAGACATATTCTTCACCAATTGCCTTTCACTATAGATGCAAGAACTATAATTGATGATTGCATTGTAATTTTTTCATCTAGTAATTCCTCTCATTCAATTTTAGATGTTTTAGATATTTCTTTTGGTAGTTTTGAAAAACACACTAAGGGCATTGGATATAAAATGTTATTAAAAATGGGATTTGATGGAAGGGTCATTGGTAAGAATGGAAAAAGTATTGCTAATCCAATACAGGTAGAGCATATATCTCACCGTGAAGGATTGGGTTACACTAGTGGATGTTGGAGAGAGTTCCTCTATTGCTGAAAGAGGACAAGATTTTGACAGCTAAGGTCTAAGGCCACTAGCAGAGTAGAATTCCCCCCTCTAAAAAAATGATGAGTGGTGTAAGAAATCAAGTAAAAGAGGTATTGAGATTCCACCTCCTCATTCTTACACTAGAAAAGGCACCAATAGGAGTGTGAATTCCAAGACTTCTGATTCACTTTTTCCATTTAAGAGATTTGGTTTTGATATTCAGAAGATGTTGCATTGTTTCCCTTGTATATTTTAGGTATTGAGTAACCATTGTACCACATATTGTTGGAAAATACAAGCTTTAATAAAAGTAGATTATAGATGATAAATACCATTCTCATATGTGGCAAAGTGTGAAATGGAAAATGGGTGACCTCACCTAAGAAGAGGGATGTTTTCACTCATTATCATGTGAGTGGACATTGGGTTCAGAAGTGCTAGAAACTTCAACCATCTCACCATCTTGGTAATGGTAAGAATAAGATGGTATATAAATAGGTTGATAAGGTAATTAATAAAAAAATTATTCAATCAACCTCTACAGATGTCAATAAATCCATTAAGGGAATTAAACACACTAAATAGGAGAATCTGATAAAGAGGGTTAGTAAATAGTTTTTGAATTGCATGACATCATGATTAGTGGATTAATAATGCATTTATGTTTATAATTAATTTTGGGATCCTTAATATAAGTTTATAAATTAAATTTACCAATGCTTTTATATATGTATTTTGGAGTTACTATGGTGGGGACACTTTGAGATAATTTTATCATGTAAATTTTTTAATTCTCACAATTGTGTTTTAAAAAGTTCTATTTTTAGAATCTTTAGTGTTAAATTTATGAGATTCTTATTGAATTATTAAGGAATTTAACTCATTGATTAGCTTGGGAGATTTGATAATAGTTTCACAGGTTGATGTAATTTGATAGTGTTCAATTTCATACTTAACTATTATTTTGGATGCATCTATTTTTGGCATGTATGTGATTAGATGCATTGATAAGACCCATTAGGGTAATGTATTGCAACATGGTCACAACCAATATTATATTTTATTTCCATTAACAATTTTTTTTTATAGTTTCATTGGTGATTGTTTTAGTGTTGGTATTTCACCACTTACAAGATGTGATAGTGGACAGATTGTTGATATATGTTGTGATATTATTAGCAGTTGCAGGATTCAATATAACTCATGCTTTATTTTTAGGCCTTTACAATTTGAGTTATGAATCAATATGATTTTTCCATTTTTACCATATGCTATGATTTGGGTTCTATAAATGAATGTGTTTTAGAGAACCCTGTAGCATTTTAATGGAAATCTAGGATCTTAGATCTATGTAAAGGCTCATTGAGGTTGTGAAATAAAGGAGATCACTAGGATTATTTATGTAGAGGCTGTTGTGAAGTCATGTAGTATAAGAAGTCATCACATTTTGAATCTTAGTTCTATGTAGAGGCTATTAATGGCCATGCACTAGAAAAGGGATTGTAAAAGATGCAATCAGTTAGTTGTTCTAAGCATTGTAGGTGTAGTTGCAGAACCTGAGTAGATTGATAAGACCTATCAGAGTATATTCAAAATTGATTGTCATTTTAGTTAGGTAATAGATTTTGGTAGAGCATAAGCTCCTAATGGGTAGGATTGATCTATAGGTCAATTAAAAAAAGGTCCTAGATAAGATTAAAGCTTACACCATTGTAAAGAGTTGAAGAGTTAAAGAGTTAGAGATGAAGAGTTGCAAGTCAAGGTTTAAGAGTTAAGATCCAAGAGCAAGAGATAGAGATAATTATAGCCATATACTGAGTGTCTATATTTAAGGTCATTTGATTCACTTTTTAATGCCTCAAAGTGAATAATAGAGTAGATTATGTATAGGCTATAATAGACTAGTTTGTAGAATCCCAATTTTGAGGGACTTGGAGAGATTTTTAGCTCTCGATGTAAAGTAGGGAATTGTCCTAGACTCTAAGAAGATTTCAATAGTATGTTGAATGACCATGATGATTTTATTGAATCCATTTTGTAAATCTTTTTTTGAGACTTTTTGGCTAAAAATCATAGGATTGCAAGATTGCATTGATGATAGTAAGGTAGAGGGTCTATCCATGGGTTATGTGACTTTCTGAAGGTCTATTGTTGAATTATATGTAGCCTTAGAGTATCCATTTGATAATTTTTAGGGATGGTCATGTACTCACTTTGTAGGGAAAGAGATTAATTCGTATTATAAGTGAACCTAGAGATGTAGTCATTGTCAAACTCTATTATCAAGTGCTTGTCATGAGTTGATTTTATTCAAGCATTTTTTTCTACATTTTGATTAATTTTGTTTATTAATAATTATTGAATTCATAATTAGTCAAATAAAACATACTAACATAAAATTGAGCACGTCAACATTTGAGATAAATATATATTAAAAGGTCAAATTTAGTTTCATTTCCTTGAGGGTTTTTGAGAAATTGTGTAATTTAACAAAAGTATCCAAGGTAAACTCTATGCATGAAATTTAGTGCCAGTTTATGGATCAAATACATATATGGAATGCGATCAAAGGATAATTTATATTGAAAGGTCTTTATTCTCATGAAATTCAAAGTTGAATATTGATGCGCATAGAAAGACAAACATCATATTGGATTATAGATTGATAATAATGTTTCACAAACACATATGAGTTGGATAAATACTGTTGGAAATATTTTCATTGATGTCAAAGGTCTAGCATTAGTGATAAAGGCCCCATAACATTTAATGGTGTTTTTAATGTTCATATCTTGGTTAATGTGTGTTAATATTTATTTAATATTAATGAATATATTTTTGGTTGCATAAAATTCAAAAGAGGGCACATGGAGAAGTCAAAGACTCACAGGGTAAAGACAAAAGAGGAATGGGATGCATTTTCCCATGAAGAGTCATCTTGAGGAATTACAAGAGTCACCAAGTGAAGACAAAAGATGGTATGATGCATTTTTCCATGAAGAGTCACCTTAAGTAATTTGAAAGGTCATGAAGATAAAGACAAAAGAGGAAAGGACACATTTGCTTATGAAGGGTCACTGTGTGAATTTTTAAATGCAAGGATATGAAGGGTCATGCAAATTTGGCACCATTTTCCATGAGGATTGAAGGGTCACAAAGGGTGAATGCCAAAGGTAATTTGGAAAGCTATAAATAAAGGCTTGAGAAACCATTTCTAATATGTAAGAGAGTGCATGGTTTTGTAATTGTTTTATATAAGAAAAGAGGAGAGAAAAACAAGAGATATTTTAGAGTTATATCATTTGTTGAGTAAGAAACATTGAGAGATAGTTGTTTTTTATACACAAGAGGAGTTGGTGTTCCTTTGGGTTGGTGCTCACAAATATTTTCATGGGATTGGTGCTTTTATGGGTTAGTACTCACAACTTTTTGTTATATTGGTGCTTGGCAAAGGGGTTGGTGCTCCTAAAATTTGGTGCTTGTAAACTTTATAATCTGAGTTGGTGCCCATTCATATACTTGAGATTGTTCTCCATAGTTTTTCCCACTTTGGGTTTCCACATAAAAATTTGGTCTCTCTCTCTCTCTCTCTCTCTCTCTCTCTCTCTCTCTCTCTCTCTCTCTCTCTCTCACTCTCTCATGTCGTACATGTTATTGTTTCATTTTTATTGCATATCTTAAATGTGTGATTAAGTGGTTAAATAAAATAAATCAAACTAAGTAAAATATATATGATATACTAATTCACCCCCCCTCTCAATATATTTCATGATTAACAATTGGTATCAGAGTAGGTTCCTTTTGAAAAAGTTTTATATCTTGAAGGAAGATCAGGGAAAGCATGATGGTTGGATCACATGAAGTTTTTTCTAAAAATAAGACACCTTTGTTTGATGGGACAAATTATGGTTTTTGGAGAATAAGGATGAGGACTTATTTGATGGCCCTTGGATTTGACATTTGACAACTAGTGGTGGAGGAATATGAAGAGCCACAAACACTTGTAAATACTCTATTAGAAAAGAAGGCAAGTGAAAATAATGCTAAATCTTTAAATGCTATTTTTTATGGTTTATGTGAATCAAAATTTGTTAAAGTTATGCAATGTAAATATGATCATGAAACCTGGGTAAAGCTTGAGAATATTTACAAAGGTGATGGAAAGGTTCAACAAGCTAAGCTCAAACTTTCAGAAGATAGTTTGAGAGTTTAAAAATGGAAGAGAAAGAAAATATAGTAAGTTACCTTTTATACTTTGATCAAATAGTTAATCAAATTCAAGGTCTTAGAGAAAAGTTAGAAGAATCAAGCAAGGTACAAAAAGTTTTGAGATCTATACCAATGAGATATGATTTAAAAGTTTTGAAAATTGAAGAGATGAAGAATTTAGCCAAGTTAAAGATGGATGAGCTACATGGTATTTTTATGACATATGAGCTATAGATCAAACAAGAGAAACCCTCAAAGAGAGAATCTATGTTCAAGACATCAAAGAAAGATAAGGCTAAGATTCAAGAATCAAGTGATAATTTTATCAATAACAAAGATGATAACGGATCTTTATTCATTTTCAAGCCAAAAAAGGGCACAGGTAAATATCAAGGAAAATTACCTTTTAAATGTTTTACTTATAGAAAGATTAGACAGTTTATAGCTAAGTGCCTAGATAAGGGTAATGGTGACAAATACGAAGGAAAGCATACATACAAGAAGAATTTCAAAGGAAAATTCAAGAAGAGATTCGAGAAGAAGAGTTTGTATTCTAAATATTTTAGCTCAACCGAAGATAGTGGAGTTAGTGATTTAGAAGAAGAAGAGATTCTATTCATGGCCATACATGAAGATGCCTCTAAAAGTAAAAGTATAGATGATCAAGAAGAAGAACTAGATGAATATGAAGTGAATATAGAATTAAAACTTGTGTGTGCCTTATAAGAGTTAAAATCTCTTGAGAAGAAGAATCGAAGATTGAAGCTCCAGATCAATAAAAATGAAAAAGAGTCAAAGGAAATAATTAAAGATATACAAACACACTTTGAATAAGCCAAAAAGAATAAAAAAGATATAATGGCATAGTTTCAAAAATTAAGTGAAGAATGTGAAAGGTATGTTATTGAAATTGATTCTTTAAAATTATATCTTCAAAAAATAAATAAATCAATCAATGATAGAGCAACTAATGATTCAAAATTTTAGAATATCACTAATATGTTGAATAAGATATTAGAAAATCAAAGATCAATGTTAGATAAGACAAGTATCAGATTTAAAAAAGAAAAAGGGGAGGCCACTAATTTCAGAGATAAGATTAACATAGAAAAAATAAAGAGCTATGCTAAAGATCTTACAAAAGAGGAAATAAAAAGGGAAGAAGTTAAGAATATATAGGACATCTCAAATAAAGAAGGCTGGAAGGAAAAAATCTACATAAGACAATCAGGTCAGAGATACACAAACAAGTCCTATTTTAATGGTTACTATTTTTATTGTAATGGATATGGTCATAAGAAAATAGAATGTCAAAAAAGGGTTAAAAATTTCAGAAATAAGGAGAAGGAAACTCATGCAAAGTCAAGAAAAATCCACAACTCTTTTGCTCCTCTATCAGGCTTTAATGAAGAGGAAATAATATGTTACAAATGTAATAGCTTAAGACACATAAATCATTACTATAGAACTATGTTTGAGTCAGTTAAGAAGGACCAGAGTTTCAAGGATCCATTCATCAAGAAGGAAGTTTAGATAGGTTCATAGTAGAAGAAACAACTTGAAAAATCTATGTTGGCATAGATAGCTTTGCATGTAAAAAATGAATAAAATCCATTTTTCATTGATAGTGGATGTTCGAGGTACATGATAGGAGATAAGAGAAAGTTCATAACCTTGAAGATCAATGGTGGCATAGTGAAATTTAGAGATAATACTACCACCAAAATTACTAAAAAAGGTACACTAAGTTTGGATAATGGTAGAATTAAAATTAAAAATGTTTTATATGTAGAAGATCTTAAGCATAATATTTTGAGTGTAAGTCAAATGTGTGATCAGGGGCACACACTAAATTTTAATGTAGAAGGTTGTGAAATTAGGAGAAAATATTTAGATGTGTTGGTTGCAGATGCTCAGAGAACAAGTAATAATTTGTATATGTTATCAAATATCAAAGGTTAAAGATGTTTTTTGAGTCAAATTGAAGAAAGTTGGATATGGCACAAGAGAATAGGACACATAAGTTTTGACAATCTTATCAACATCAGTAAGAAGCAAGTAGTCAAAAATCTTCCAAATATTACAAAGCCATCTAACATGCTTTGCGAACCTCGTAATCATGGGAAGCAGGTTAGGTGGTTTAAAATAAAAGAATAATCGACCACTCAGATGTTAGAGAGAGCTTGTTCACACTAATTTTTATGGACCTATGAGAACTCAAAGTACTCAAGGTGAGAAATATTTCATGTTTCTTATTGATGATTTTTCACATATGACTTTGGTAATGTTTTTAAATAAAAAATTAGAAGCTTTCAGACATTTCAAAGCATTTACAACATTAGTTGAGAATGAAACCAGTTTGAGTATCAAGTACATAATATCATATCAAAGAGGAGAATTCATGTTAGATCAGTTTTTTGAGTTTTTTGAAGACCATGGAATAAAGAGATAGTATTTAATAGCTAGAACTCCACAACAAAATGGAGTAGTTGAATGGAGAAATAGAATAGTTTAGGAGATGATGAGGATAATGCTCAAGATGCTAGATAAATATTGGAGAGAGGTAGTTGGTATAGTAGTGCATATATAGAGTAGAGAATTATTGAGAGTCAACACTAAAAAGACTCATTATGAGCTATGGAAAGATAAACCAGCTATAGTTGATTATTTCAAAGTTTTTGGTAGTAGATGCTTCATAAAGAGAACTGATGAAAAATTGGGTAAATTTGAATCTAGAGTAGATAAGGGTACATTTTTTTTTTGTTCTTGAAAATGTTATAACAAAAGAACCAAAAAAATAGTTGAAAGTGCAAGTGTCAGGATAGACGAAGATGGAGCACAAAGAATTAGTGATCTAATAGATATTCCTAAAATCATTGAAGAGAAAGATTTTGAAGAATCAAAGAAGATGAGAAGAAGGAGAAAAAGACACCAAAACCCCATCCAAATATGTATAGATAAATCATAATGCAAGTGACATCATTAGGGATAGAAATGAAGGAATTCACACTAGAATAATGATGGTAAGTGAATCTGAGCAAGTTAATTTCTCTTTGTTATCCAAAATTTAGCCTAGAACTTTTTTAGAAGCTAGAAATAATAAACTTTGGGTTAAGAAAATGGATGAAGAATTTAATCAAATAGAAAAGAATGATACTTGAGAATTAGTGCCCAGACTAAAATATCACAATGTGATAGGAACAAATGGGGTTACAGAAATTATTTGAATGAAAATAGAGAAGTGACTAGGAATAAAGCAAGATTAGTATGTAAAGGATATGCTCATATTAAAGGAATAGATTTTAAAGAATTTTTGCACCAGTGGCAAGGCTAGAGGCTATTAGAATGTCTTTTGCTTATGCAGTGTTTAAAAACTTCAAAGTGTTTTAGATGGATGCCAAATCTACCTTCTTAAATAGGAATCTAGAAGAAGAGGTCTACATTGAGTAGTCTAAGGGATTTATTCTCTCAAATTTTAGTAGCCATGTATGAAGATTAAAGAAAGCATTGCATGGATTGAAACAATCTCCTAGAGCTTGGTATGTAAGACTTGATAAGTACCTATAGGATCAAGGTTTCAAGAGAGGATTTGTTGACAATAATCTCTACATCAAAATAGAAGGTAAACATCAATTTATTGTTGTGGTATATGTTGATGACATCATTTTTGGAGGAAAGATGGAAAAGATGAAAAAAGATTTTTTTGATAATATGCAAAAAGAATTTGAGATGTCTATGCTTTGAGAATTGTCATTTTTCTAAGGGTTACAAATATTTTAGTCAGATAAAATAATTTTCATATCTCAAAGTAAATATGCCAAGTAAATGTTGAATAGATTTTGTTTTGAGTATTGTACACCAATTGGCACACCAATGAGTACAAGAAATAAGGTGAGCAAGGATGAATATTCACCTAATGCAAATCAATTTTTGTATAGATCTATGATTGGTAGTCTTTTATATTTGATACCATTGAGGCCAAACATTATGCATGTAGTAGGTATGGTTACAAGATATCAGTCAGCTCTAAAAGATAGTCATGTTTAGTTGGTGTAGAGAATATTCAAATATATCAAGGAGACATTGGCTTATGGATTGTGGTATCTCACAAGAAGATATTTCACTTTGGTTACTTATATAGATTTAGATTGGGTAGGTTGCTTGGATGATAGAAATATTAAAATTGGAAGAGATTTCTTCCTTGATAATAGCTTGGTATCATGGCTAAGTAAAAATCAAAATTCAGTATCACTTTCTACAATTGAAGTAGAATATATTGTAGTTATATTGTGTTGTACTCAATTGCTTTGGATGAAGAAAACTTTAGAATATATCAAGGTAAAATATGATGAACCTATTTCCATTTTTTGTGACAACACAAGTGCTATTAATATTTCTAAGAATATAGTGATGCATTCAAAAACAAAACATATTCATATAAGATATCAATTCTTGAGAGAGCAGGTTGTATATCAACAAGTTAAGATGGAATGTATCAGTAATATAGAGTAGATTATAGATATTTTCACAAAGGCACTACCAAAAGAGACATTTGAGTATCTATGCGAGAAGTTAGGAGTAATTTATTTTACTTCCTACCATTTAGGAACAACATCAGTTGAGGGGGAGCTAAGTGTTAGCTCTAGGATAGGCCCTTTGCCATTGATGTCAAAGGGGGAGAAGAAAAAAATAGTTACAAGAATAGCTATAGGTGAAAAAACAAGTACAAAAATAGGTAGAAGAATAGGTAAAGATGCAAAAATAGGTACAGGGAACAAGTACAGGTTGCTATAGTAAGGAGGAGTTATTGTATGTGTTTTTTAGATGGATGTGCAAGTTTCAGTATGTGGTAGTTTTAGTTTGAGGTAGCCATCAATGACAAAGGGGGAGATTTTTGGAAATATTATCATTGATGTCAAAGGTCTAGCATTGGTGATAAAGGCCCCATAGCATTTAATAGTGTTTTTAATATTCATATATTGGCTAATGTGTGTTAATATTTATTTAATATTAACAAATATATTTTTAGTTGCATAAAAGTCTAAAGAGGGCCCATGGAGAAGTCAAAGAGTCATGGGGTAAAGACAAAAGAGGAATAGGATGCATCTTCCCATGAAGATTCATCTTGAGGAATTCCAAGAGTCACCAACTGAAGATAAAGTAGGGTATGGTGCATTTTCCATGAAGAGTCACCTTAAGGAATTTGAAAAGTCACCAAGATAAAGACAACAGAGGAAAGGACACATTTTCTTATGAAGGGTCACCATGTGACTTTTCAAATGCAAGGATATGAAGGGTCATGAAATTTTGGTGCCATTTTCTATGAGGATTGAAGGGTCACAAAGGGCGAATGCCAAAGGTCATTTAGAAAGCAATAAATAAAGGCTTGAGAAGCCATTCTTAATATGTAAGAGAGTGGACAATTTTTTAATTGTCTAATAAAATAAAAGAGGAGAAAATAGGAAGAGATATTGTAGAGTTCTATTAGTTGTTGTGTAGGATACCTTGAGAGATAGTTGTGTTTTATATACAAGAAGGGTTGGTGATCCCATGGGTTGCTGCTCAAAAATCTTTGCAAGGGGTTGGTGCTCTTGCAATTTGGTGCTTGCAAACTTTGTAATTTGAGTTGGTGCTCATTAATATACTTGAGATTGTTCCCTATGGTTTTTTCTACTTTGAGTTTCCACATAAAAATCTGGTGTCTCTCTCTCTCTTGTGTGGTGCATGTTATTGTTTTAGTTTTATTACATATCTAAAATGTGTGATTAAGTGGTTAAAGAAAAGAAATCAGATTAAGTAAAAGATATTTAATATATTGATTCACACCCCCTCAGTATATTTCATGCTTATCAAATATATGTTGTTTGATCCCTATTCTATGTACTAGAGTATAGGAATCAGCAAACCATTTAGTTGGGAGTGGTTGGGGATATTTGAACCAAAATATTAACCCATTTTTAAGGGCATCTTGTGGTAAAAAATACAAGTAAGATTTGGATAGGTGGATAAGGAAAACATAGATAAACATATAACACCAATTAAAACACATATAAATGAATTATTTATATGTATATACATAGATTTATGAGGAGTTAAATACCTAAGCATCATACAATATCCTTCTTGCAGAGCCAGGACAAATATATGGGTCATAGTTTACCCACATTATCCATGGAGGGATTGAACTATTTTTTTATGATTTTAGTAGTGATAAATAAAATAAACATTTTTAAATTTTGTGAAAATTATCATGAGTGACATAATATCATTGAATATAGGTATATCTCTCCCCTCTTAATTTTTCAATTTAAAATCATCTATATGAAATATCAATCTATCCATTTTGAATTTAGATTTGTAATTTATTATTATAGTTTACATAATCTAAATCTACCTAGGTTTTAATTTATATATGTGATATAAATCCAAATTAAGTAAAACATTCACATTGAAATATATCTATAGAAAATTAGTGTTTACAATTCTATGTGTTCCACATGAATGCCCCATCTTGCTTGAGACATTCCTCATGAATATCCATAATATCCTCTTGTACAACCTACAAAGGTTCAAGTCATAAAGGAAAATTAGATGCAAGTGATTGAAATTATTTGACAATAATTATCCAAATTCATTTACATCAATGATCTATTCAATTTCAATAGATGTTACATGTCCATCATTTCCTATTATAGTTTTAGAGATCCCTCTTAGGAGTGTTCCATAAAGAACCTAAAGCATTTTCCTTACATACAATATAGTCTGTGGGTTACTATATATACTATATTTCAATAGTGAATACATCATGTTTACTATGAATATAATGTTAGATATTTTAAAATTCATGATCTTTTATCTAGTTTTTGAAATGATATGTGTGAGAAAGAGAGAGAGAGAGAGAGTCCTCACCCGAGACATGTGACATTTACATGGATTGATCTAGTAACATAACTTGAGAATCCACTTAATGATATCATATGTTATTTGTAACATATTTTAATTAAAAAAATTACATATAATAAAATAATGTAATATTATTCAAAAAAATAAAAGCACATGACTTATGCATGACATGATTTACTAGTACACATAAATTGACTCATTTTTTCCATCATACATAAGATTAATTACATTAAAATATTATATGCACATGATTTTAATGTTATACATGATAAATATAAAATAAATACATGTTACATATGATGTAAAGATATAAAAATTCATTACATTACATACACCCAAGTATAACCTTTCCACATTAGGGGAATTCCTATTCTCAAGGCATCCTCATTATGTTATATGTTCCAATATTATTTCATTTATCATACTAGACTGTTATATATCAGTTTATATTTATAATCATTTATATATTGTTATTTAATATGGATACTATGATTTTATATACTAAATTATGACATTGATTGGTTATGCAGACTAACATTATCTGATTTGTGAGTGCTTGATATTCATGATTATAACACTATGTAATAATTGATTCCTATTTCACTAAATATCTTATGGATGAAATTAATTTTTATTATCACATATAGTGTTACTTATGTTATATGATCTTATAATCTAGGTCATGGCCATGTTATGTATGTGATGATTCAAATTTGTGTCATGTCTTGTATGTTTACGTCATTCTTGATGATACTATTATGTGCATGTGCATGTGTGTGGCTACATTTATAAATATTAATATAATATTGGTGCCTTTATTTATATCATACATATCTATATTATGTGTGATGCAATGGTTTCAATCATTCATATACTAATATTATTTTCACTACATGCTTACTTGATATATCTAATAGATATTGACACGTGTATGCCCATTTCATTAGTTTTATATGTGCTTTAATGATGAACTATTTATATTGTGACATATATAATTCATGTTTTTGTACATGATTTACAATATTATAATTTATTCCATAACACATGATTTGCATAAATCATTTTTTTAGATGAATGATTTGTAGGATCATCCATCATATCTAAAGGGGCCATGACCAATAGATCCTTCAATTTTATTGATACAATCTATGATTTACATGAGTTATATTGAGAATATTGAGACATATTTTAGGAATTATATAGGATTGTGAGTAATATCTAATATATTCTATGACATTGTGAGAAATAAATGTTGACATTCTATATCACTTTGTGTTGTAGTTGGATCAAATTGGGGCATGTATAGTGTTCATGTAAGAACTTTTGATACCTTTTATATTTTTTATCAATGAGGAATGATGGTATTATATAATACATTTAGTTATATATTCATATGTAGAGTTTTATCCTTTTACATACCAAACTAGTTTTGGGTTCTACTTTTACATACAAACCCATTTTGAGGTTCCAATTTCAAATACAAACATGATTTTTGGGTTCTAGAAAAGAGTTATAGTAATATTAAAAGAAGTTTTAGTGAAGTTTTTATTCTTATAAAATTATATAACTCATTATATAATGGTGTTTGAGTAATTTACACTCCTAAAATTTTAGTTTTAGTGGTTTTTAGTAGTTTCATCACCCCATGGTATACTCTAAACAATTCTAACAAATGATAGCTTGGTTCATGTGTTTTTAGGTGTATTCATTACTCTTATTTTGAATTTCATATGATATAATGATATAAAATTATTTTATATGTATTATCTTGAGATTACATTGACATATACATGTTTTATTTCATGTTTCACATTGATCAAAGGGAACATTTGGGGCATACCTATCAACACTAACTACAATTTTCATAGCTAGTACATTTCTTCTTCTATCATTCTAATTTATAATTTTCAAGACTAAATTTAAATGGGTGTATATTTAGATAACTAAATTTGGTATAACATGATTTATAAACATAAAATTTGACATACTTTTACATACTTAGACATCACATGCATATTTGAGTCTTGCACATGCATTCCATCTATCCATTTACTCAATTGTTGTCTTGATCAACTATGTTGGCCATATAAATTTATTTGAGATCAACCTAGTCTATATAATAACCTACAATAATCCTAAGAAAATTTTTCCATATCTCAAATAAATGACATATACTTCTAGAAAAATATGGGTAATGGTCAGATCATTGCAATTAATATAGGTTTAAATTTATATTGGTAGTATCTAGGAACATTGAAAAAATATTTTTCAAACTATAAATTATTTTCTAGGCCATATTAGACATGTTCCATGGATCAGTCATTATGGGAAATGACTAGGAATCACCTATAAATACAAATCAATCATAAGGTTATATTGAATGTGTATATCTTGGAAAAATACTTATAAAAACATAAAAAATCCATTGGCACTCTCTTGAGACATGATCAAAAAAGGGAAAAATATTTGAAAATTAATCATAGGATAATACCAAAATTTAAGTCTAAACAAACATTAAAATCAAAGTTGCATGGATCTAAGTGTCAAAAAATAAACGTGGCATTGTATTTTAAATTTTCATATACACACACATAAGTTGGATAACTACATGTAGTTCTATACATCTTATAAGCATTATAATATGGGTAATATTTAGCCATTTAGTATGGAATGGTTGGGGATATCCAACCCAAAAACAAAACCCATTTTAAGGGCACATTATGGTCAAAATCATAACTAGAATTTCTATGGAAGGATAAGGAAAATAAATATTAGTAAGAATGTTGAATGTGAGTGAACACATTAGAAGAATTTACAGGATCAAATGTATAGGTGTGAGTATTTATAATAAATACATGATAGTATTAGCTATAACAATGGTCACATTTACTAGTAACATCTAGGAAGGGCTTGACATCTCATTTTATAATCTTAATAGTTGTTACGAATAATTTTATGATACTACATGTTAGATCACTCAAATATATCCTATAATGAAAGTAAATTAATTTGGAAAACAAGATACATAAAGAAATATAAGCAAGAGTACAGATTACATAGAGATTGCATGGAAAGCTTACAATGTGTAAGGAAAAAACCATGGGAAAAATGGTAGCTTCCAAAATTCATCAATTGAGAATCAATTCTCTTATACAATAATGTATCCATAGAAAATCCTTTAGTTCTATCATATAAGTACTCAATGGTTCCACATAAATCATTCATGTTGTGAACTGAGCTAAACTAGCCTTTAGGATCCAACCTCTAAGCATGCAAGCCCAAGGCTTGCATGGATCCTCTAATAGGATAAATTATAAAGGATAGTTAATGCTAATAAATATAATTTAAAAAACAAAGATAAAACTAGAGAGAGAGGATAACAATGAGTCATCCTATAGTGGGGATCACTATTCATCAATAGGGAATATTATCCCCCCATGTGCCAAGTGAAGCCTTTGAATGGCATCTCATAATGCCCACTTGACCACTCCATGTGCACACTCATTTACTCACCCACTCCACATATGAAATTAAATTAGCATAGTGATCCTTGTCTCCAAATATCTTATGTGCACACATGAGTGAGTCAAAATATTCCAAAATTTTGACCACACCCAATAAGATTGCATAGACAACTAGGACCCACAAGCACATGCCTAAGTAGAAACATGTGATATATTATCATTATGTCCTTACATACATTCACAAGAAAACCCATGTGAATAAGTGGAGAAATGCACTCCATTTCTCTCTCTTCCTATTTTCACCATCAAAGATGCTCTGTGGACCATACCACCTATTATGGGTCATGCCAAGTCATCACCTAACCACATCACTAACCATTGACATCACCATCAAGACACATCACCATGAATAGTAACCATAAATAGTGCATATGAATAGTGATTCATGAATAGTGAATGTGAATTAATGACTTCAAATCCTAACATACTTCCACATGAAGTCAATATACATAGGCTTTTATGACACTTGAGTATTATACAACCAACCACTCATTCATACCCTTTACCCGCTTGAGGTAAACCTAGTAGAAGTTTTATTGCACTATTAAAACCTCTCTATCTTGAATATATTTGTCAACATATACTCCTCCATAGTAGATTACAACACTAAAGTGATACATCAATTATTAAAACATATACCAATCCTCTAAATATGATTTTGCCATGAGCCACTCACAATTCCCATTCCTTGAGAATATCTGGTCTAGTGCTCACCATGGAAACATGAGGCTTCCTACTTTTGATGTATCTAATACATAGGAAAAAATGTGTCTTCTCTTATATTATCTCTTGGGAAGACAAATCAAAAAATTCAAGAAGTACGGTACTTTCTTTCTATCACATCCTTGTGCATATTTATCCCTACTTTACTCTTCTATACCACCTTCATCTCATGAGTCCTAACTAATCCGTCACACCATTTATCATGTTGTGGATTAAATCTAAAATATAATAACACATAATATTGACATCCATTATCCACTTTGGCATTCCATGAAGGTATTGGATATCCTATACTACATATGTAGTACCACCACCAACCCATACAATGACTTCTTTAAAATGCAAACCAACAACAACTTTGCATTAACATTATATCTTTATCTCTCCATAAGAGAGACCATCATGTAGGAATCATGCCTCTCTAACTCCTTAAATAATAACTAGTGCATGTATTACTCCTGATATTAGTGAGGAGAGAAGATTTCACAGAAGTTGAAACTAGATTTGTCCACATAGATATCAAAACTATCAACTTGGCATAAGATCATTGGACCAATCATAGTGTTAGCGCTCAAAATTATATTGAATTAATTGATCCCTTGTCAAGTATAAGTTCCTAAGTCCTCAATCCAAGTCCTATATTTAAATGTTCATTATATGTTGAGTTTCATGTTAAATTGGATAAGTGTTAATTTGGGATTTACTTAGTGTTAAATATCCCTATTTGTTTCAAGAAAAGTGCTTATCAAAATTTTTTGAAGGATTATTTTTATTGAGCAAATTACCCATGGCAAAAGGCACAAAAGAATCATGTTGGATATTTTGTTCATGGAAAAAATCTTGAATGTGCTCAATACTTTGGAAATATATTTATAGGGGAATTTCTATGAAAGAAAAGTCTTGACATAAAAATGCCAAAGACTAGATTGCTATAGAACAAAAATGTTGAAGACAGAAGTCCCAATGACCAAAAGTTCCAAGAGCCCTATGAGAGTGTCAAGCATCACCATTTTGGTAAGATTCCTAATGATCTAATTTCATGTAGGGGTCAACAAATTCAAATAACCCCTAGAGTAATGTGAAGAGGACAAGTGTCAAACTATCAGCAAGGGACCAAGTAGTGTGATGACCATGCAGACATCATTAATGGTCATGCAGATGTCAAAATTAAGCTCAAATATTATATGTTAGGGATTAAATTTGAGGGTTGTGTGAACATCATTGATGGCCACATGAACATTAAATGATGGGCGTGTGGATGTCAAATTTGAGCCAGGGTAACAATATATTGGATCTTAAATTTGATAGTCATGCACCTGTCAAAGATGTTTATGTGGGTGTCAAATGACGGGCACATGATCATCAAAATTAAACTCGATGATTATCTATTAGGGATTAATTTTAATGGTCATATACCCATAAAATACATTCACATGGATGTCAAATAGTGGGTGTATAGATGTAAAATTTAAGCCATAGTAGACATCCAATGGAATTTGATCATTCAGATCTAGATGTATGGTCTATATTCCATTGATCTTCAAGATCGATGGTGTGAGTGAGAGTTGACTTATCAAAGGACTTGGGCCAAATAAAAATTTACCACATGGTAGAAGGGTGCTATCCTGGTAGAGATTGACTATGTAAAGTGTAATAAATCCTACATATTTTCCAAGTGACATGATCTTTGGGGGTCTTGATGGAGATATAATCACTCATAATTAGAGTTAGATAAAATGATGCCAAGAGCCCAAAGAGATACCAAGTGTAATTCTTGTTCTCATCATTACAAGGATCCACATTTTAATTTAGTGAACAAAGTGAGATTTTAGTGCCACATAGGCATGCATGACACATTCAAAGACCCTGTACAACAATATGTGGTAGAGCTTTCACCACTGATAGCAGGTTGACTTGGAAAAATCATAATTGAGGTGTGGTAACCTTGAGGTTAAAAATAATGCATTTTTTACATTAAAAATATGAATGGAAGACCTAGAAGGATAAATGAGAATAAATAAAAATGTGAAAAATCTAATTTAGAGCCCAAAAAGTAAAAACTTGAAAATTACCTATGTCTTTTGAATTTTTCATTATTATGCTTATCCAATTTCCTCCATGAGAGAGAATATTTTAGGTTTGCAAATACAAGGTGGGCCACTCCATATATAATTTAAGTGGACATGGATTGATAATACTCCTTGGAAATTATTGCAAAAATAGGTTGTTCCATGGCATGCACAAAGGGGAGGGCATCTATCCAGAAGTTTCTAGCTATGAAGGCAAGTGGTACAGGGCATCTTTAAGTAGTTATAAATAAATAAAAATGGTTTGTTTGCCTCCACCACAAATATTCTCCTTCCATATAATTTGAAATAATTTCTATCCAAGAAATCAAAAGATATGTTACAGATCTCCATAATTCTTTGTAAAGGTAGTTGTAAAAATCATTTTCCTTGTAGTTACATGAATATTTCAAGTGTGGCAAAGGAAAATTTTCTAGATAGGAGAATCTTGATGAGACTTTGGTAATTGAAGATTTGAAATGAGTAAAAAATTTATAACTAGAGGGCTTATCTTCTATTCAAGGGGTTGGTTGGCCATTTTATTGGTCGTGTGTTGGTTGTTATTGGTCTTTATTTTTCTCTAAGTCTAGGTTCTACAAAAAAATTATGATTCATTATTATGTGTAGATATTGTTTCTCTTGCTAAGGTGGATGTAGTTGTACAACCATTAACAAGATTTGAGAGCATTTTTATGTCTCCCTTGTCAAAAGAGCAAACTCACCATATTTGTCCCCATGGCAGCATTTTAAAAATTGATGTATGTAAGGTTTCTTTTCAAGTTAATGAAAATGTTTGTAGTTATATGTTATTTCTTATTGGTGAAGTGAAATAATATGTTTCACAATTTCTATTTATTGGATATTTGGATTTTTTTTCATTATTGGTTATCATTCTGATCATAGATATAGATTATAAATCCTTTCTATATTTTCTTGGGATATATTGTTGAATAACTTGTTAGGGCACCCTACGTTTATGGAGTTGAAAAGGAAAAGTGTTTGAAATCTTAGTTTTAGTGTATTTTATAATCTTTTAGGGATCATTTGGCAATTGTTTTAGCTTACATTAGAGTCTATTATACATCTCTACAAAGGATAATGTCATGAATATTATAAGATACACTACTGTTTGAAAAATATCCAGCACACCACCACACATTTCCATTTTATTATTGTCAAACTTGGCCTACCCTATTTTACCCTATAAGTAATATACCCTTTTCATATATTAAGTGTTATTTTATAGAAGATGCATAAGATATTGCATAATTAACATGTGTTTTCATTTTGTGCTTTAAATCCTATCATTGAAATCTTTTGTTTAACCCCTGTATTGTTGAAAATTCTTTAGAATGAAGGTTGCAATCACTTTCAAATATGTCTTCGATAGCTTGAATATGACATAGTGCATTTTTTAATTCTATGTGAAAACCCTTCATAGGTGGAGTGAATGAGTTTGGTTGTGCCCTGGTCATATATGTGCCTTCTTTGTGATGAAAATACCCATGGAGGTTGAATTATAAAATCTCTTCATATGAGCAAGCTACCCCATAAGTCCTCTCACCATGGTTCAAGTAGAGCAAGAAGTAGCAGGGTGTTGACCATACCCTTTTTATATGCCTTTTATTCATTTATTTAATTTGGTCTAATCTTGATGCCAAACCCTTCCCCAATTACAATGACATAATAGTGGGGTTTTCATCATTTCTTACCATTTTCTCTCAAGTGTGCATGGTTGAGTGTATGAGGTGTATAATTAGGAACCAAAATTCTTGTAGTGTCATTACAAGGGACAAAAATGATACCTATGGAACTTGTGTTACTCGGTACTCTTGTAGAGAGATATAAATAATTTTTTTGGTGGTTCTCTACACATTTTCACTCATCTGATTATCTTTGGTTCATCAATATCACCACTCTTCTATTGTTATTACTGGGGATTAAACTAACCTCCTTGGTCACTTGGGTTTTTGAGGACTCTTGAAGAGAGTTGTAATTAATTCAATTTTTAAGGTTCTCTAATATTTATTTGATACAATGGGACTATCTTGGCTGTTAACATCATATCACTCTACTAGGGATGTGGCAAGATTTGAGAAATTTAACAATTTGACTTCTGTTGAGTTTATTGCAAAGAGATATAAAAATTACATGTTGAAAGGTGATTTCTCCCCTTTTAAAACACATTCCAAAAAATTTAGTGTCTTTGTTTTCTATCGCATTAAGCTTTAACAAGTTTAATTTTAGTATGTATGATAAACAGTTTGTCAACTATTATATTCTAGAAGTTTGATTCTAGTGGCAACTCCAATCTTATAATTTGGTTTTAAGGAAGATCAGTACCTAGTTTGAATATTTGTAATAGCTTTTAGCTTTGATTATTTTCTTGTTTTCCAAGCTAGAAGTATTGAGATCATCCTTCAAAGGTGACTCATCCAAATAACTTGTCCCACCCCTAAGTTTGCATTAAATATGAAATAAACATGTTTAAAGGCCTGTTGAAGGGCAAAGTTCAACTGCTAAAGATCATCAAGATTTTGATAATATTGAATTATTTATCGATCCTCATATTATTTAGGACTATCATAATTATTCAATTGATTCTGAAACATATAGTCCCATTTACTATCCAAATCCTTCCTAACCATTTGAATCTCCTCCCAAGTATGACCCACCAAGTCCACATCATTCACTACCTCATTTCCCTTTGCCAATTATTTGTGAACCCACTATTGAACCAATTATGAGGCACAGGGATAAAGATAAAATTGAACATCCTACATTCTATGTTTCTAGATTTACGCCTATCAATTTTGATGAAATGGAATTCTATCCTAATGAAGTCTCAAATAAAGTTAGGAAATGCCTCCCAAAGTTTCAAGGGAACAATTTAGTGAATGGTGATCAACACCTAAGGGGTTTTAAAAATATCATTGAAGATTATGAGTTTGACTATGAGGATGTGTACATCAAGATATTTGTGCATATGATTGTGAGTGTTTTAACTCTCTTCCCCTTGGATGCATCGATTCATGGGAAGAGATGAGGAATGTCTTTAGAATTTAGTATGGTAAGAGAGTTGATCCCAAGTTTATTTTAAATAAGTTTAAAAATAACAAAAATAATCCTAATGAATGTGTGTAGGAATTCAATACCCAATTCAACAAGGTTATGATGTAGCTACCCAAAAACATTAAGCCTAGTGATACAACATGATTGATAAAGTGTTGTGATGCCTTTAACAATAATATTTCATATTACATACATGAAAAGGATCCCACGAACCTATATTTATCATTCAATATGGCCATCTAGATTGAGCATAACATCAAGGCTATAGGAAAGCCCATAAACAAGTGAGTTGATTTAAAATAGGTCAATCTAAAAAAGATAGTCCATAAAGACAACCAATTTGGAGGAGACTATGAAGACTTTGGCCTTTGTTTTCAAAGAGATGCCATACAAGTTGGGTAGAGTTGATAAGGGGATCCCTCATGTGTTTACCAGTCAAGAAAGGGGTCCAAATATGAGTCAAGCACAAATGGGGATACTTTCCATAATTGATACAATGAGAAATGGAATAGACCTACATATGAAGAAAGAACAAAGAGAAACTAGAATAGAGGGGTTGTAAAAGAGGAGCCTGATCCTTTTAATGCCAAGGTAAATGTTGTGAATTCTGATTTAGACATTGATTGGTGTGACATGCACTTCTTTCCATACCCTCCATGTGATACTACTAAACAAATTGATGAAGATTCAGATGAACCTAAGTATGCTTTTTCAGAATATGAGATTTTTATATTTAATTATAAAAGTCACCAAAGTAGAATGTTTGCCTATAAGGAAATGTTGAATGATACTATGGTTGATTAGTTTTGGAATGTGGTTAAAATGGAGAGTATCCCAACTTTTGACTTTGCTTATGATGTTAATATGGTACAAGCACATGAATTTCCCATTCATGATTTTGATATTTTATGCTCTATGATGATTAATAAATATCATGAGGGAATTCCATCAATTGAGGATAGGTAGCTATTAATTAATGCGTCAATTGTCCAAGGGAAGGAATATTACTTAAAAAGTAAGAAACCAAGTGCTATTAGACACTACCCGTACAAATCCAAATGTAGGGAATGTAATCAAGGAAGTAAAGAAAGCTAAAGCAATCCCAGAAGCTTCCAAGATAGCACCTATGTCCCAAGATACTAAGCCTAGAGGTGTTCCTACTAAAATCAATAAAACACACATCCTGTCAAGTATTCTTAAAGGTATAGGTGATGTTAAGATAAATATACCCCTAAAGACTATTTCAAGAGTGTTAATCGATCCCAACCTACTCCACTTTAGATATTAAGTGATTACATTCTAGCTTAAGGTGTTGTTACCCTTACACTAAATATGCTTCTTACTCAATTTAGTGTGTGTGATATGGCCCAAGTGTTAGGTCACATAAAAATAATAGTTCCACTTGTTAAATTATTATGAATTCCTGAACATATGAAGAGGGATTTTGAGTACTTGGAATTTCATGAGAGGTCTACTAAAAATGAAATCAAATTATCCTAGGCACCCCTAGAAGAGGATGAGGAATTAGAAGAGGTTATTGAACCTATTTTGGAGGTCTATTTGGGGACTACATTAGTAGAAAGTTAGCTAAAAGTGGATCCATTTTATATAACCTTACTAATCAATGACATGATTATCAGCAAATATATGATTGATTCTAAATCGTTTTTCAATGTGATGCCCTTGTGTGTCCAAAATGAGCTTGTAGTGAAGATTATGATAGCCTTTAGAAAATGTTATGCCATGGACTCATGAGAGGTACTAGTTGTGGGATAAGTTAAGGGATTTGTTTTATAGTTGGCATTTCATCATGGTAAGTATCTAAATATGGATGTGGTAGTTGTAGACTAACCACCTAAATGGGGGATGTAGCAGCCATGAAAAAGGGTTAATAGCATGGGTGGAATTTTGTAGATGGACCTTTCTTATGCCACCATTTTGTTAGAGGGTGGGATGGTTAAAATTTATAGAGATTCAAAAATGATACATGTAATTGAATATCCAAAACATGATTTTAATGAAGTTATACACACATGTGTTGAACTGAGTAGCTTTTCTAAGAATGTTGATGCTAATGAATAACATGTTGTTCTTGATTTTGAACCTAACAATGAAGGTGTAGTTTGGAAGATGTATTTTGATAGGGCTTACTCCAATATAGGAAATGGATCTTGGGTTGTCTTCTATGACCCTAATGGTAAGTGATTTAAGTTTTCTCTTTAGATTTATTTTGAGTGCATGAGTAATACTAGTAAGTATGAGGCACTCTTGTTTGGTTTAATGATTCCTCATGAATATGGAATCAAAATTTTAATTATCAAGGGTGATTCTGAGTTAGTGGTTAAGCAAATCCATAATCATTATACCACCAAGAATAAAAGGTTGAATCAATATCAATTTTTTTTTTGGGATTTACTTAAATATTTTGATGCATTCAAACATTTGTTATCATGATAGAAGTTTCAATGAAGAATCTGATAAACTCATAAGGTTAGGTGATACATTTGATATTAAAAATATGAGCCTTCATTGTTAGTATCAAGTGGAGGTGCTTGGAAAGCCTCTAATCCTAGATAATGTTCATCATTGTTAGGTATTTGATGATGATGAACAAATTAAGAGGTTTATAAACTATGAATCTAAGTTTCATGATCAGCTCATAGTCTTGGAATCCATAGTTCAGGTCTATGATGGGAAAAATACCTTTTTTGGGAAGGACATTATTCAGTTGAAGACAAACACAGTCCCAATGGGATTGGTGAATTTGGAGGCATATTTTGATAGAGATGATAGAATCAAGACTCAAAATTCATTTATTTCAAAAGATGTGATTGAGTTTGATTTGGGTTCTCATGATAATCTAAGAAAGGTTTGGCTAGGTACTCACCTAAATACAACTAAGAAGAAAGATTACATGTAGCTACTTAAAAGGTACCAAGATTGTATATCATGGTCTTATTCTAAGTTGAAAGCATATAGGGAAGACTTGTTTCAACATGTCATCCCATTACAACCTAATAGCAAGCCTTTCAGGTAGAAACAAAGACCTATTGACCCCATCTTGGCTACCAAGATGAGTTAAAGAAGCTAAGGGATGGTGGTATCATTTAGCCCATCAGGTATTCACCATGGGTTACAAATTTAATCCTTATATGGAAGAATAATGGTGACATCTTCTTGTGTCTATATTTTCAAAATTTGAATAAGGCTTTTTTGAAGGATAATTATCCCTTGCCTAATATGGATAACCTACTACAAAGTGTTATTGGATTAGAGATGTTGTCCACATTATATGACTTCTCACGGTAAAACCAAGTTGTGGTGAAGGAATCTGAGAGGCCAAAGACCACATTCATAATGCTTTGGGGCACATATGTATATATGAGGATGCATTTTAGTTTAATGAATGTTGGTGGAACATTTTAGCAAGCTATGGATGTTGATTTTGTAGGGATAATTAATAAGTTCATTATTTTGTATTAGGATGGCATTACTATGTACTCCAAGATTAGAGAATAACATTTGGAGCATCTATAAAAAGTGTTGATTAGATGCATGGAGTTTTACATTTCACTTAATCCAAAGAAGTGCCACTTTGGAGAACAAAAGGCCAAGTTGTTTGGATATATAGTATCTAATGATGGTGTCATGATTGACCTTGAAAGGGTTGAAGCCATTGATAAAGTGCCTATCCCAAAGTCTAAGAAAGGAATTCATTATTTCTTTGGACAAATTAACTTTGTAAGGAGGTTTATGTCAAATTTTGTAAAGATTACTCAGCCTATTAATTCCACACTAAAGAAAGACCAAACCATCAAATGGGAGGATAATTCCATGCAATAATTCAATGACATCAAGGGAGATTTAAATTTTGATCCTATCTTGGCCAACCCTAAATACATAAATTCATTCTAGATATTCTCTTTTGCATCATATAATATTGTTGTTATTGCTCTGTTGCAAAATAATGAAGATGGTCATGATCATCCCATAGGTTTCTTTAGAAAATATATGTAATGTCTTGAACTAAAATATACCATCATGGAAAATAAAGGTTTCACTCTCTTGAAAACTATCAAGATGTTCAAGCATTATATTCTAAGTTCAAATATTGTTGCTTATGTCTCGCATACCATGGTGGAGGACATCTTGACTCAGACTAAAGTATCTTGCAAGATATGTAGGTGGGTGAACAAGTTATAAGAGTATGGCATGGGTATTCAGAACACCAAGTTAGTAAGAGGGATGTGTTTAGCCAAGATTATGGTTGAGATCAATTTTCAATTTGTTGAGGTAAATAATGTTGTTACTATTGTTGATGGTTCTTTGATTTAATTTAACATGTCTCCATGGTATAGAGATATTGTTTACTACTTGAAAAATATTAGTTATCCCCATAAATTTGACAAGAATCAAAGAATAACTCTTAAGATTGTTTCCCAAAAATACCACTTGACTAAGAATAGACTAACATAGAAGAATTTGGATGGGGTTCTCCTAAGATGCATGCTAGAAGAAAAAAACTACTTACCTAATTGAAGACTTCCATCGTGGAGTATGTGGTGGCCATTTTTCACCTAATATTATAACTCATCAAATATTGAGAGCTATTTATTGATAACCATCATTCTTTAAATATGTTTCTCAAAAACTAAAAAAATATAAATATTGCTAATGGTTTACTAGGAGGATGAAGGCTTGAGGTTCTCTTCCCTCGTAGCCTATGATGATTAAAGGCCCTTTTAGATAATGGGGAATGCATTTCATTTGATAAATTATTGATTCATTAAGTTTTATAAATAGATAGATACTATTTACAATTGAATACTTCATGAAAACGGTTGAAGTGGTCCCTATAAAGAAAACAACACACTAGGTAGTAATGGATTATTTGCTAAATTAGATTATTTAAAGATTTGGTGTGCCTGTTAAGGTTATTAATGATAATGGCATGAGAATCAAAGCTAAAACTTTAGTGTAATTATGCAAAGAGTATGGGATTGAGTTGACCTATTCTTCTAATTACAACCCTTAGGGGAATGGGCAAGCAGATAACAAGAACTTGATCAAAATCATTGGACATAATTTGGAAGTAAACAAAAAGAATTGGGGTGAATATTTGAAGTTTGCCTTATGGCCTAATAGGATTATGGCCAAGAGAGATATAGGAAAATTCTCTTTTGATCTTATTTATAGATATCAAGTAGTTTGCTTATGAATTAGTAGTTACCCACTTATAAACTCATGCAACAACTAGAAGATGATGAGAAAATCAACGACTATGAAAGTAGGATGAATCAGATTATTGATATTGATGAAATTGGAAGACAAGCTCATGAAAGACACCTCAAGTTCAAGGAAAAGCTAAAGAAGATATATGATGAGAGGGTCACTCTAATAAATTTACAAGTAGGTGATCTAGTTCTACTCTGGGATAATAGGCATGAGGAGAAAGGTAAACATGACAAAGTTGATGCCTTGTGGATGGGTCTCTATTCCATTGATTGTCAGATTGGGGAGTATAATTTATTCTTGAGAGACTTGGATGGTGAAATATTAGATCTATCAATCAATGGCAGACATCTAAAACACTTCCTTGATTAAGTTTGTAACCTATGTATATTAATATATAGTGTATATTTTTGTATTTATGTTGTTTCATTAGTTTGTCACCACTTTGTTATGGGATTTATTTGTATAGTTTCCCTTCGTGTGTTCATTTTTAGATCCTCTTAATTTGTTTTTATCAAATCTACTATTATTTTGTTGAGTGTTTGTTAAAACTTCTAAGTCTTGACTCTATGGCCTATTGGATTGGCACCTAGTCTTACATTTTCTATTTATTTGCACACCCATATGGGGTATGCATCCCCATGAGAGAGACAATATTAGTTCTCAAAATTGCACTGAATCAATTAATCCCTTGTCGAGTATAAGTGCCTAAATCCTTAGCCCATGTCTTATTTTTAAATGCTCATTATATGTCAAGTTTCATGTTAAATCAACTAAGTGTTAATTTTGTCTTTACTTAGTATGAAATAGCCTTATTTATTTTGTGAAAATTGCTCAGCAAAAAAGTTTGAAGGATCTTTTCTATCGGGTAAATTGCCTATGCTAAAAGGACTAAAGGAATTCCATCAGATATTTTGTCCATGGCAAAAATACTGAATGTGTTCTATACTTCAGAAAGATTATTGTAGGCAAATTGTTGTGAAATAGAAGTCCTAAAATAAAAAGGGCTAAAAATTAGATTGTTGTAGAACAAAAATGTCAAAGACAGAAGTTCTAATGACCAAAAGCTTCAAGATCCCTATAAGAGTGTCAAATATCACCATCTTAGTGGGCTGCCTAATGATCTAATGGCATGTAGGGGTCAAAAAAGTCCTCTGGAGGAATGTGAAAAGGACAAGTGTATAACTTTTATTAAGTGACCAAGAAGTGTGATGGCCATATAGATGTCATTGATGATCATGTGAATGCCAAAATTAAGCTCAACCATTAAGGGCTTAAATTTGATGGTCGCATGGACATCATTGATGGTCACATAAAAATAAAATGATGAGTATGCATAAGTAAAATTTACTTCATTGTAACTATCTATTGGGGCTTAAATTTGATAGTCACACACCTGTTAAAGACATTTATATAGATGTCAAATGATGGGCATGTGAATGTCAAAATTAAGCTTGGTGATTATCTATTGGGGCTTAAATTTTATGGTCACATGCCCATCAAATACGTTCATATGGACATCAAATGATGGGTACACAAACATAAAATTTTAGCCATAGTAGATAGCCAATTGTGTTTGATCATGCAAATATGGATCAATAGTTCGTGTTTTATTGAGATTCAAAATCAACAATGTGAGTGAGCACTAACTTGTCAAAGGACTTAGACCAAATAAGGAGTTACCACATGGTAGAAGGGTGATATCTTGGTAGAGATTGACTGTGTAAAGTGAAATAAAGCCCACAAATTTTCCAAGTGGCATGATCTTAGAGGGTCTTGATGGAGATCTAATCACTCATAATTAAAGCTAGGTAAATAGATGTTGAGAGCCCATAGAGCTGCCAAGTGACATGCTCGTGTTCATCATGACAAGGATCTAAATTTTAATTTAGTGAATGAAGTAACATGTTGATGATACATAGGCATGTACAAGACATTCAAGGACCTTGTTCAAGGTTTTTTGGCCAAGCTTTCACCACTGATAGTAGGTTGACTTGGCAAAATTTCAATTAAGGCATGGTAACCTTGAGGTTGAAAATAATGCATTTTTTCATTAAAAAACATGAAGGGAATCCCTAAAAGGGTAAATGTGAAATTATAATTTAGAGCCCAAAAATTAAAAAGTAGGAAATGACCTAAATATTTTGCATTTTTAATTATTGTGCTTGTCCAAGTTTCTCCTTAAGAGAGAATATTGCAAGTATAAAAATACAAGGTGGGCCACTCTAAATAAGATCATTTAAGTGGCCATGGATACAAAATATTCCTAGGAAATCATTATAAGAATAGATTATTCTATGGTGTGCACAAAGGGGAGGACATCTATCCAAAAGTTTCCAATCATGCAAGTAAGTAGTCCAGGGCATCTTCAAGTAGTTACAAATAAATACAAATGATTTATCTTCATACACCATGAATAATATCCTTCCAACTTTTTTGAAAGCATTTCTAACCAAGAAATCAAAAGATCTATTACAAATTTCCATCATTCTTTGTAAAGGTAGTTGTAACAATCATTTTCCTTGCAGTTACATGAATATTTTAGGCTTGGTAAAGGAATATTTTCTAGCTAGGAGCATCTTGGTAGAAATTTAGTAATTGTAGATTTGAAATGGGTAAAAATGTATAAATAGAGGGATTCTCCTCTATTCAATGTTTTGGTTGGCCATTGTGTTGGTCATTGTGTTGGTTGTTGTTGGTCTTCATTTTTCTCTAAGTCTAAGTTCTATAGAAAGTTTTTAAGATCTATTGATGTGCATAGATATTGTTTATTTTGCTAATGTGGTTGTAGTTGTATATAAATTAGCAATCTTTGAGAGCATGTTTATGTCTCCCTTATTAAAATAGAAAACTCACCATGCTTGTCCCCTTTGTATCATTTTAAAAATTGATGTATGTAAGGTTTCTTTTCAAGTTAATGAAAATGTTTGTGGTTCTATGTTATTTCCTATTGGTGAAATATAGTAATATGTTTTACAAGTTTTGTTGATTGGATATTTGGGCTTGCATTCATTATTGGTTATCATTTTGAGAACAAATCTACATTATAAACAATTTCTTCATTATTTTGGGATATATTATCGAACAACTTGTTATAGAACCCTAGGTTTATGGAGTTGATAGGGAAAAGTGTTTGACAGTTAAGTTTTAGTGTATGTTCTAATATTTCAAGGATCATTTGAAATTTTCTTTAGCTTGCATTCAAGTCTTTTCTACATCTTTATAAAGGATAATGTCATGAATATTGCATGATAACCTGCTATTTGAAAAATCGCTAGCATACCACCATGTCCTTCCTTTTTATTATTATCAAACATGTCCTACCCTATCCTACCCTACAAATATACACCCTTTATATATCTTAAATTTAATTTGATAAAAAATGCATAAGATATTGCATACTTAACATGTGTTTGTGTTTTATGCTTTAATTCCTAGCATTGCAGTCTTTTATTCATCCCCTTTATTATTGAAAATTATTTAGAATCAAGGTTGAAATAAATTTCAAATCTATCTTCAATAGCTTGTATATGACATAGTGCATTTGTTCATTATTTATGACAACCCTTCTTAGGTTGATTGAATGAGTTTGGTTGTGCTTTGGTCATATCAGTGCCTTCTTTATGTAGAGAATCCCCATGGAGGTTGAATTACAAAATCTCTCCATATGAGCAAGATACCCCATAGGTCCTCTCACCCTAGTTTACGTAGAGCTATAAGTAGGAGGGAGCTGACCATACCATTTATAGGTGCCTCTAAGTCATTTTATACATTTTTTCTATTCTTGATGCCAAAACCTTCCCTAGATGAAATGATATACTAGCATTTTTTTCATCATTTCTTGCCATTTTCTCTCAAGTGCACAAGCTTGAGTGTATGAGTTGTATAATTGGGAAACAACACACAGATCAGGGGAAGACATCATGTTACTTAGTGAATCACTACACCTTCCAAGTTTTGGAGGCTAAAAAATGCATTTAAAATGCATCATGCTCTACCATATGTCACCAAAACATCAACTCATATCTCTAAAGTGTTAGTCCATGCATCAGTTTATCTGACCAATTACCACAACCATATACATAACACTCTATCACCCTAAGTTATATGGTCAACACTAGCCTAATTTTGGGAATACCTAGTCTCAATTGTTCTTCATCATGTAGCTTTTAGTTACCAAATGTGCCAACCATGACACAAGTAGATCTATCATAATTCCAATTAAGTCAATGCACTCATGCACATACTTAGTTTTGAAGACTAAAAAATGCTTCCAAAATGCATCATGATCTACCACATTCCCAAACATATATCCTTCTCTTTTTGATAACACTAGGTTTCACTTATTCATCTACATCTTCATCTTCTTCATCCTTAACCACTCCAAAAAAATTATATATTTAGGTTTCTTTTTACCTCATTCCTTTGTATGAATTTTTTCTTCTTCTACATCTTAGCTAACAACATGCGGTCAATAGAATACCACATCAACACCCCTAATGTTTGTTTCCAAGAACCATAAAAAGGTCATGCCTTATCTTCCACCTCCTCCAAAGGATTCCATCTTGATCCTCAATCTATAGAGTTACTTCTCCATCAAAAATAACACTATGTAGGTTATTGAATTGACTGGTAAATATTTTTCAACTTTCTTCACAACTCTCTTGCGGGCTTCTCCTTAGCAACATTAAGAGAATAGGATCTTCACCAAGAGATCCTCCACCTTGCTCCATAGAGATATACCTACCAAAAATAACAAAACCTATTTTATTTATTATTCTTTAATCTCCACTTGGTCTCTCATCTTATCATAGTAGCTTTCCCTTGCACATAACCAACTAATAACAAAAAACACTCACACATATGGAGTTTTTCACCATGGCTTTGATACTAGATGCAAGGAATAAATTTTTGATACCACATGTTGGAGTAATGAACTATATCATAAAGTTAAAGTAAATTAATATGGAAAAAAGCTACATAAAAAAAAAAGATAAAAAGAGGACACATTACACAAAGACTATGTGGAAACCTTGTAATGTGCAAGGAAAAACCATGGGCAAAATGGTAGCTTCCATATTTTATTAATTGAACATCAAATCTCTTCTACAATAGCTCCTCCATAACAACTACTTTAGTTCTAACATACAATCACTCAATGCTTCCACCTGAAGAATCCAAGTTGTGAACCAAGCTAAAATACCCTATATAATCCAACCTCCAAGCATGCAAGTGAAAGGATTGCATGGATATTATAACAAGATAAATTATGAATAACTCATGATAATAAATAAAATTTACAATATAAAGATAAAAATAGAGAGAGGAGAAAAATGCACCATCCTATAATGTGGAGCACTATTCATAAATAGGGAATCTTGTCCCCCCATGTGCTAAGTCAAACCTTTGAATGACATCTCATAATACCCACTTTACCATTCAATGTGTACACCCATGTGCTCACCTACTCCACATATGACCTCAAACTACTATAGTGGTCCTTGTATCCCACTTGTTGATGTGAACACATGTGTGAGTTAAAAGATTCACAACTTTTGACCACACTGAATAGGAGCCCATAGACAACTATACCCCACACACACATGCCTCATTAAAAACATGTGATCCACTATTATTATGTACTCAAATGCTTTCAAAATCCAACCCATGTGATTAAGTGTAGAAATACACCACATTGATCTCTAATCCTCTTTTCACCATCAAAGATTCTCCATGGGCCATACTACCCACTGTGGGTCTTACCAAGTCATCACTTAACCACATAACCATGAATAGTGACCATGAATAGTGATTTGTGAATAATGACTATGAATTATGACTTCACATCCAAAAAATAGTGTCAAACCATATACAAATAATATTGATATCTAGTAATGACTTTCATGAGTAACATAATATCAAAAAATATAAGTACATATCTCCCCTTTTGATAAGTCAATTTGAAATCTTCTAAATACAATATCAATCTATCCATTTTCAATTTAGATCTTTAGGTTATTGCTACAAAATATAAATCTACCCTAGTTTTAAAATATTGAGAAAATATAAAATAAAATATAATAAAAATAGTAACCATCATCAAAATTTTATTATATAAATCTTAATTGAAAAAAAAATCATTAATTTATTAAGAGGATGTAAGGATGAATGGGTGGAGGAAATACCCTACTATAAATAGCAGGGTAGATAGAAAAGTACTATACCTATGTAAAACCATATAGAATAGATAATATCATCATAATATTAATATGTATGTACATCCTCATATGAGGATGAGATAGTGAGGGGCCAAAAATATTCTCTAATGTGCTAGTGAAAAATGAAACAAATTTATGCCCCAATATATATTGATGCCTATAATATAAAAATATATAATAATAAATGTATCATATGACAAAATCAACATGTGACTAGGTGAATGTATGATAAGTGGCATGTTGATTTTGTCATATGATACATATATTATTATAGACATATGTAATATAATATAAATAGAAACATGAGTGTGACAATTTACACATTAAAAAGTTATTAATAATTATCATGGAAAATATGTGGGTATGATTCCCTTGATCTATAATGGGATGTTCATTTAATTTTAATCAAAATATCCATCTTTTAATAATTAATTAAATTTTATCAAAAGTTTCATAAAATTAGATTATTTAATAAAAATTATTATTTAAAACTCGAATTAAAGAAATAATTAATATAATAGAGATGTTACTCAACAAGTGGATAATGGAGTTCACCCATTTGGGCTACATCTCTAGGTCCACTTAAGATAATGAACCAAGCCATTAAAAATGACATAAATTACAATTGTTTCTTTCACTTTACATTCAATATATCTTTAAATTGCTCAAAAATCCATGTCTTGCCGCTATGAACTCTTTTCAATAGGATCTCAACCTTAAATTTTCTTCTTCCTACACTATGATGACCATAAATTTGCTTTCTCCCAATAATGGGCTATTGAAACATTACCAAATAAATAAAATATTTATCCTTTCATAATTTTTTGAGATCCTTTAGTTGACTAGTCAAGTCATTATGTCTTTACCATCTAAAGAGGATTTCTAATCTCCTTTAATACACCTTAATTTTTTGTAGAAACACTAAAATTAAAGGATAAACATCATTTCCTTCATGATAGGTTTCAAAAATTAGGTGTAGTGTATTGGTAAATATATTAAAATGGGTTATGTGGGGTGATATGTTCACATTCCATGCTCCACAACTCCATTTTATTACACCTTAGTCAATTTCATTATCCCACATTTGTTTGGATTGGCACAAAAATGGGTCTAAATGTTATCCCTTTGCCTTGTTAATAAGTCATGCAGACCATACTTTGCTTTAAAATCGATATTGGCATTGGTCTTGGTGTTTCATGTAGCTTGGTATTTTCAAAATTATCAAGATTTATCCCACATAAACTATGTTAAAGGAGTTATAAGGGTTTATATATTAAATTAATTGCATAATAATGTGAAGTCTAGTGGTTGGGTCCCCTCCATACAAAACTTGGACCCAAACACTCGACCATCAAAGATCAAATGAAAATTATCATAAGTCACAAAAATCCCTTTATCCTATGTGGCATATTTTAACATCTTGTTGGTCCATATGTAAACTTTTAATTAATCCATATGGCAAAATGTGATTAATCTACATCATCTACTGACATTAACATCATACCATGTCTGCATATGTTACATCTTGATTTCTCACAAAGCTAATTTACCTAATTATCCATGGATTATTATGATTATTATATTGATTAGTTAATTTTTAAATAAATTTTAAGTCATGAGATGTTATTGGATAGTTGTATGCTACATTGATTTCATGTTTTCATTGTTATGATTTCGCTCTATTGTGAATTATATACATTATGATTATGTTAACTATTGTTACACATTATTTTATGATATATATCATGATGTATCAGGCTAACTACCTTCTTGTCATGAGTTGGATGAACAAGAGTTCATCTCTTAGAGCATGATATAGGGAGAACATCATTGGATAAGGTGATGTATATGGATATGTTGAGTGACAATAGAGGAATGACTAAAATCCATGCACACACCAAATTAGATAATATTTGTTATATGCATTGTGTGGTTTATTAGTGTTAGTACATTTTTGAAGTTATTTACAATTAGATAATATATTTTATATGTTAATAAGTGTTAGTTAATTTTATTAATTATTTGGATTAAATCATGTGTGTGATTGCATTTTGGATATTGTAATATACTTATTACATAATGTTGTAGTATCATTATAATACATTATTGTACTCATGTTTTTTCATGATTACGGGATTGTAAAACTATGAAAATGATATTTAGTTACTATCATATATAGAATAAATATAAGTCTTTAAATTTTTTTAAAACATTATCTTGTTATCATTGATATTTGGAATATCAATATATAACTTAAGATATTATGATAATGAAAAACATAGATAGTTTAAATAATCTAGTAACAACACAAATGATTGCATTGTTATGATTGGAGTAGATAATTTTTTGGTCTACCATTTTTGATATAAGAATATAATAGAATTTGTGTTAGTCATATCATTAAAAGAGACATGAGGTTATTATCTTTATTATGTATTTAAGGAAATTGAATTATCCTAAACACTATCATATGATCTAAACCTAGTCTTTGATGGACATGCATACACTATGTTGTAAGTGTTGGTTATCAATTTAAGTAATGTTAAAAGTGGAATTTTGTATTCGTATACATGGGGGCTTATAACATAAAAGGATCATGTAAGGATTTTAAATAAGATAATGATTAATGAAATGAGGAAAGTTTGAGCAAGAGACAAAGATTACAGATTTTCTTAGTTTTGTTAATGGAAGTTAATTGTGATTTTAGTTTTTGTTGAGATGAATAAACTTATATTATGCATTGTGTCTATGATTTTTGTGAATTTTTATGTAAGCTCGAGTTGGTAAGAGATAGACAAAGAAAATAAGGATAAGAGGGAGTCAAAGAGAAGAAAAGGCAAACATGAAGAGGAAAAGAAAAGGGTGCAGAGCAACAAAGTAAAGGTTTACAGGTTCTTTGAGTTTTGATTTGGAAGTATTGAGAAGGTTGGTAATGTTATTATTTTCAACTAATTAAAGGAATTTTTCATATAGTTATGGTTCTTAGGGTTTGAAAATAGAACTATATTTTTGTATGGATACAAGATTATACCTATGGATGGCTTGGCCATCCATAGAGATAATCCATTATCCCCAAATCCTAAGATTTTTAATTAGATCTATTTGTGTGGTAAAACTAAATGTTTAAATGAAGTTATTTCTGGTAATGACATAATGCCCTAGTTTAGGTAAATTGTAACCTATGTGGATAGTTTGATATTTATACAAAGTTTGAGATTTGTAAACGTATTATTTACACATACTCAGTCATGTGAGTAATTGTGATAGTGTGTATGTAGTTATAATGTAGGAATATGGTGTTTATCCTTGATAAAAAAATATAGTCTAAGTCAAATAAATGTTTGGATAGACAATTTATACTATAATTTTGAGATAGTATGAAGATATATAGGTGGACAATCAAATTGGGGTTCTCATATATATGAAGAAAGTATATGTTTATATTAACCAATGAATATATGTATAATTGAGTTTTGAATATTTTATTAAAAATTAGAAACCAAGTGCATACATACATATGTACATACGTACGTATGTACATACATACATACATATAGGGGAGGGGTTTTCATCATTTGAAAACATGAAAACTTATGAACAAGTTTGAAAGGGATTTATGTGTTATCAATTTTGAAATTAAATTGATTTGGGTAAAAACACATCAATGAGGACTGTCAAAATATTGATTTTGGACTATATGTGACATTTAAAATATTGAATATATATACATTTATTTGTCGACTATATTGGGAAAGAATAAATGCATAGGAAATAATGTATATATTGATATATGAATTATGAATATATATATATATATATATATATATATATGTATGTATGTATATGTATATATATTCAAATATATTAAAACAATATGATTGTAGATTTGAGTAGAGTATATATATATTTATGACTGTGTGTTGTTGAAACTCAAACATGACATACATTTATATATATAGACTGTGTATATATTGATCACATGAAAATTTGTAACAAAATAGAAATAATATTTGGATAGTATGTTATTTAACATTCAAATAGGGGAAACTTATATATAGTGTATTAATCTTCTAAAAGCAGTAAACTTATGAAGTCAATTGGGTCAAAGCTTCAATGGATAATTTGTGAATAGTTTGCATTAGGATAAAATGTACTCAACTGAGTAAAGGTCTAATGTCATAGTTTTAGAAATGGATTCTATTCTTTAGAGACACTTATAAGCTCAGGAAGAATTTAAAACTCTAACAAATAAACAAGGAAATGTATAGGTCTATTTTGATTACTGATTATTTTACTCAATTTCCAATAAATCACATACACTCAAAGGACTAAATTAATGAGAAAGATAGGGTAATTGATTGGAATGGTTTTTTTAATTATATTTGTGATATATGTTAAAATTTTGTGAATCAAACTATGGATTTTTAATAAATGATGAGATCCTATTTAGATACTAAATGTTTTGTCTTGAAAAGATTTAATAGTTTTAAGAATCACATAAGTTTTCTATGAAGGAAAATGGAAATTACTTTGGTATGATAGAACATGGGTATATATATTATAAGAGATATATATTATGCAAATTATATAAATATATTATATATATCTATATGTGAACCTAGGTTAACATATACATATATAAATTATATTCTTACATACGATGTGTGCTATAATTATAGTTTTTAACTAGAAATGAAGTCATAGAATCCTAAGGTTTGGGTACTATAATTATATGCATAAAGAATCCTAAAAAGTATAATAATATCAAATATTACGTTTTTCCATTTATGAGTACTTTATCTTTTAAATCATTATAAATATTCATGTAATTGAGTAGTAGGTGAAATATACTATGATAATGTTGTTTGTACCAAATTTGCATTTTATTAAAAAAATTAGATCATGCAGTAGAAGTATGTATTCTACCCATTTGGTATTAAAACCATAATTTTTATGATTATTATTTATATGATAAATAATATATAAAATATCCATGCATATGTTTGATGGACTAAATGTATGCATAAATATTATTATTATATGTGGAATGTTTTCATAACTTCTAGTAGAATAATCTATATGAATCTATTGGTTAAAATATTGTTAAACAAATATCTCATTGCTGGTACTAACTAAGTAGGGAGATGGATTTAACTAGCTTACTTAGCATCACCAATGTTAGATGAAGGTAATCTGATCAAGTGGTGTGTATGAATTTGACCGATCCTAAAGATCAATAACTATTTGAAGATTTTGGCTAAAGTAATTTTTAGTTAGACATTGTCATTTCATATGTATGATTTATATGTTTTTGAGATATCGTATTAGAACATATTTTATTTATGGTACACATCACGTATTATAATCTTAGATCACATGGGTACTAGCTTGTCTCTCTAGATTCCCACACCATCATTATCTACCCATACATGAAGGTAGGTCCACTCCCTATTTGGGGGATTATGTGAGGTATCAATAGTCTTTGGTTGATGTGGAAAAACACTTAGATGATGCTCTCCCTCCCCATAGTAGTAATTATTCAAAACTACACTTGAGATTATCAAAGATATTAGAGTTTGAGTGACTTGTGCTCCATGGAGCATTATGTCTATTTTCATATTTATATTAAGATATAATGTCAGTTAGAAATGTAATTAATTACTTACTATACATTGATATTAGTGTCTGTATTATTATATTAGCTATGGATGTATTTTATGTAATTACTTTACTTATGTAACTATGTTTTGTTACATGTGATGCTAGTGATCAATAACTATTAAATGTTACATGTTTACCTTATATTAAACATACTTAGTTTGTATGCTTAGATCACTAAATATATTCTCATGGTGTAATATAATGAAATAATACATGGAATGTAATTTTAATAAAAATATTACGTTATTTTAGTAAATCCCATTGAGGATGTTATATCTTATTTTTACCTATTTGTCTCCATCTTCATTCTATTTGTATCCACCTTATTTAGGTCATAAATTTTTCATATGGTGTCAAACTAACCCTATTTGAATTGAATTATAAAATCCTAACAATATCTTCAATGTGTGGATATTTGTATAATAATTTGAGACCATATAATTACATTAATTATGGGGATCTTCATGGATCATGCCTCCCCATTAAGAATCTTTTAGACCCCTAAAAGTCCTACTTTATTTATAAAATAAGTGAGGGTATAGTTCCCTCAGTTTTTGGTTTTTCATCCATCATGCTTTACTTGGATTCATTCTTTTTAGACCCACATGAAATTAATCCACATCACCCCTTCAAGAATTATTCACCCTCCTATTGAGAATAACATATTCATAGAAAGAACTTGAATATTCTCAGCTTAATCTATAATCATAGAAGGCTCATATAGTTTCCAGTTTTCAAAATTGACATAAATTACATCTAAATGTAAGGTGATACTTCTAACTAAAAACCATTATTACCAATCTTTTCCAAAATCATAAATGAACCATACCTAATTCATTATATATTTTTACCTTTATCTTTAATGCATTCTTTTTAATGTTTATACAAACTAGATCACCAACTTGGAAGTGATGATCAACTTGATGTCTATCATTCCTAGCCTTATAATTGGTTTGGTTCTTTTCCAATTGCTCTTGGATAACTTGATGAATTTATTAGATCTTCTAGTTGAATAGTTTTACTTTGTCTACATCTTTTTGTCCATCTACTATTGATTCTTGTCCAAAATTAAATTCCAAGTGGGAATTATTAAAATAACCAAAACAAGTCTCAAAAGGAGACTTATGTGTATAATAATGTATGGCATAATTGTAATCATGTTGCACATAACACAAGCATTCATACCAAATCTTGGTGTTTTATACAATAACCTCTAAGTAAATTTACCATTGTTTGGTTAAATGCTTCTATTTTATCATTGGTTTCTAGATGAAAATCAATAATATTCTTGAGTTTTGTGTCCATCAAGTGCCACAAAGTTTGATAAAACTTCCAATTGAATCAATAATCTTGGTTAGATATAATATATATGGGAAAAGTAAAATGAACCAAAACGTTATTGAAGAAAAAGTGTGTAGTTTCCTTGCCTATTATCTATTTTTTATAGGGAATTAATATCACCTTTTTAAAAATCTATCCATAACCACATGCAAATATTCATGATTCTTTCTTGACATAGGCAAGCCTCCTATAAAACCCATAGAAACACTTTTCCATGGATGGGTTGATATAGGAAGTGGTGTATACAATTCCAACTTATTGTTACTTAGTTTTATATTGGTTTAGAGAATGAAACCTTTTATATAATTTAATACATTTTCCTATATTTGTGGCCAATAATAATATAAATGACCAAAAATAAAAGAAGTACGTGTTTCCCATATTATGTGAACTCTTTCATCTTGTGAAATGTAAATTTTACCATGATTATAAAGTAATTCATCATGTGAATGATAGTCTAATTATTATACTTGATTACCATGAGTTAAATATTCATATACATCCTTAAAATCATCATCTCTATCATATTGTTCTTTATAACTTTAATGCATCAAATAACTATGTTGTAAAAGAATAGAGAAAATAATAGGAGGTCTTGAAATCATATCAAAAAAATTATTTTGTGTACCTTTTTTATACCTTATCATGAGATGGAACTATTGAAAAAAACCCATACAACAAAGTTCCTTGATTAGTATAGCTTTGATTGTGATTAGATATGTTGCAAAGGCTAATTATTCATGTGGATTATTGTATCTTTGCCCATTAAATAATGCTTCAATTTTTTCACACTTTGTACTAAATCACACAACTCTTTATCATAAGTATGATATTTATTTACCACACTTGTAAATATTTATGAATGGTAATAAACATGTTTTTGATTTTGCATTAAAATTACACCCATAATATAATCACTTGCATCAGTTTCAATCTCAAATGTATATTGTAAATTCAAAAGTTTTAGTACTAGCGATTTGCTTAGAATTTATTTCAACATGTCAAAGGTTTTAGTGTTTTTCTCCCCATTGAAAGACTTGTTTAATACTTGTCAAATCATGAAAAAGATATGAAATAAATGAAAATTTAGAAATTAATTTTCTCCAATATTGGACTACCCATAAGAATATTCTAACTTTTGTAACAATATTAAGATTAGACCAATTTGTAATGTCTTCAAATTTATAGGACAAATTTTTAGTTCATCATTCAATACTACATAGCCTAAATAAACCAAATATGTTTTACCAAATTCACATTTAGACATGTTTAATTATAATTTATCCTTTTGCAATGTATCTAAAACTTTCCTAATGTGTTTAACATGATATTCTAAAATTTTAATAAAAATCAAAATTTCATATAAGTATACTATAAAAAACCCATCTATAAATGATCTAAATACATCATTCATAACTTTCAAAAAAGTGGAAAGTGTATTACAAAGCCAAAAGGTCATAATAAACCATTAAAAATACCTTGCTTAGTTTTATAAATAATTTTCCAAGTATAATCTTTAATAAACCTCACTTGATGATAGCCAATTCTTAATTATAGCTTAGTAAAAAAAAAATCAAAATTCTATAAAATCATAAATGTGAGGAAGAGGTTATCTATTTTTCACCATTATATTATTCAATGCTTAGAAATCTACACATTCACCAAGTGCCATATTTATTTGGTACCAAAATAATTGGTTAACCACATGGAGAATTACTTGGATGAATTAACCCTTTATATATAAAATCTTGGAATTTATTCATTTTCCACCATGAAAAACCTATACATGCCAATTTTAAGAAGAGGTTTTTCTTGCTATAATTGTATCTCATTTTGTATATCTCTTTTATGAGGTAAACCTTGTGGATCCTAAAATCATCATCATAGTTATATATTGACTTAAATATTTCATGATTATGTTTACGATCAAAACCTTCTAGAACCTTATATTTATCATCATCCTTGGTTTTTAAAATCATGAGCGCAAATGTTTTGCTTGAATTGGCAAGTCTTTTCATCTGTCCTCCATATACAAGTGATAAATTTGATTTTATCAAATGGGATATTACAATTTATTCAACCCCATATTTTAAAATAAAATATTTATTCTATTCCCTATATAAATTTATTTTCTATCATATAAATATGGAATTCTAAGTACAATTCCACAAATATCAAGTAGAACCACACCTAATTCTACATCACCAACGAATTAAGAAGTGATTGAAAATCTTCAATTATATGTCTTAGTGACTTAAAATTTTACATCATCACACACCCATCCAAAAGGGTATGGCTTAAAATGTGGTTTAGTATTAAGTCCTAATTTGTTGGCAACTTATTTAGAATTGAGATTAACTTGTGATCCTCTATCAAAAAGGGTATCTATTTTAGTATGTTTATAAAATGCCCTTATGTGTAAATGCTCATTTATTTTATTTTCATCTTGCATAAAATTAGAATTAAAATAAGAATGAGAATTACGATATTTAGTAAAGTAAGAGGAAGAATACAAATGTTACAAACCCATAGCAATATTTCTTGTTTCAAAACAATTTTGGACTAATTTATGGATGGAGTTTCTAACACTTAACATGTTAGTGACCTTATTTATTTCTATGTGAACAAAAATGATTCCCATCCTCTTTTTTGACTATGGAAGTGTGTTTTATCTTAGCATTTTATTTACCTTTAATTTCAAGCAGTCTACATAGTTTCTTTGTGAATTTTTCCTTTATCACTTTACCCCTTGATTCAATGTGAGTATCTTTGACACAAGCCTCATCAAGGTCAATGGAATTAAACATAAGTATTTTATGCCTAAAATAACTATTTATCTCACCAATATAATTTAAAAGAGTCTCTTGATTATAAATGGGAATTCCAATAACCAAAGCCCTTTTTATAAACTCTTGAGTGTAATATTATACACCTTGACCCTTAATTCTCCTTATATTTTTCCAATCCATAGTATCTTATTGCATATAACTTAATGGATAAAAATATTTTTTCAATTTAGAAGCAAAATCATTCTAAGAATAAATTACTTTACCATGTTTCAAGATATATTCTTATGTCTTACTCTCCCACCAAATGAGTGTTGTAGCACCCAATTGAATAAAGATAATTAGTTTTTTTCTTCCTCAATTTAAAAATTTTGAACCCTATAGCATACTTCAATCTTCTTGATCCAATGATCTAATTTATCTACACTAAGATCTCTATTATAAATTGTCAAATGAAAATTAACATCAAGACTTAAAATAAAAGAGATATAATCATAAATTTTCTTTTTTTGTCATCAAAATGAATATCTAGATAGTTTGGAAGGAGATAGAGGATAACAAGAAGGTTCTTCTCCTTTACCCTTAACACTAGTTTCTTCCTTTTATTTACCTTTACTGCTTTTATCATTTTATTGGTAGAGATAGTCCACCATGCTTTTCATCTCTATAATATCATGACAAGAGGCCATTTTTGAGTATGGTTGTTCCCTAGGAGGTTCCATTCTTTGAATTTAGATTACATGTTTTGAACAATTTTTTTTGTTATACTCTTCAAGCATTCCTTATTCATGCTTGGAATTTAACCTCGCTATCAATCATAATGAAAACTTTAAAACTCTAAAACCACTATAAAAATATCATTCAATAGCTCTGATACAAAATTTGATCTGAAATGGTGTGTTTATTTAATCTTAATCAAAATCTTCATTTTCAAATACAAAATAAACTTTTCTCAATTTTTTGTAAAGTTACCTTCTTTCATAAAACTAAGTATCTAAAAATTAAATTAAAGATAGAATTTAAACAATATATATGATTACTCAACAATTTAATATCTAAGCTCACCCATTTGGGCTACCTCTCAAGGTCCACTTCAAATCACAAACTAATCCATTAAAAATGACATAATGTACACTTGCTTAATCACTTTACATCAAATTGGTCTTCAATCTACTACAGCATTATTGTCCTATCTATATGAAGTCTTTTTAGCAGGCCCTCATCCTTCAATTTTCTTCTTTCTACAATATAATTACCATAAAATTTCTTTCTCACAATAAGGGGTCACTAAAAATTAACCAAACAAATATAATATTTGTTCTTTTATAATGTTTTAGGCTCATTTGGTTTTTTGGTCAATTCAATATCTTTTTAACATCAAAATATGGGTTTAAATCCCACTCATTACACATTGATTTTTATTAAAAACCCCAAATTTAAAGGATAAGTGGCATTTCCTTCATAATAGGTTTTCAAAATTAGGCATAGTATTGTGGTAAAGACCCAAAAATGGGTCATGTGGGGTGCTGCATTCAAATCTCATACTCCACATACCCACTTTTTTTATGTCTTTTATAATTTTTTTATCCCACGTTTATTGGTATTATGACAAAAATGGGTTTAAATGTAATCCCTTTTCCTTGTTAATCGATCATGAAGACCATATTTTACTTTAAATTTAGTGTTGGAATTAGTCATAGTGTTTCACGTGGATTAGTTTTTACAAATGATTTGGGATTTATCACACATGCACTATGTTGAAGTAGTTATAAGGTTTTATATAAAAAATTGATTCCATATCAATGTGAATTTTTTAAACTAGGTCCCCTCCATACAAAATATGGACCCCAACACTTGATCATTGAAGATCAAAAGAAGGATACCATATGTCACCAAAAACCATTTATTCCACATGCCATATGTGAACTTCTAATTCTCCTATGTGTCAACCATTTATTTGTCCTTGTGTAAAAATATTATTCATCGATGTCATCTACAAACATAATCACTGTACCATATTAATTAGAAAATCAAACTTAACATCAAGCCTTAAAATAGAAGAGATATAATCATAAATTCTATTTTTTTTATCAAAAGGAATATCTAGATGGTTTGGAAGGATATGAAGGATAATAAGAAGGTTCTTCTCCTTTACCCTTACCACTATTTTCTTCCTTTTCTTTACCTTCACTCCTTTTATTCTTTTCTTGGTACAACTCATCCATTATGCTTTTCATTTCTGTAATATCTTGGCAAGAGGCCATTTCTGAGTATGGTGATTCCCTCGGAGGTTCCATTGTTTGAATTTAGATTACACATTTTGAACAAATTTTTGTGTTATACTCTTCAAGCATTCCTTATCCATGTTTTTAATTTAACCTCATTATCATTCATAATGAAAACTTTAAAACTCTAAAACCACTAAAAAAATCCCATTCAATAGATCTGATATCAAATTTGATATGAAATGGTGTGTTTATTTAATCTTAATCAAAATCTTAATTTTAAAATACAAAATAAACTTTTCTCAAATCTTTGTAATGTTAGTTTGTTTGATAAAATTCAGTATCTAAAAATTAAATTAAAGATAGAACTTAAACAATAGAGATGATTACTCAACAAGTTAATATCTAAGCTCACCCATTTGGGCTACCTCTCTAGGTCCACTTCAAATCACAAACTAATCCATAAAAATCACATAATGTAAACTTTCTTATTTCATGTTACATCAAATTTATTTTCAACCTACTAAAACATTATTGTCCCACCTATAGGAAGTATTTTTAATAGGCTCTCATCCATCAATTTTCTTCTTTTTGCAATAAAATTACCATAAACTTTCTTTCTCCCAATAAGTGGTCATTAAAAAATTACCAAACAAATATAATATTTTTTCTTTTATAATGTTTTAGGCTCATTTGGTTTGTTGGTAAATTTATTATCTTTTTAACATCCAAAAATGGGTTTAAATCCCACTCATTACACATTGATTTATATTAAAAATACCAAAATTAAACGATAAGTATCATTTCCTTCATATCATGTTTTCAAAATTAGGCATAACATAGTGGTAAAGACCCAAAAATGGGTCACGTGGGGTGCTAGGTTCAAATCCCATACTCCACATACCCACTTTTCTGATGTCTTTTATAAGTTTTTTATCCCACATTTGTTTGTATTATGACAAAAATGGGTTTAAATGTTCTCCCTTTGCCTTGTTAATTGATCATGAAGACCATATTTTACTTTGAACTCAGATTGGCATTAGTCTTAGTGCTTCACATGGATTAGTTTTTATAATGATTTGGGATTTATCACACATGCACTATGTTGAAGTAGTTATAAGGTTTTATATAAAAAAATGATTCCATATCAATGTGAATTTTTGTAACTAGGTCCCCCTCTGGACAAAAAATGGACCCCAACACTTAATCATTGAAGATAGGAAGAAGGATACCATATGTCACCAAAACCATTTATCCCACATGCCATATGTCAACTTCTAATTTTCCCATGTGTCAACCATTTATTGGTCCTTGTGTAAAAATATTATTGATCCATGTCATCTACAAACATAATCACTGTACCATATAAATTAGAAAATCAAACTTAACATCAAGCCTTAAAATAGATGAGATATAATCATAAATTATATTTTTTCTCATCAAAAGGAATATCTAGATGGTTTGGAAGGAGATGGAGGATAATAAGAAGGTTCTTCTCCTTTACCCTTACCATTGGTTTCTTCCTTTTCTTTACCTTCACTCCTTTTAATCTTTTCCTGGTACAACTCATCCACTATGCTTTTCATCTCTGTAATATCTTAACAAGAGGCCATTTTTGAGTATGGTTATTCCCTAGGAGGTTCCATTGTTTGAATTTATATTACGCGTTTTGATCAAATTTTTGTGTTATACTCTTCAAGAATTCCTTATTCATGTTTTTAATTTAACCTCATTATCATTCATAATGAAAACTTTAAAATTATAAAACAACTAAACAAATCCCATTCAATATCTCTGATACCAAATTTGATATGGAATGGTGTGTTTATTTAATCTTAATCAAAATCTTAATTTTAAAATACAAAATTAACTTTTCTCAAATCTTTGTAAAGTTAGCTTGTTTGATAAAATTCAGTATCTAAAAATTAAATTAAAGATAGAATTTAAACAATAGAGATGATTACTCAACAAGTTAATATCTAAGCTCACCCATTTGGGCTACCTCTCTAGGTCCACTTCAAATCACAACCTGATCCATAAAAAATAACGTAATGTACACTTGATTATTTAATGTTACATCAAATTGATTTTAAACCTACTAAAACATTATTGTCCTACCTATAGGAAGTATTTTTAATAGGCTCTCATCCATCAATTTTCTTCTTTCTACAATAAAATTACCATAAACTTTCTTTCACCCAATAAGGGATCACCAAAAAATTACCAAACAAATATAATATTTGTTCTTTTATAATGTTTCAGGCTCATTTGGTTTGTTTGTTAATTCATTATCTTTCTAACATCCAAATATGGGTAAAAATCCCACTCATTACACATTGATTTGTATTAAAAATCCCAAAATTAAAGGATAAATAGCATTTCCTTCATAATAGGTTTTCAAAATTATGTATAGCATAGTGGTAAAGACCCAAAAATGGGTCATGTGGGGTGTTGGGTTCAAATCCCATACTCCACATACCAACTTTTCTAATGTCTTATATAAGGTTTTTATCCCACATTTGTTTGTATTATGACAAAAATGGGTTTAAATGTTATCCCTTTGCATTGTTAATCGATCATGAAGACCATATTTATTTTGAACTTAGTGTTGGCATTAGTCTTAGTGCTTCACGTGGATTATTTTTTACAAATGATTTGGGATATATCACACATGCACTATTATGAAGTATTTATAAAGTTTTATATAAAAAAATGATTCCATATCAATGTCAATTTTTGTAATTAGGTCCCCCTCCATACAAAAAGTGGACCCCAACACTTAATCATTAAAGATCAGAAGAAGGATATAATATGTTACCAAAAACCATTTGTAAAATTAGTTTGTTTAATAAAAATCGCTATTTAAAAATTAAAGTAAATAAATAATCTAAATAATAGAGATGATTACTTAATAAGTTGATAACTAAGTTCACCCATTTGAGCTACCTCTCTAGGTCCACTTCAAATAAAAAACTAATCCATTAAAAATGACATAAAGTACACTTATTTATTTCACTTTACATTAAATTTATCTTCAACCTAATAAAAAATTAATGTCCTACCTATAGGAAGTCTTTTTAATAGGATCTCATCCTTCAATTTTCTTCTTTCTGCAATAAAATTACCATAAACTTTCTTTTTCCCAATAAGGGGTTGTTAAGCAATTACCAAAAGAATACAATATTTGGTCTTTTATAATGTTTTAGGATCATTTGGTTTATTATTCAAGTCATTATCTTTTTAACATAAAAATAAGGGTTTAAATCCCACTTATTATAGATTGGTTTTTCTTAGAAATCCCAGAATTAAATAATAAGTATCATTTCCTTCATGATAGGTTTTCAAAACTAGGCATAGCATAGTGGTAAAGTCCAAAGAATGGGTCACATAGGGTGTTGGGTTCAAATCCCATACTCAACATCCCCAATTTTATCATGTCTTTTTTAATTCTATTATCCCATATTTGTTGGTATTAGGACAAAAATGGGTTTAAATATTACCACTTTTTGCCTTATTAATCGATCATGAAGACCATATTTTACATTGAACTCAGTGTTGGCATCAGTCTTAGTGCTTCATGTGGATTAGTTTTTACAAATGATTTGGTATTTATCACACATTCACTATTTTTAAGGATAAATAAGGCTCTATATAAAAAATTGATTCCATATCAATGTGAATTTTTGTAACTAGACCCCCCTCCATACAAAAAATGGACCCCAACACTCGATCATTGAAGATATGAAGAAGGATACCATACGTCACCAAAAACCATTTATCCCGCATGCCATATGTCAACTTATAATTTTCCCATGTGCCAACCATTTATTGGTCCTTGTGTAAAAATGTTATTGATGTATGTCATCTACTGACATCATCACTATGCCATATAAATTAGAAAATCAAACTTAGCATCAAGCCTTATAATATAAGATATATAATCATAAATTTCCTTATGTTTGTCATCAAAGGAATATCTAGATTATTTGGAAGGAGATGGAGGATAATAAGGAGGTTTCTCTCCTTTACCCTTACCATTGGTTTCTTCCTCTTATTTATCTTCACTCATTTTATTCTTTCCTTGGTATAACTCATCCACCATGCTTTTTATCTCTATAATATCTTTACAAGAGGTTATTTTTTAGTATGGTTATTCCCTAGGAGGTTCCATTATTTGAATTTAGATTACATTTTTTGAACAATTTTTTTGGTTATTATATTTTTAAATAAATTAGTTAGCTTTGGTTGGGAAGACCAACTCTTTGATCTTTTCCTTCAAATGACACTTCCAAGGATTGGTTAAAATTAATATCTTGACTAGTAGTTTTTTGACTCTTTTGTAATGTAAGAGGTATTTTTTTGGGTGCTCTAACCATGAATCATAAGTTTTCTATTATAAAATTTAGAGGAAAATTTTCACCCATTTCAAACAACCTAACAAGATGTTCATCTTTGTTGTTAAATAGTTATCTATAAAATTGATCTTTCTTCCAATCATCATTAGGCAATATGTTTGTAAGGTGCATTATATTTACTCTCCGTTCATTATCAAATGGAACATGTTGGAGGTATTCATGGCATTGTTCAATATGGGTTGTTACACTAGGAATATATTATTGGTATTCTTTGGTAATAGCGGGAATAATTAAAAGAAATGGATTATGAATTTTAAATTCAATATTGGCTGACACATTAGTTGGATATGGGTGATCTTCCCCATCTTCTACATAATGGTCATATACATAGGGGTTATAAACCACTTATTCATCAAAGGAGGGGTTATATACAGCCACACTACCTATGTACTTAGGCATGGTTAAGTATATAATATTTATTTTGATAAGATGTTTGGACACCTTAAAAAATTAACTAGGATTTGGCATAAGGAACTTGTAATTTATTCTAATGTAAAGTGTCTTAATTGTGTTTAACACATCAATAAAAGGGTATATCAATGTCAATTATTTTAAAAATAAAATTCAAATTTTTCTAAAAGGACGTGTCCACAAATTTGAGGTTCAAAGGTTTTAAATTCACAATTCTCAATGTCTAAGACCTTGTAAAAATTTGGATTAAAGGCATTAGTAATGCATAAAGTATGGGTACAAGAATTGGAAAAAACTTGGTCTCAAAATGTTGAATAAAGATCCAACTTGGTTTAGTTATTAATCCACTAAAATGGGTTGACCTTGGAACAAATATAACAAAAATTAGAACTTGGATTTGAACTTGTACCTTTAAAGTTTATAATTAGAACTAGAAGGCAAATCGGGATTGCCACAATGGAAAAGAAAGATGAATGGTCTAAGAACATAGGGTGTAGATTATCATAAGAAAAATTAAGTCCAAAATCAAAGTGAATTTGGTAGTGTAATGGTACCAAGTGATGCAAAGGTTATTTGTTTCAAATGATAGATGAATCATTATGAGGAATGGTTAAGTATCAAATGGAAATGTGACCAACATAACACCTTATCATGAAAATAGATAATAATATATAAGTATGGGCAAACAAATTAGGAACTTTTTTGTTTAGTTATTTGAAACAAAGGAAAATTAGAATGGGAACATGAATTTTCACTTAAGTAAAGATCTTAAATAAAATTAAAATCCAATCCAAGTAACACAATCTAGATATAAATAGTAAACCACTCAATCTGAAGTGATAGGCAAGACAAGTTTAAACTAATTGCATTTAAATTGAAACATGAAAGTGGATTTTTCAATTGGTTTGAGAGGATTTTGGACTTATGTGTTTTTGTCAAACAATTTTGAACTTGAGAAAGCACATGTACCTATCTTAATAACTGACATAAGTTTTGCATCATACCTATAAAATTCAACTGATATACTAGTTCTTGAGAATAATTTAGTGTTAATTAAATAAATAAAAGTGAATCAAGATAGAGTGTTTATCCCTCCTCTATCTCTTAATAACTTATGAGTGGCATGTAACTTATAGTGTTAAAGTAACTCAACATTGGTAAAATAATCTATGATAGGTGAGGTCTCTTAGTCTAAACATTTTGAGTTAGATTTATATATGGTTCATAAGCATCAAAGAATACCTGGGAATATTAAAATATCCATCAAGTGGATGGAAAACTATCTAACTTGTTACAAAAAGGTCTTGTCCATTTTGTAACCACTTCATCCATCAAATATTCAACAAAGTGTGATGTCTAAAATGTGCATTCTCTAGATATACATTTGACTTGTTAGGTTAACCACTCAACCACTATCAAATCAAATAATACACCTGATTTATATACCCCACTAGATAATGGGGTTGGTATAATGTTGGGAGATGAAATCCTAGGTTATCTCACCCCTAAAAGACTTTTGAGGAAGTTATGAACTATAGCTCACTGAGTCAAACAAAAAATAAATGAAGATAGGGTTACTTTTGAGTCATCCAAGTTATTCAGAATGAGGAGAGAGCATACACAATTTTTTTTGGGTAGACACATAAGTAGTTAAACTAAGTAAACCAAAGTTAATGTTTGTTTTTTGCTTAAGCACCAAATGAAAATGTGATTGAAAACTTTAAGTGAAAATGTTTTAAGAACCAAATACAAGTGTGAAGGTGATTTGAAACTCAAGAATAAAGTGAAAAATGGTCTTTGTTAGTGCATTAAACTTATTATTTTTTCCTAGTTCCCTAGAAAAAAGATTAGAGGATTAAAATAGGCAGCCATTTTTTTTAAATGTATTTTTTAACATCCTACAAGAAAATAAATTAACCCTTTTGTAATATAAATTTTATGAAAAATATATTCACAATTAACACAAACGAAGCATAATATAAAAATAGATGATAAAACACATTATTTTAAAAAATTCATCAAAAATAGAATCTGGACGACATCGAATAAATCTTTGGAAGATGACTTACTAACCTACTATCTAGGCCATAAAATTCTAGGTATAATAACAACCTATAGTGAGTCTAAGCTAGAGATTTATATTCTAGGCCATAAATTTCCACTCAAAAACCGAATAATGGGATTTTGGAAAAATTTAGTGAAAATAAGTCAGATTAAACCATAATTAGAATCAAGTAATGGCACATAAATATGTTTAGAAGTAAATTAAAGGATTTTTTAAGTTGCAGGGGTCCCATTGGACATGCCATTATGTAACATAAGAATCTAAAAATGATTTTAGATTATATCATTAGTGCATAAAATAAAAACAAATTCAAGACAACTAATATTCTAAGCCTAAGTACTCAGGTGAGAAAATGACTAAAAAATAAAGAACCAAGAAGAAGACAAAATAACCATTTTACCTTCATTTAGAGAGTTAATTGTTAATTAGGATATAAACATATTTATACTCATTTTGTGAATAATTTATCTTTAGCAATGCTAAATCTTTATGGGAATCATCACCCCTTGTTCGCTTGTGATTTATCTTGGCACATGAAATGATTATGAAACTTCCTCTTAACAATTATGCATAGTAAGTTTAGATTGAGAAGCATGTTGAAGGTGTGTCAAGAAATTACTATTTAAAATTTTTATAAATGACGATAATGATTTATGACCATCCATATCAATATAAAGATGTGTGGATGAAAATGAGAGAGCCATGTGAGAGATATAGCTCAAGAATGATTATGTCTCCCACCTAATTATTTTATATTTTCAAGTGTCTTGAGAATTTTAAAAATGATATTAGGATGACATCATCATCTCAAATATGTTTTGTGATGTCATGATCCACTTGACCACTTGTCATGAGAGTCAATAATTAAATCTAATTAGTTAGTGAATTTAGAAAATATAAGATTCCAAAAACTATGGATTTTAATATTAGAAGAATATTAGGATAATTAAACAAGTTTAATTAACTTAATGAAAATTGAATTAAATTTTAAAAGTCAAAGAACCATTCAATAGAGTTAATATCAAAATGTCTCTTGTAAAGTAATAATTTGACTTGGGATGAATTAAATGAAGCTGGCAGTTGCATATGATGCATTGCCCCAATCAAGTATATGCTAATACATTCTAGAAGATGAATGCCAAACACAATTTTTTTTTGGGAATTTTAGATATTTCTAGACTTAATTTATGTTTTTTGCTAGAAATTGGTCTGATGTTGATTTAAACATGGAAGTGGCCATAAATTAGTGTTTATAATATGAACAACATAACATGATGTATCTATATAGTTGAAAATTCTAGATAGAAAGATTGACATGATAAGAATTTTAAGGGGAAACATTTTCACAAGGTTGAAAATGTTTTGATATATGACTTCAAGTATTTTAAACACCCATGTAAACTACATATCCATTTCATGGGCACCTATACTATACATTATATCATAGATAATGACACATATAAATTATCCATGTTGGATGGTGAAATGTTCCCTGGGTATTAAATATAAACTAGATCAAGATGTATCAAATCTAAGTCGTACCATGAGACACTAAATAATAAGGAATATACCATGATGTATTTCATTTATCCTTTATGTTTTCTATTTTAGGATTATTTAAAATAAAAAATAAAAAATAATTCATGACTACCTTGTTTTAATATCTGTGTAGCCTTGTCAAATCAATTTGATGAATCAACCATATGATTTCATTGAGACACTTGTGCTAGACATCTAAGTACCTATTGGAATGTGTTTTTGCAAATCATGTAATACTTTAATTCTTTTTATTTTATTTTATAACTAATTTGTTACATAACCTAAAACAAGTGTCTATTTCTATTCTTCTTAATTTCATTATACTTTGCCACACTTTTATTCCATGTAAAATTTATGTACTTGCTCTCATTATCAAGTTATATAATTGTGTTACTATTTCAATATATGATATAGGACAAAGCACAATGTTCAACATGGGGTATTATAAGAATCAAATCAATGAGAGTAAGGTAGACACATGTGTGATAATTTGACCAAGTATATAGATACATGAGGTCTATGGGGTAAGGAGCGAGAAGGATGAAGGAGATACACATTGTGACCATAAATGTAGGAAATAAAAAAGGGGAATGTGTAGGCTATGTCAAATAAGACCCATGCATGATGATGTCATTAATATTAATTAAGGTTCTTGATGAAAACTACAATTTTATTTCACTCAAATTTAATGTGAATGTGTCAATTGATAGTAATAATATGGATTTAACTAGTAGAGAATTTAAGCATCAATAAGTATTATAAATTATTATTTAAAAGTCATTTTCATTAATTATTTATTTAGTAAATATATGAGACTTGACATAGCATGAAAATGAAGAGTAAAATTAAGTAAATTTGAAACAAGGATGATATAATTAAGGTTATTTAATCATCAATTTCATAGATAAAGGAGAGTGTGAACCCATTCCTAAGAAATTTAGCTATAAGAGTATAAAACATTTGGTATTGAAATGAGTTGTAGGCTTTATAAAGTGAATTCCAACATTATCATACCATGAAGCTCAAATCTGAATAAAAATTATGGTCTTCTAATATTTAATAGTCCCAACATTTTTAGAAAGGGTTTATAATAACAATGGAGAAAAAACAAGAGTCTAGTAAAACCAATGTACTTGAAGCATCTTGTAGCTAGAAGAATGTGAAGATCATAGAGATGGAAAGATATAAAAAGGTGGTTATTATGGAAATAAATTATAGGGAAGAGGAAGGATTAAATAAGTAATAATAATCCCACATAGCTAATATTTAATACCTATAAGCTTGTGTGCATGAAGAGAAGTGGGAACAAAAAATAACACAATTCAAAATTGAGGTTTATAACCATAGAGGAAGGAAGAATGAAATATATTTGATTAGGGACTACATGGTTGAAACATGATTCAAAATCACATATGGTGTGATCTTTTTGAATGTCATAGTTAATTAAAACATAGAAAAAAGTGGGGTAATTGAGTTTTTCAAGTTTCCTAACTTTTGTAAGCTTTATAAATTATTATGATTCATTTCATCACTCATACATGAGGATCAATTTTACTTTTTTAGGTGTAAGATGAATATTTATTTAGCACAAATTATAAATTCCATAGGTTTATCATGTTTAGGTGAAGACATCAAAATTGTATTAGTCAACATTGTGGACATAGAGAGAGAGTAGTGAAGTTGTTGAAGGACAATAAAGAGAATTTTAACTTTGTTATTAAAAACATTGAAGATCACAAAACTAGGGTCATTGTGTGATTAGTGAGCACAAAGATAAGTGTAGTAAGGTGAGGAGATACTAAAAAACTTGATTCCTTTTAACCCTAAATTAGGATGGGTGGATATAGTCTAGGATTAACAATATAGAAATGAACAAGCATAAGGGTGATAAATAGATCTATATTAGGACAAATAATTTGAAAACTTAGATAAATAATAATATTAATTTATAATATTAATGTGCTATAAATGGAAAGTAAAATAATTGATTGATATTATAATAAATTATAAATAATAGTAGTTAGTTATTTTAATATGTACATGTAGCTCTAAGTTAAAATAGGATAAAAGTAGATTGGAAAAATATCTTGTAATAATCAATAAATTATATAATTTTACATTTTGGAACCTCAGATGCCTACATTAGATTTAGATGATTACATTGTTGTTATTATCTAAATTAGATATAAGTGTCCACTATGGAATATCAATTAGATTGAGGTGCAACCACCTGAAACCTTCTCAAATTTTTATTACCTTTACTCTAGTGTGTTTATATCATGTGCAAAGGTTGTCAATATGTTTCAAATGATCAAACCTTTGATTATTCATGCATAGAGTGACTATGAGAAAAATGGGTTGGTGGGAACATGATGTCAAACTGACCTAATGACCTTGTATATAACTAGGAACTACCTACATAACTAATAATTTGAATAGGACCTTAGAATTAATTAGTTATTCCCTACATGTTGGCTTGTGTGGGTGTATCAATATGCAACATGTGATAACTACTCAAAGTGAGCTAGATTGTAGCTTTCCAATTATGACATATGGACTAATCCTTCAGTACTTTAGATGTGTAGATAGATTATCCCTATGAATGATATTCAAATAAGAGAGAATAAGGAATCTCTACTAACTAAAATGCTTGATTTTGTACCTTTGGTCAGTTACCTTATGAGTTGATAGGTTTGGGCTTGGTGAGGAATGAATGAGGATTGATCTTGTATATATATGAATACCTTTTACAAAATATATCACATACAATCAATTAAGATAACCATAGGGATATATTTTATTTCAAATTTTGATGACTTTATGGCATTTGACACTTAGTTTTTCATAGGACACTAGCATGAACATAGGCATCTATATAAGATGCAAGTGTCAAGCAAGATATAAAATATGTATAGGTCCAAAATTTGTAGAAGATGATAATAAGTAGGTTTATAGAATTTTAGTAGTACAATAGTCATGATGATAACATGTCATCAAATTAAGAGATAATAAATAGGCATAATAAATAAGAAATGTGATCCTTTTGATAATAGGAAGGTATTTTAAATTGAAAGGTATATCCATGAGAAGTACTTACCAAGTATAGAATAATAAAGTGTTATATAATTTAGATTTATTATCTACATGCCCCCACTTTTAATTTAATATTGAAATTTCTAGTTTAAAGGAAATTAATTTGTACTTAAGTGTGTAAACACATTGTGTCTTTGCATAAAATGTCTGAAAGTAAAGAGAGTAATATTAGGAGTACACCTGTGTATAGATGCAATCATCTAGTCTTTTGGAAATTTTATTTAAAGATATGTTTTATTGTGAAGTTTTAGAGCTGAAATAAGGACAATAATAAAAATCTCAAGTGTAAATATATATAAATACTGTAGGTAAACTTATCCCAAACCTTTGATAAAATGTGAATTATCACCTGATAGTTAATATTAGCTCAGTTGTGTAACACAATCATACTTATAACCTAGTGAGCATGAGTGTGTAGACACCAAAATTGTGTCTACTCCTTGGTCAACCCCCCTTGGTCGCCTTGGTCCACTTCTAAACATTTCTAACCCACACACTTATTAATTTAAAATAAATTACCTATTTTAAATTAATAACACCACCCTTGACACATCACCCATGACACCTCACCTTTCCCTTGGATACCTCCATTTATCACCCTATGACTAATCATAATTACCTAAGACCTATTTCAACTCCCCCACTAATTCTCACACTTATTAAACCTACCATTCAGACCGTTTAACAATGACAATTAAATTTGGCAGATGGAAGAATAGGCAAAAGGCTAAAAATAGCCTTTTTACCCATTCTCTAGCCACTGACGTCGATTGACAGTCGATTGATGCCAGCGGTATCGCCGACATCAGTTGCTTAAAACCAAATTCTGACCCTGAATTCTCACGAATGCTAATTCTCTTACTCCTAAAATTTGACCTCTCTCTCTCTCTCTAAAATGCACACCAAGCATCACAGGCTATGGGAACTCTACATCAGTCACATGCAGGAAGTCTTCTACATCAGGCACATTGGGAACAAGCGTTCACACCCCTGATTCTTTAGCAAGCAAGAGCTAAGTATTCTTCTTCTATTTCATTTTATTAATTTAGAAAGCATTAGAAATTAGATTTTATTTATCATTTCTAAATATCATCAACCAGACCTAACTTTCTTGCTGGAGAGGCTGAGAGGCCTTCCCCATATCCTTACTCCCTTTGACAACCTGTCCTCTACCCCATGTCCCTCGTAAGACTCTATTGACTTCCTTGTAATCTTGCATGGACCTCCAAACTCCTACGGACCTCTTAGACTCCTCTGTCACCCATAAGCTAGTCTAAAACCTATCTAAGGCCATTGCCTTGACCGACATTGACCATTGCCCCTACTGACGTCAGCAGACTAACTGACATTGACAACCTTGACAAACTGATGCCGGCAAAACTACCAACATCGGTGACTATGATAGACTGACAGCAAAATATAGGTATGCATTATCTCTATTTATTTTGTTTAGTCTTTCACCATTTCTCTTTCTAGCAACATTCTTTTATCAACTAGTGGACTATCATCCCTCAAGGAAGTCTTTGCACTTCTGGGACCGAGCTTTGCTTGGCAGTCCACCATATATCTATCTAACATTTTCTTTGTTTAAGTCTTTCTTATCTACAGGTGTCATCCTCCACAGCCAAAGATGAGCTCCTTTAATCATTTGGATAAGGTGTGCAACTTCATCCGGGTATCATCTAACCCCTAACCATTATCTTTAGTTTCTTATTTCTTCTGAATGTGAAAAGCAAAAAATGAGTAGAAACATTCTGGCATGCTTGGTGAGACCCTAGAGTTTTCCTTGGGTTCATTTCTTCTAAAGGTAAACTTTCATATAGGTGCATTAGGAAAAAATTTCTTCTTGCATACTTCTTTTATCCCTTTATCTCGGAAAGGAATCATAAGCGAAAGTTAAAAAGAAATTTTTCTTCTCATCACTCTTTCCTTTCATCTTAGAGTAGTGAAATTCATTCTCTTAACCTTTTGCTCACTTGTTTGCATCCGAACAAAACATTTCAATTTGGGTTAAAAATATATTGCATCTCATTCCTGCTTGAATGCATTTTTTAGCTCATCTAGTAATTAAAAGTGTATTATGAATAAATCATAGTGCATATATGTTACACAACCAGACTAAAAGCACATCAAACTAAACATCTAAACATACTTGAGACAAGGCCCGACTAGGATTTCATCACCTCGCGGATACCTTACCCTTCCGGGCAATCCCACTTGGACTTCACTACCAAGGGGAGAACCCACTCTATTCTCTGGCGGAGTATAAACTCTAGGGGAAGTATATACTGGCTAAGTGACCCAGATTGTCTCTAGGCTCGTGAAGTGAGGGGAGTAATCTCCTAACACTAGGCCATGTACGGAACCTAATACAGATTTTGAGCACCAAAACATAACCCGAAACCAACCTTAGACTGCCTCTTTTAGGACCCATTTTAAAATCCCAACTTCCCAAACATATTCTTCTAAGGCATAAGCCAACATGATTCTAAAATTCTATTCTTAGGACGTTTAGTGTTTGCTTGCCTTCATCTATTTTTTTATTTGTATCTAATTTTTTGAGCTGGTGAGGTCGCCTTCTGATATCTAAAAACAACTCAAACTTTCTTCTTTCTTCCAAAAACTTTCAATTTTCTAAGTTTCTAGAAATACACAGTAACCGACATTAGTTTTTCCACCGATGTTGAGAACTATCTTCACTGACATCGGTTATCTGACTGACATCGACAACTTACTTCACCGACATCAATTTTTCTACCGACGTCGGTCACTATCAAAAATCTTTATTCTCAAATAGCAAGCTAAAAACCTAACCTTTTTGCTATTAAAAACACATTCTAGTTTTCTGAGGCTAAAACATACAGTTTTTAGAACCTAAATCTATTTTGCCTTGGATGGTTTTGACACGTAATCAAACCAAAACTCTTGTTGACCACGCAAGGCAACAACCACTCCGCCTTCACCTTCTATATCAAGTCCCCAAATGGAGTATAATTTAGAAACTGAACGTACTCCTATCCAACCAACCCCAACTCAACCCCCTATTGTTCTCGAAGGGGACCAAGACTTTGAAAGGTTCCTTGACCTCAATGTCAAGGCTCTTCAACACTATCTTGAGAGAAGTCAAATGCGAGATCCTTTAGGCAACCCAGTTTATGGGATGCCAACTTCCTTAGTCAAAATAGCAATCATATCAATAGCCTCCATGACCCAACCCATGGTCACCCAAGCCATTACCTCAACTAACAACCTGACCATGACCAATATTCAAAGTGTGGCCTCTCCTTCTATTTTTGGACCCACCTCTATTGGGGTTTCTATACCCCCTCAACCACAAACCATTCAACAAAGTCCTAAACCATTCTAGAACTTAATTGTCTCCATCCCACCTACTCTTGTGCCCATAAATACAAGAGTGACTAATTATCCTTTGGCTAGTGTTGCCACCATCCAACCACCTTTGGTGACATCAAGCCAAGTTGTGCCTTCTAGCTCTATGACACAACCACCCTTGACTTCAACATCAGTCCCTATGACTAGTTACCAATATGTTGTGCCTACACAAGCACAGCCAACTATGTCATACGCTCCACCTAACACCTTCCAAATGCCTTACAACCTTGGGGGCACCCCACCTAGAAATCCATCCACCGATCTAATCAAGATGTTGATGGATAAGGTGTCTAATCTTGAGACATCCATTTCTGGTTCAAGAAATGTTCTCTCATATGAAAAAATTTATAATGAACCCATTCATCCTTCAGTCCCAATCTGACCATATCCTAGCCAGTGGGAACTTCCCATGTTTACTTGCTTTCAGAGTAAAGAGGACCCACAGCAACATCTACAAGCATTTAGACACACTTTTTACCTTACATCACATGATGATGCATTATTACTATGCACATTTCCCATGTCACTTTTTGGTGCTACCCTCAATTGGTATAGTTCTATTACCAGTCACTCTCTATTTACATTCACTCAACTAGCTCAACTTTTCCTTGACCACTTTTCGATCAACATCACTAAAAAGGTCTCCATCACGGACCTATATTCTATCAGACAATTCGATGATGAATCAATAGCTGATTTCATTGCTCGATGGAGAAGTTTAATCAACCAACTCTCCTTTTCTTTAACTCAACCTGAGCTCATCGAGCTCTTTTCACAAGCTTGTGCCAAACACATCTCATCTACTTTGTGGGTCCAAACATTCCGCACATTTGATGAAGCATTCACCATGGCTAGGAAGCTTGAACTCCATGTTGTTGAAGAAAATAAAGTCAAATTATGTAGTAAAAATACTAATGCAAAATCAAATGACCCTTCATCCAAATCTTCTTCCTCTAATTACAAATCCAAGGGATCAGCAAATGCTGTGGTACTTAGATCATCATCATCGACCACAACTAACCTATTCGAACCTTCCATATCTCAAAGCATTACACAACAATTCCAACAATGATACGTACAGTTTCAATATACTCCAATAAGAGAATTATACGCATCTATGTTGGATAAACTAGTCAAACAGGGAGTCCTCAACCTCCTCCAAATTTGACCACCACCACAATTTGACCCTTCAAAAGCTATCCCTACATGGTATAGGGAAAATTACTTTTGTCATTATCACCATTTCAAAGGCCATGACACAGACAATTGTAAAACCCTTAAGAATATCATTTAGGAAATGTTAGATAAAGGTGATTTTGTCTTGGATAACCCAAATGCGCCACCTAACCAAAACATAGACATCTTTAGACAACCATTCCCTAACCATCCCCCTATCCAAAACAATGTATAGACCATGGCAGAAGACCCCCAAGAGAGTAATATATGCACAGTCAACATGGTCTTTCCTATCATTCCTAACCAACCTCTCCCACAGTCTAAAGAGGTTAGTCAACCTATTTGTCCACCACAGGAAGAAGAGCCTTCTTCTCCTATTTGTCCACCACAAGTAGAAGAGCCTTCTTTTCCTATTTCTCCTCCACAGGTGGAAGAACCTTCTTCTCCTATTAGTTCTCCATCTACCCCTCTTATATTGGAGGATGCTTTAACCATACCAACACCACTAGCCCCACCTTCATCCTTCTTACTACCAATGGAGGACCATACCTTTCCTACTCTCTAATTGCAAGTAGAAGGTACAATCATCCCTGCCCTCTATACTCTTAAGGAGTCACATTCCCCAATTCCTTCTCCACCAAGGGAAGAACTTGTATCCTCACCTACTTTGACCGAAGATGATCTAGTAATGGCTCTCTCACACCTTTGGCCTAAAATCACTGCATCTAACACATTTCCAATCTCACAACCACCCGCATCTTCTAAAAAACCAAAGCCTCATCTAAAAGCTTCTAAACCATTCTCTCGACTGGCTAAAAACTTAGGATTTCTCCATTCAAGGAACTTAGAGCATGAGGCATTATGGGAGCAACTCAAAGCTCCTTATCTTACACATCCCATCTCATCTTGTACTAATGACCCTCCTTCAACAAAATATCCCAAAGTCTCCAACGAGGGCCAGGCTTATACTTCCAAATCTTTAGAAGCTCAACTATCTGCATCTAAACCTAAACCCTCACAAACATCCACCATACCAAAACTAGTTAAATCCCTCAGTGTTCACCCCATATCTAACCTCACTCACCCACAAGTGAAGGTAAACTTGAACCTTGCCTCACACAATAGTGGTCCTCAAACCAAACTACAGAAGGCTACTAAAACACATCGGAGAACTCCTCCCCCACCATCACCATTACCCTCTATTTTGGGCCCTCATCCTTCTACCTTAATAAGATTACTCTCTACTCCAACACCTATCAACAACAAGTTGCCTCCATTACTCCCTTTACCCACCAAAAACATGCCTCCTCTAAAAAATTTGGCACCCCTCACAAAGAAAGTGTCATCTACACAAGTGGCCACACCACCAATCAAAAAGGTGGTATGGAAATCTCCCTCAACAACTCCAAAACAAGTCATCAACACCTAGTACATTTACAAGTGTAGACCCATTAGTGGGTTCATATGCTTTGATACTACATTGACTTTTGTAAACTTCTAGCATCACTCTTCCACCTATTAAACCATTTCAAAAAATCAGACCAAAACTGTCTTGGTTCGATGACACTAAAATTTGCCTATATCATCACTCATCGGGATATGATACCAAGAATTGTTATGCCCTCAAGGTTGTTATTCACCAATACTTCAAGAAAGACACCCTTCTTGTTGAGGATACTATCAACACATCTCCAACACCATCTCATGTCTCTCAAACCTCTTCATCTTCACCAGGGTCCCATCATCAGACTATGGTCCCTTTATCTCCTTCATCCCCTTTATTCGAGATTAACACCATCAATGTGGCCAGTAGGTCACAAACTTTAAAGGATAAAGCAAAAGAGAAAGTTGTTATTCCTTAGACCTACCCATTTGTCAAACTTGCTCAACCACCCAAACCTAAGATTTCTATCTTGGGTACATCCCAACCAACTTCTTCAGAGGCAATTCATGATTCTATGGTGAAACAGCTTCACCAAACTCCCATGAAGATGACTTTATATGACCTCATTCAAAGCTCTCCACAACATCATCAAGCTTTAATCAAAGCTTTATAAGTAGCAGAGGTCCAACTCGAGGACCCCCAACCACTAATTGCCTTAGTCTAATCATTACCCACCATCGCCTCTATTACCTTTAGTGATTCTAAAATTCCTACCTCCAACTTGGAAGATCAGGATGCTGCCCTTTTCATCACAACCTATGTTGATCAAACTCACATTAAGTTATGATTGATGGGGGCACCAGCATCAATATCATTTCCACCCATGCCTATGACCAATTAGCCCTCCCAAAGAATTGTGTGTCAAAAATTGACACAATTCTTTGATCTTTTAATGACACCACTGCCACTACCGTTGGCACCATCATCTTACATATTCATGTTGGCCCACAAACAATCCCAAAGCTCTTCTACATCATCAAGGGAGAGTTCCAATACAACATGTTATTAGGATGACCTTTGGATCTATGCCATGGCCTGTGTCCCTTCTACATTACACCATTGTGTCAAATTTGAATATGACAGTCAAGTCCATGTCATTCCTGCAAAACCCCTCCCCTTTCAAGACATGCAACACAACTTATAAACCCAACAATGTTCTCATTCCTTTCAAGACATTGACCCAAACACTGCCTCCACCTACGGAAGCTTCAACAAGTATGCAAATGGCGGTTACACCTACACCACCTCCTCAAGTGACAATGAAAGACTCTATGGAAGATACCTTCCAACGTCTTTCACTTGGGGAGTATCGTTTACTCACCTTGGACATGTTCCTGACTCCTCAAGAGTATGGACAACATCATCACAATCCTAGCTATGACCATCGTATCTAAATGGTCATCCTTTATGGTCCTCCCAATCTTCAAACAAATCTCATCTATAAAGGGCTAGATCAAGCTCCCACTGATGGGAATCCTCTTTCGTCACCCCAACTATTTACATCTGACTTCTCTCTTCTTGGCAACCCAAACTTTGCTCATAACTATCTTTATAGGTGTGCATGGAAGGGCTTTGGCTTTGGGCGTTACAAACAAGGCTCCCACCAGCCTGTCAAACCACCAAATGACAAGGCCATAAAGAATGCCAAGAAGCGACATGGCTTGGGTTTTGAAGAACCTACCAAAACTTATAAAAATCCTCACCCTAAACCTATCATAGACCAATCACCTCCAAACTTGCCTATTCCCCCATCTTCACCTACGAAGTCAGTGGTTTCCATCCCTCCTAGTTTTTTTTCCATAAATTCCATTCGCTTAGAACCCCTAACCTATCAACTAGGTGGGGTATCCAGGTCGCTCCCTCTCATTTATCCAAACATGATAGATGATGAATCTGCTACCATCAACACTATCTAATGTGTAGATGATGATGCCATTCTCACCTATATGGGTGCAGATGACTCTTTCATCCAACGATCACTTCCTTTAGAAACGTAGGTTATGTTAAATGAATTGACCATTGACATTAACCTTCCATCTTCTGACATTCCTCATATCTTAAAGATTGGTCAATCATTGGATACCCAAGAATAAGTTGACTATGCCAAATTCCTTTATGACCATAACAAAGTCTTTACTTGGACCTACAGTGATATGCCTGGCATCAACCCTAACAACATCATCCATAACATTGTCACAAACACAGAGGCTAAGCCTGTCAGGCAAAAGCTTTGCAAGATGCATCCTCGCGTTGCACTCCTTGTCAAAGAGGAGCTTCAACGTCTTCTCTCCGTCTCCTTTATTCAACCCATTGATTATTTGTAATGGGTGTCAAATATCATCCCTATCACCAAAGCAATTAGGGGGATCTAAATCTGTATTGACTAATGTGACCTTAACCTGGCTTACCCAAAAGACGATTTTCCTCTACCCAACATCAACCAACTTATTGATCTTACGGCCGGTCATGAGATGCTATCACTCATGGATAGGTTTTTAGGATATAACCAAATCCTAATTACACCAGAAGATCAGCACAAAACTACCTTCATCACCCCATGGGGGACTTTTTGCTATAGGGTCATGCCTTTTGGCCTAAAAAATGTAGGTGCCACATATCAACGCACCATGAGCTACATCTTTCACAATCTCCTCCACAAAATCATGGAGGACTATGTGGATGACCTACTAAGCAAATATAAACTTCATCCTGACCATTTAAATATTCTCAAAATCATCTTCACTCACCTCCTCCAATACAACATTTGACTCAACCCCAAGAAGTGCATCTTTGGGGTTCTCTCTGGGAAGCTTTTAGGCTTCATCATTTCCCTTCGTGGCATTGAGATTGATCTTGCTAAGATAAGAACTATACTCAAGATGCCGCCACCTACCAATCTAAAGCAACTTTGTAGCCTGCAAGGGAAGCTTCAATCTATTCATCACTTTATCTCACAGCTTTTTGACCGATGTCAACCCTTTCAACACCTCCTGAAGAAGGATGTCTCCTTTAATTAGGATAAGGACTGCCAAGAGGCTTTTGAGGCTCTTACGCATTATCTTGTCTCTCCACCAGTCCTTATTCCACCTAAAGAAGGTCAACCCTCTTACCTTTACATCTCAACAACAAATCATTCTTTAGGTGCCATGATTGTTCACTGAGATGAACAACATCGTGAGCAAGTGGTTTATTACATAAGCCGAATGCTCATTGATTATGAAACTCAGTGTACTCATACCAAAAAACTCTGCTTGGCATTAGTCTTTGCCACTACCAAACTTTGTCATTATCTTCTGAATCAAAAAACTTATGTCATTACCCATATTGACCCTCTAAAATACATGCATTCCAAACCATACCAAAATCAATGTATGGCTCATTGGCTCATGCTTCTTACTGAGTTTGACTTGGAATTCATCCAAGAAAAGTATATAAAAGGGCAAACAATTGCTGATCAGCTAGTTGATGCCCCTCTACCTGACAACCAACCTTCTCACTATGAATTCCCTGATGAATCTATCGCCACACTTTCCACTGATGACATTTTCTATCAAATGACAATGTTCTTTGACGGGTCTAAATGTCAACACGGTGGGGGTGCGGGGGTCATTCTCATCCCTCACGAGGGTGAGCCCATGCCCCTATCTTTCAAACTTGACTTTGAATGTACCAACAACATGGCTGAATATGAATCCTTAATTTTGGGACTTTAAACCCCCCTATTCCTAGGCATCAAGACCATCAACATCTTTGGTGACTCACAACTAGTTGTCAATCAAATTAATGGTTCATATCTTTGTAAAAATGAATTTTTTCAAAGGTACAAACACCGTGTTGATACCCTACTAGAATATTTTGACCATTACCTCTTGCAAACTGTTCTTCGATCTACGAATAAGTATGCCAACACCATGGCCTCTCTCACCTCACGCATTCTATCCTCATCATCTTTCTCGATAATTTATGTTATGGTACACCATTTGGTATTACCTTCATATATCTCCATTAGCATCAACTTTGTCAGCACCATCGACTCTAGCCCACAAGATGTTTGGTATAAATAACTTGTGGACTACTTAACTTATTCTAATATCCCTCCTAGTCTCTCTAGTAATGCGCGATAGGCTTTTATCAAAAGCACAGCTCGATATACTATGCTAGGGGGTCTTCTCTATAAATGAGGTTTCTATGGCCTCCTTCTTTGATGTCTAACCTCTATTGAAACATCTCATGCTATCAAACAAGTCCATGATGAGATTTGTGGTAGACATTTTAGTGGTAACGCGATTGCAAAGCGCATCCTTCGCCTGGGCTATTATTGGCCCACTCTTCACCAAGACTGCAACAACTATGTTCGATGTTGTATCAAATGCCAAAAATATGCTAACTTAATTCATGTCCCTAGCCACGCTCTACAAGTCGCTAAGGATTTCTTGCCTTTTTCACAATGGGGCTTAGACCTAATCGGTGAAATTAACCCCCATTCCTCTCTCTGACTTTAGTCCATTATCACCGCAACTGAATACTTCACTAAATGGGTGGAAGTGATTCCCCTCATCTCCACTAAAGCTGACAAAATCATTGACCTCATCAACACGCATATCATCTGTCGTTTTGATGTACCTCACAAAATCATTCAAAAACAAAACTATCCAAAAACTTTGTGACTCATTTGGCATCAAGCTTAGTTTCTCCTCACCTTACTACCCACAAGTAAATGGGAAAGCTGAGGCTTCCAACAAAATCTTAACCAAAATTCTAATGAAGGTGGTCAACGACACTGGAAGGGACTAGCACATCCACATTCCCTTCGCTTTGTGGGCCTACTGCAATAGCATCTGAACCCCTACGGGTGCTACACCTTTCTCTCTAGTGTATGTAACTAAGGTTATCTTGCCTCTTGAAGTACATATACCTTCTCTATGCATCTCTTTACATAACATACTTTCTAATGATGACTTTCATCAAGATCAATTAGCTAAACTTGAGTTACTTGATGAACGTCATCTTGCTGCACTTAACCATTTCCATATCTACCAAATTCGCATCAAACATGCCTATAACAAAGATCTGAGACAATGAGATTTCAAAATTAGAGACCTCATCCTCAAAGAAAACCAACACGTGACCAATATGGAGAGAAGTAAATGAGGCAAGTTTGCTCTTAATTAGCTCAAACCTTATATCATACTGCACAAGTATGGATCAGGGACTTATCGTCTGTCTTCTCTTGAAGGCTGGCTAGAACCTGAGCCCCTTAATGCCTTGCATCTGTGACCATTCTGTTATTAATCAAGTAATCATTCACGTGATGTTTAACTTGAGCTCATCCCTTGAGCAACCCCCATCATCATCATTCCTATTCCTTTCAACCCTTTTTCCCTACAAACATTAGTCAACCCTTTAGTAAAGCATGAATGCTTTGTCCTTATAAAATGGAAACCCCCAAACCTCTATATTCAATTCCATGACCAAAAGTTCAGTAAAAAAAAAAACATAAAATTGGGATGCCTATACAAAGGTCATAAACTATAAATGTAGACTGCTCCCTTAAAGGATAGCTACATAATTATTGTAATTAATAGACTACTCCCTTGAAGGATATCTATTTAAAGACATCAACATACAAAGTAGAATATAGACCACTCCCTTGAAGGATGGCTATACACAAATTTTACTACAAACAACACTCTCTCAGAATCTTCCCACATCGATCAGCCTCACATATGACCACAAAACAAAACAACAGCCCCATGTAGACTCCCCGCATCGATCAGTCTACCCAATATATATATATATATATATATATATATATATATATAGTCATGGACTATCTTATAGCTGTTATCAGGGTCACCTATAAAAAGGGGCAAAGTTATCCTTGCTAAAAAGGGTTACGCTATCCTCATACCTCACATAATCAAACCTATTACCCCAACATACCCAAGGGATTTTGAGCTCACTTAACATCGAGTGATTTGAATACTTCTCTAACACAAACAATGGTCAATGACGTAATGTATGAACGGGGTTTTCATTTGTAATAACCCTAGCTATGATATCATTATGTTCCTTATCAATGAAAGAGCAACGCGCCTTTCACTTCTTACACACTTTGGTCACATACAACCAATTCAAATCCAACCAAATCATTTTCTAAACCAAACCAAACCAACCAAACCTTTTTCAGACCACTAACATTATCATAGCATATTCATACTAGTTTCTATGGAAACCAATACACATGGAAACTATCGACCACACAAATTATGTCAAGCATAAACCATTACTTGCTAAAGCATAAAAATACTCATTTCATTTTTAGCATACACCATCACCAATATGGAAAATTGATAGGGATGAAAGACCACATAGCCAATGTTACAGAATACACCATCACATAATATGGAAAAGGCTGTAACATCATCATACCCTCATCATTTATAACCTGACCAAACCAACCTATCAACCAGCCTGAACTACATTGGTCTGAGGCCCTTCAAACAGGGGTTATGTAGGTAGCACTCAAATGACATAACATCTTTTGGGGTTAGCTCAGACACATATGTTTATTCATCTACTTGATGGACAAACCATATTACCTTTAACCATGACTTAACCTCATCCAACCCACATCCATAACCAACCCTCTTCCTCCCTTTTAGGGAGAACTACATTGGCCTGAGGCCCTTCAAATAGGGGCTATGTAGGCAGCACTCAGTTGACATGGGGTCTTCTGAGGTTAACTCGGCCATTCCTTCATCCATCCATCTAATGGACCAACTATCTATACCAACCCAAAATCATGACCAACAACCTTGGAGATCATGACTATCTCCCCAAACCATGACGACTTTTGAGACAACTATGCCTTGGTTGTTTTGATTGCATATATGCTACCTCATGAATAGTTAGCAAAATTATACGTACATCACATTATGACCCTCACAAGTATTGGATCGCACCCAAGTTGATCCCCACTACTTGTGACATTTTTGTGTTTTCTAAGAGCACTTCTTGAGCCCGAGATACTTGGAACACAATGACCATTGGAGCTACAGCTTAGATTGTTTAACCCAATCAACTACGACTAAATGCTGGGGACCGGTTATTTTGATTTTAGCACTCCTCGACCTTTGATTGTGACAATTTGACCTACCTATCATGTGAAGTGGTATATGCACAATCTCAAATTTTGCAACATTCACACTCAAACTTCACCATATCCATCCACTATCTATCAAATCGGCACTAGATATCAGGTTACCTTCCCTAGACTCCCACTTTGAGGGGGGAATACCTCATCCCACATCTGGGGTAGCCAACACTTATTTTTTGTCTTACAATTCATTAGAATAACCAATAGGACAAAAATGACCTTATCCCATACCTGGGGTAGCTTACTCCTATTTTTGTCTTACAGTTCGTCAAGAACAACCAACAAGACAAAAAGGGGCAAATGTAGACACCAAAATTGTGTCTACTCTTTGGTCAAGCCCCCCTTGGTCCCCTTGGTCCACTTCTAAACATTTCTAACCCACACACTTATTAATTTAAAATAAATTTCCTATTTTAAATTAATAACACCACCCTTGACACATCACCCATGACATCTCACCTTGCCCTTGGATACCCCCATTTATCACCCTATGACTAATCATAATTACTTAAGACCTATTTCAACTCCCCCACTAATTCTCATGCCTATTAAACCTGCCATTCAGACCGTTTAATAATGATAATTGAATTTGGTAGATGGAAGAATGGGCAAAAGGCTAAAAATAGCCTTTTTACCCATTCTCTAGCTGCCAATGTCAGTCGACAATCGATTGATGCCGGTGGTATCACCGACGTTAGTTGCTTAAAAACAAATTCTAACCTTGAATTCTCATGAATGTTAATTCTCTTACTCCCATAATTTGACCTCTCTCTCTCTCTCCCAGGTGCACACCAAGCATCATAGGCTACAGGAACTCTGCATCAGTCACATGCAGGAAGTCTTCTACATCAGCCACATTGGGAACAAGCATTCACACCCCTAATTCTTTAGCAAACAAGAGCTAAGTATTCTTCTTCTATTTCATTTCAGTAATTTAGAAAGCATTAGCAATTAGCTTCTATTTAGCATTTCTAAATATCATCAACCAGACCTGACTTTCTTCTTGGAGAGGCTGAGAGGCCTTCCACATATCCTTACTCCCTTTAACAACCTGTCCTCTACCCCTTATCCCTCGTAAGACTCTATTGACTTCCCTGCAATATTACATGGACATCCAAACTCCTACAGACCTCCCAGACTCCTCTGTCACCCATAAACCCATCCAAAACCTGTCCAAGGCCATTACCTTGACCGACATCGACCATTTCCCTATCGACGTTGGTAGACTAACCGATGTCAGCAACCTTGACAAATCGATGCCAGTAGAACTACCAACATCGGTGACTGTGACAGACTGATAGCAAAATATAGGTATGCATTATCTCTATTTCTTTTGTTTAGTCTTTTACCATTTCTCTTTCTAGCAACACTCTTTTATCAACTAGTGGATTGTCATCCTTCAAGGAAGTCTTTGTACTTCAGGGACTGAGCTTTACTTTGTAGTCTACCATATATCTATCTAACATTTTCTTTGTTTAAGTCTTTCTTATCTTTAGGTGTCATCTTCCACAGCCAAAGAGGAGCTCCTTCAATCATCTGGATATGGTGCACAACTTCATCCGAGTATCATCTAACCCCTGATCATTATCTTTAGTTTCTTATTTCTTCTGAATGTGAAAAGCAAAAAATGAGTAGAAACAGAGTGATCTAAGTCAAATCACACTATAAATATGGTGTGGGTCAATGATGTGATCATTCCATCTCATAAAATTTGTAATATTGATTGATGTAATCACCTCATCCTTGCCAAAAGTGAACCAAAAAATGTAATAGACTGGCTCAATAATTTTTTTTAAATGTCCATCCTAGTGTAGGCTAAATTATGTAAAGGTGTATGTAATCTAAAAGGTGTTTTGATTTTTTAATTTGATGTGATATTTTTCATGGCATATGCACCTCATATATGTCTTAGTCTAAAATTTATGTATAACAATGGTACAAATATGTATAATGATACCAAAACTATGTATCTAAACCATATAGTTATGTAATTTTGACCAATTCTGATATTTTTCTTGTGTGGAAGACATGTTTCCATGACATTCCCCCATTTAAATTTTAAACTGATAGATGTTATAGGTTTGGAAAACATTTTTACATAACATACACCCACTGTAATCTAAAAATACTAAGTACTCCATGAGTTTCAAATCCATGCCTTTTTGGCATTCCCTAAATAAAATTTTAAACTCTAAAGTTATGAAAGCCATGCCACTATGACATGATCCCACTGATATGCCCCACCCTTTTGAGGTGAGGGGATCACATAAAGTACTAATATGCTTGATATGAATAATGAAACTATCCAAATAGTAACAATACAAGCTCAATAAGCAATCAAACACACATATAAAAGCACTTAAAATCTAGTCAAAATAAAATGTTCCAAGGAGACCTCAATAAGGGGCATGTTCAAATGCCAAAAAATTGAAAGGATGTGACTTAATAAAATTTCTATAGCAAAAAAAATGCATATTTAAATGTCAACACACAACAAACTATGACATATACAAATTTAAAAATAGGAAAACATAGCCACAAGTCTCACAATCAATGGAGCATATTAAAATACTTAAAAAATCAGTTCAATAAAAGACAAGACACTCAAGGAAGTGCATAAATAGAAATCATGGAACATAAGTAACCAACATAAACATGTCATAATAGTTCTTGGATATATGTCTTAGCAAAAAATGTTAACTACATAACATATCAAGTACACTACAAAAGATATAATAATGGATAAATTCATGTGTAATTATGTAACCTCAAAAATGAAAATGGAAAATTATCATATAAGGAAAAACCTTGGTTGTATCTTGATAAAATAAGTGGATTCCCCCAATGTCTAAATGACATGAGTGGAGGGAAGGACCAACATCCAAAAACACATAGATCATGTGTCTATGTGTGCTTGTATGACACTAAAATGATCTTAGAAACATATGTGTATATAAAAATATATTATATGCATCTACCAACTACATTTAACTAACATAGATGCCAAGGAGATAATAGAACACATAAAAGTTGATTTTTTTTTGTTAGTTTTTTTTGACATTTTGGGAATGAAAGGGATATCAATGAAGTATTTATGTAAATGCATGATTTTCATTTCGTTTTTTTTATAAGTTTCCCTTTGAGTGTGGCTAGGTGGTATATGCCTTTTCCCATTTTCTATATAATAGTATATGGTCCCCACCAATTTGGTTTGAAATATCCTTTCTTGTCCTTCTTTGTCTTGGTGTTCTTTTTATTTTATTTACTACCAAACCCAAAACAAACTCATCCGGAAAAATATATTTATTATGTGCCCAATTAAAATGATCTCGATAAACTTGTAAGTTTTCAATAGCCTATGTGCATTTTTTACTCAATTATTATAATTGATGCAATCTTTTCATGGTATTCATTATATTTTATAATATCTTTGACAAAAACATAAAAGGAACATATTTTAATATCAATCAGTAAGACTTATTTGGTACCATAAACCAAAGAATAAGGTGTAGCCTAAGTAGGTGTGAGAACACTAATCAGACATTCCCATAGGGAATACACCATGTATTGATTCTAATTTTAATTATGTAATTCAATTATCTTTCCAAGTATGTTTATAATATTTTTTTTCTTTTACATTTCCATTACCTTTAGGGTAATAAGGGGTAGAAAAGATATGTTTGATTTTGTATTTGTTGTAAAATCATTTTACTATTTTATTCTTGAATTATGATCTATTATTTATTATGATAGTTGAAGATATAGATACAATGTGGCTCACAAAAAAAATGCATATATCATCCCATGTGGTGAACTCAAGTGGGATTGCTTCTATAGACACTTAGTTTTGGCCACTCTTGTGCCTAAATAGGGATTCAATTCAAATTATAGAAAATGACACATCTAAATCTATGAATCACCTAAATTTAACAATATCATCCATGTAAGGGATTTAATTTCATAGAAATTTGATGAGACTAGTTATCTGGTGTATTACCATGTATGCATCACTAACCTAGTTTAGTTCCAACCCTAGTCAAATTACAACTTAGTAATTTGACACTTTTAGCCTATAAAAATATTAATTCATAACATTTAAAATAATTTTCAAAATCCAGAAATCACTAATCAAGACTAATTACATTTCAAATCCTAATTAACTTGCCTAAACAAAAATTCCAAATCAAATTAATGAATTTCATTTACCAATTTTTTTTTTTTCGCCAAATATGAAGTCAAAGGTCAAATGAGATAATAAATTAATTTATATTCTCATTAATATTTCAAAAATATGAGTGACACCTCACAAATATAAAAAGTGAGTTGTCATGCCTCAAAAATATCTAAAACCAAGGTGTCAAGATTTCATGAGTGCCTTGACCCAACCTAGGGTTAGACTAACTCAACCTAGGTTAATTTATATTCAACCCAAGTTATAATTTAACCTAACATCCATAGGGTTAGAGTTAGTTATTTGAGATATAAATAAAATTTCCCACTCTATATGCCAAGAATCTTGTGTGTAAGGTTATTCTACTAGAATACCTTCTTGTATTCTTTGAGAGTAGTGTTATAATGCCCAATTTATGCCAAGATTCACACCAAGCCACAAGTGATTATTGGAGAGATTATAAAACCATGTAATAGCATTGGTAGAAGACTCAAATCATAATATGCTAAGAACAAACATCCTTATGTGATTAACTAAGCATCAAATTTAACAAATGAGGCAAGAAATTTATATTGTCTTTATCTCTATTTTGTGATTTTACTTATTATGTTGTGTTTTCCCTAGTTATTAGGCAAGTGTTTAATCCTAGTGTATTTTTATGCTTGATGTTTTGTCATTTGAAATAAAAATGGACTAATCTACATAGTTTTTACTCTTAGAACACCTAAGGTACATAATGGCATGCCTGGTGGGACCATGCATCCTGTATGGCCAAAGAGAATGATATGCTAACCTTAATTTTAATAAAAAATGTATTCAATTATTAAACTTTAGAGTTTTAGCCTTCAAATACACCTCATTATATTTTTGAGTAAATGACATCTTTATTTTTGTGTAAGCCCAAATTTTCCATTTCCACATCTAATTATGATATTTAGTTTTACAAAATTGATAGCTTTTAAATGAGAAATTTGACCTAATAAATGGTGGCTTTGTTGAATTGGTGAATTTTATTCTACTTAATGATGGCTTCAAAAGGTGAAATTACTCTTTATTTTAGTATTTTATTGCTTGATTTGGGGTATTCACCTAACCTAATTGGAAACTTCACCTTGTTACATGATGGCTTCACTAAATTTGATCTATGTCTTTGTGTTTGCAAAAAAATAATGATTTTGACCTCCTAAATGGTGGCTTCACTCTATCTTTTTCCAAAACCTAAAATATTGAAATGGATTATTATTTACTCACTTGACTTTTGGCTTTTAGGTAGGCAAACCCCTGAGAATTTTGTGGGACCTAAAGTGGAGAGAAATAAGTTTAAGCATAATCAAAACCTCTCATACATTTTTTTTGGTGCTTAACATCCACTTAATCACACTTGAATTTTAACTTTTGAATTTTTATTACAAGTGAAAATAATGCTAAGGGGACAAAGTTTCAATCACACTTTGATTTAGTGTTATTAATAAGAACACACATTTTAGTTAGAGATCTTAAGAGATTTTTCACTTTATGTTTATTTATTATTATTAACTAATTTTAAAAGTCCATAGTTAGATTTATTTGTTTGTCAAAAATTATAATATATTGCATATATGTTCTCCCCCCATCCCCTTTAGGGATCTTGAGTGACCAAAATCACTTATTTTATTTCCATTGTTGGAAAATTTGTGTTAGAAAGAATGTCATGTATGTTATTCCTAAGCTTCGAGTGACTTGGGTGACCCAAAAATGACATCTAAAGTATTTTTAATTTAGTTTATTATATTTAGATTGTGGGAAAGAGCTCACTTCTCCATCACAAGTTTTATAGGAGTTAATTGATGTAGGGTTTCATCTCCTAGCATTGTATCAACCCTATTCCATGTTGGGTTATACAAATTGGGTAAACTATTGGATGGGATAGTGTTGAGCAGTTAGTCTAACCATCCCAATGGGTACCCAAGCCATGCAACATCTAGACACTAGAATTCACTAAGTAGTATATATATGAATTCATTACGTAAAGTATTAGATCATTAAATAACGAGATAGGTAGTTTAGACTCAATTGACATGATTGTACCCCTATGTTAGCCATGCTTGGGACCATTTAGTGCATTTGAGATTTATAGATTTTAGTTAAAAACCCACTTTACATATAATTTATTATCAAATTATTAGTGTTTCTCATTCTAATTTCATGCCACATATCAATGCTTGAAAGACAAAGGGGGCATAAACATTTCTACCTACACCTATACTTTAATTTTTGGATTAACACTTATTTCCAAACAAGCATTAGTATATCAGTTGAAACTTTAGTAGAAGATATGCACATCCATATTAGTTTTACATATAGGATAAGCCATTAGTGATAATTATATTTTATTTGTTTTACATGTGGTTTTTTTATTAAAACTATTTATTTGTATTTTCATGTCCAAATAAGTACAAAACTATCATGTTGTTTCAACAACCCTTAAACCTAAGAGGTTTTAATTTATCCATTTGTGTCACACTTTTTTCTTTAGATATTTGTTCCAAAACTATTTGTGTGTCATGTTTCTAAGTGGGGCATCATTATATTTCTCATTTCTTACCAAATATTTGCCTGAGATATTCTAGTCGAAAACCATTTTCCATGACATTTGTTTAAAGGAGTGTTATTATGCTTTCTAAATCATTTGAAATCTCTCATCATATTTGAAACCAAGTTTCAAACTATTATTCTACCTCTCTTATGTCAAATGTATGGTTACACTACCCATTTTGGTCTAACCCCTTTTTCATTAGAACATTCAAGTCTTTTCGAGTTAAATTTGAATTTTAACCTTTCAAAGTGAAAATCTAAAACTAGTCAGGTATATGCCAAAGCTTCATCTAATTTAGGTTTAGGTTGTCTACCTTTTTGTGTTTGGATTTTGTTACTTGGGTTGATTTCCTATTTGATATAAAAGACCCTTTGCCTAGACCTAATGATTATTGTCTATTTTATACCTTGTTTAGAGTGTCATTTTGAGTCAAGTTGTTGCTATATACTTTGTTTGAAGTTTTTAATGCTGAATTTCAAGTGCCTTAGTTATTTTACTCCAAATATCCTCTCATGAGTCAAGTTGAGTCTTAGTGAACCAATTACCAAGTAACATATGATCCAATTACCTTAGTTTGGTTTACTTTTGTGTTCTTGTTTGATTTCTTTATTTATGAGTCTATCCTTATTTTTTACATTAGTATGACTATAACCACCTTTGGGCAAATTGTTGTTATCTTTTGATCCTAGTTCATAAATTTTCTACTTTGTTTAGACATTTTTATCACTGATTATAATTGCCTTTGGTAAAATTATTAATTTAGCCATACACAAGTTTGAGGCTTTGTGTTACTTAGATATTGATTATAACCACCTTGGAAAAATCAATATAATTTTGTTAGACTAGTCTCACTTTTGTTTTAGTCCTAACTTTGCCTAGTTTAGTTGTTTATCCTTTTGTGCCTCTTTTAAAGAGCCAAAGGTCCTTTTTTTATACCTCAGTTGTTTGTTACCTTTAAACCCTTTTTTTTATGTGACACATCTAAGGATCTAAACATGCCTCATTACACACATAGAAGAACCATGTATAATCCAAGATATAAGAAATTTGTGACCAATGACCCTTTTATTAAAGAGATGTATGATGATGTAGCTTATGAGATGGATCCTTATCCATCTTATAATATCCCATACATCAAAAAATGACATGAACCTTTAGTGTAGTATTTGGTAACTATCCCTCCTTATCTAGGCTAAGAACTAGAGCAAATGGCATATTACCTTACTCAAATAATTCATAACATTGAACAAAACCAATAGTAAGATCCCTTATATGTTATTATTCCAATGCAAACAAGCTATGATTCATACTTATTTGAATATCATTTATTAGAAAATAAAGATGAAGTGTTCGTTAGAGCTATCGAAGTGGGATTCAAGTTTTTTCTTGAATTCCCACATAAAAGTCTAAGTAGTTTGATTATAAATCCTAGTAACATGCCTTTAATTAAACCATTTGAATATAAATCAACTAATTATATCTAAGATTTAATCTAAATGGCACAACAAGACAAAAATATTCTTATAAAAGTGAAATGTATTATGGACAAAAAAATAAAATAGGTACAACAAATATACCAAATTTATCTCAATCTATCGTGTTCCCTTAATACAAGGGATATTTCTATCATGTTGCTTATTGATATAGCTCTATAAATAGGGTAAAAATATATGTTTTTGGCTATGGAAGTGAAAACATAGACCCCTTAAGCCAAAGTAGGTTGGTTGGTAACATGTATAATGTCCATATTCTGATAAAAGAGACTAATTCTCAAATGGAAGACCTCAATCAAAGAATTATGGATAACACACAAGTTCATTCTAATTTAAATCAAAGTGTGTCTAATTTATTACCAAGCAATACATAACATATTCCTTCAAACAATGTCATGAGGGAATTATAACAATAGGGAATAGGTATGCCTATTTACCAAAATCAACAAGAAATATCCTTTCCTCAACTAGCTACTTCTTCAAATGTGTAATAGGGGCCAACAAGCCAACGACATACCAACTTACCACTAAAATAAGTGTAAAATACTATGCTACCTCAATAGGTGATAGAAAAGGTTCTAACACAACAAGAACAAATCAATATAACTTATCAATCACATTGTTTTCCTAACCAACAATGTATTCTAATTGGTTAGAAAGTGACATTTGGTTAATAAAACAAATGTAGAACCCCAAAACTTTCCAAACTAATAGTTTCTAAACCCCTAAAATGTGTTTCTTCAATAATAATTGTTTCTTCAACAATAAGTGATGCTTCAACAAGTACAAATTCAACAACAAGTGCCATTGCAACAACAAGTACCAATCCAAAAATAGGTGTTTATCTAGCAACAAGGTTCTTATGTACAATAAGTACTAGGTGTGTTCCCTATACATGCAATAAGAATCTAACTACCAATACCTCCAACAATAGAGATCTATTCAACAATGCATTCCCTATATATAATAGGGTTCAAAAAGTAAGCAGTAAATTCCCTCCTAAACCCAATACTACCATCACATTCAATAGAGTTAAATGCCATTACTATAGCCAAAATTTACCAGCTAAGGTTATCTAACTAATCTAACCCAGAATGTGCTTCAAGAATAGTGTATTTTATATCCACAATATAATCCTAATACATGGATATGCATACCTAGTTATCTAGATAATTCAACCAACATCCCATAATATACCTACCTCAGTTAGGGTAATCCAACTTTGACCATGAAAAATCAACACTAATAGGCAACTCCTAATTTCCTTGTCTAATTTCTACAAAAAATGAAGCATACAATTTAAACTATACAATTTGGAAAGAAAATGAAGAAACTAAAATCGGATGAGATATGTTCTTACCCATTCAATGTGGATTATCTATGAATACCATTTCTACTAGGTTATGGGCCATAAAAATTTGACAAATACAAAGGAAAAAGTGACACTAGGGAGACTTTGAATAAATTATTTATTTCCTATTAGTCAGTGGCATATAGCAGCATATACTTAATTTTACTCTTCCTAAGAAGTCTAGATAGACAAGCCTTGGAATGGCTATTGAAATTAAAAAAAAATTTGTAACTAAATTTAATGATCTCTTAGATAATTTTTTATAACACTTTTCATATAATCTTGAGCATGAGATTACTATTATGGATCTAGGCCAAGCTAAATAGAATATTGGTGAAAGATTCATTACATACGTATAACATTGGAGATCCATATGAAGTTGGTTTACTCATTATTTGGAAGATCAATAGGTGGCCATGATATTTACTAGGAGCTTACACAATGATATATCTTACCATCTCAAGTTGTAATGTGCTTATACGTTCAAAGAGGTTATAGAAAAAAGAATATAGATTGAGAAAATCCCTTGTCAACAAAGGCATAATCAACCTATCCTATTCTATTTATAATTAAAAATAGAATAAAGGGCAAAACCATAATTGTAACCCAACATAAACACTATATTCAACACCACCTCAAGCTAACAAAAATGAGAGACCTAAAACCTATAACTATAATAAGAATATTGTTGGCAATGGGGTTATTAAATCATGCCATGTTCATATAGTAAAAACATCAGTTGTCGATTTACCTTCACCCACTCAAGAACCACCTCCTTCATACATTCAATTAGGACCTCCACAAAACCAACCACCATAAAATCAAAACCAATTGTAGTCCCCTCATCCAAGGAGAAGACCACCCATTGCTCGATAATTTAGTGAGCTTAGTGAGCTTATTAAATTTATGTTCTAAATATTGGTTTAATGAAATATGATCATTTTGATACTAACAAAGTCATTTTATAATGAGATTACTCTTCTTGATTAGTATAGGTAACATGATTTTTGTGAGTGCTGTCATGTCAGAGGATATTCCATAAGATGGTGTAATCAACTCAAACATCTAATTGAGGAAATCTTGAAAAATAGAGAGATATAAAGTAACACCCATCCTCCTATGAATAATCATAACTTAGGTATATATTATAATCCATTTCCATAACATAAAAATAGAAAAAACTAGTGGAAGTACAAATAACAATAATAACAATAGTAGAGAACTCCACCACAAAATCGACAATAGAAACAATAGCCATAATAACAACATAATAGTTGTAACCAAGGGAAAAATAATCAAACCAATAAAGGAGGTAATAATTCCATTATATATAATTATAATAATGTTTTAGGACATGTTTTAGGTGGTTAGGTTGCCACCATCACTAAAAACTCTAGACCAACTACAAATATATATAAACCTTCACCCAATAATGACTATTTGCCAAATAATACCCACCAATCTCCTTGTGCTAGTGCTTCTTCTACTAGCAATGTTGATACTTTGGCACCATACCATCTAGGGATCATCATTCTTAGTCTCATTACCTACCCATTTAACTACCAAATCCAAGTGTTGGAAATATTTTCATTGATGTCAAAGGTCTAGCATTACTGGTGATAAAGGCCCCATTGCATTTAATGTTGTTTGTAATAAATATATCTTGGCTAATAAGAGTTAATATCTATTTAATATTAACAAATATATTTTTTGTTGCATATGAGACAAAATAAGGGCCCATGGAGAAGTCAAAGAGCCATGGGATAAAGACAAAAGAAGGATGGGATGCATTTTCCTATGAAGAGTCATCTTGGGGAATTCCAAAAGTCACCAAGTGAAGACAAAAGAGGAAGGGCACAATTTCTCATGAAGGGACACTTTAAGGAATATGAAAAGTCACCAATATGAGGGAAAAAGAGGGAAGGGTGTTTTTGATCATGAAGGGTCACCACATGAATTTTCAAAGGATTGAATATGAAGGGTCACACAATTTTCGTGCCATTTTCCACAAGGATTTAAGGGTCACAAAGGGGGAAGGCCAAAGGTAATTTGGAAAGCTATAAAGAAAGGCTTGAGAAGCCATTTGTATACATGAGAAATAGAGGTTGATTTGATATTTTAATATCTAGCTTAGAACAACAATTGTGAGAGATGAATATGATTTGTATTTGTTATATCTAGCTTAGAAGAGCAAAGGTGAGAGGGAAGAAAGGGATGTTGTATTAAACTATCATTTGTTGAGATAGAAACATTGAGAGATAGGTGTGTGGTATACACAAAGGGTTTAGTGCTCCTGTGGGTTGGTGATCATGAATAGTAGCTGGGTTGGTGCTCAAAAAAGGGGTCTGGTGCTCCTATGGGTTGGTGCTCATGAACAGTAGCTGGGTTGTTGCTCGGCAGAGGGGTTTGGTGCTCCTACAAGTTTTTGCTTGTGAATATTGTTTGGGTTGGTGCTCATTCATATACTTGAGATTGTTCTCCATGGTTTTTCCCACATTGAGTTTCCACGTTATATCTGGTGTATCTTTCTATCTTGTGTGGTGTTTATTGTTTGAGTTTTATTGCATATCTTGAATGTTTGATTAAGTGGATTTTGGTTAAAGGAAGGTATTTATTAGATATATGATATACTGATTCACCCCCCCTCTTAGTATATCCCATGCTTAACAATTGGTATCAGAGTAGGTTCCTTTTTGAAAAAGTTTTATAGCTTGAAGGTAGATCAAGAAAGCACATGATGGAAATATATAAAGGTTCCTCTACAAGCAAAATAATAGTTGATCAAGAAGAAGAAGAGGATGAAGCCGAAGTGAATATGGAAGGATAACTCATGTGTGCCTTAGAAGAGTTCAAATTTGTTGAAAAGAAAAGTCAAGGATTAAAGCATCAAATCAGGAAAAATGAAAAGGAATCAAAGGAGATAATTGAAGATCTAAAGACATAGTTGGAAATATCAAGAAAAGAATGTGAAAGGTATGTTACTGAAATTGCCTCTTTAAAAATAGAGATTGAGAAAGCAGTCAATAATAAAATAGTCAATGATTCAAAATTTGAGAATAACACTAATATGCTAAATAAGATATTAGAAGGCCAAAAGGTAATATTAGATAAGACAAGTATCAATTTTGAAAAGAAGAAGAGCTATGTTGAATCTCTTACAAATAAGGAAACAAGAAGGGAAGAAGTGAAGAATACAGAGGACAAAGAAGGCTGGAAGGAACAAAGCTATAAAAGGTAATAAGGTTAGAGATTCACAAATAGGTCCTATTTTTATGGTTACTATTTTTATTGTAATGGATATGGTCATAAGAAATTAGAATGTAGAAAAAGAGCTAACAATCTCAAAAATAAGGAAAAGGAAGGTGATGTAGAGTCAAGCAGAAGCTATAACTCTTTTGCTCATCTATCAAGCTTTGATGAAGAGACCATACTTTGTTACAAGTGTTTCCAAACAATTTTTCACTTTTACATTCAAAATGAAATGAGAAACTAAGAGAAATATGGTCTAGGGTTAGAAGATACCCAGATGAGGTCTGCGCACCGTTATCCAAATTTTGAGAGAACTCCTCTTTGGTTGTGGAAGATGACACCTGCAGAAAAAAGAGACTCAAACATGAAAATTGCTAGATGACTAAAAAGTGGACTGCCAAGCGAAAGCTTGGTCCTAAAAGTGCAAAGACATCTTGGAGGATGACAGCCCACTAATTATTAAAAGAATGACTGATAAAAAGTAGAATGATAAAAGACTAAAATGATTAAATACTGAAACAAAAATAGAAGCAAATGCTTACATGAATGTTGCTATCAGTCTGGTCATAGTCACCGACATCAGTTAGTCTGCCAACATCAATTGTCAAGGTCTGTCAATGTCAGTTAGTCTATCGACGTCAGTGGAGGCAGTGGTCTCTGTGGCCAGTGTCGATCGAGGTGGTAGTCTTTGGATGAGGTCTGGATGGGTTTTATGGTCTGTGGACGGGTCTGAGAAGGGGTCTAGATTTGTTTGAATGGTCTGAGAGTCTGGGTCTGGTTGGATGCTCTGTGTAGGGTCTTTGCAAGCAGAAAGAATGGTCTAAAAGGGGGACTGAATAGAAGATAAAGGCAACAGGGAAGAGAGAGTGGTCTAGAAGGGATCTGTGGTCTGGTTGATAGTGTGGCTTAGAAGCAATAAATAGAAAACTAATTATAGAGACATTTTAAGCTATTTAAATGACATAAAAGAAGAATACTTACCTCTTGCCTGCTGAAGAAGAAGTGTAGGAGGCCTAGTGGCTGATGTACCTATTGTTGATGCTGAGTAGAGTAATTGATGTAGAGTCCCTACTTGATGTGTCCCTGAGAGAGGAAGGGAGAGGTTTAGTACCTGTAGCTAAAGTATTAGCAGTTGGGAGAGAAGAGGATTGATTGATTCACTGATCAGGTCTGTGATTGTCATTTCAGTTGGGGAGAGAGATTGAGAGAGAGACCAAAAATTGCCTTTGGGCTTGTCTTAAGCAATTGACATCAACGGTCTTGTCGGCATCGACTGACAGGTAACTGACATCAACAGCTGGAATAACGAAAAAAGGGCTAAAATTAGCCTTTTGCTCGTTCTTCTAACTATGAGGGGCAATTGGTCATGCAAAAATGGTTGAAGGTAGATTAATTAAATGTGAGGATTAGTGGAGGGGAAGTTGGAATAGGTCATATGGTGATAAATGAGGGTATCCAAGGGCAAAGAATCCAAGGAGAGGAGAGGTGGCATGGGTGAGGTGTCAAGGGGAGAGAGAGAATTATTAATTTAAAATAAGATAATTATTTAAATTAATAAGACATAGAAAGGGATGGTTAGAAGTTAGAAAGGGACCAAGGGGGAGATGAGGAGGATGACCAAGGGAGTAGACATGATTTTGGTGTCTACATTTGCCCCTTTTTGTTTTGTTGGTTGTTCTTGATGAACTGCAAGACACAAATAGGAGTTGGTTGCCCCAAGTGTGGGATAAGGTTGATTTTATCTTGTTGGTTGTTTGAATGAACTGCAAGACAAAAATAAGAGGAGGTTGATTGCACTAGATGTCAGATGAGGTATTCCCCCTCAAAGCGAGAGTCAAGGGAAGGGAACCTAAAGTTAGGTGCTGATTTGATAGAGAGAGGTTAGATAGGGTGAAAGTGTGAGTGTGAACGTTGTAAAAGTTGTGATTACATGTATACCACTTCACGAGATGGTCAGGTCAAATTGTCATAGGTCAAGGTTGAGGAGTGCCAAAATTGAAGTAACCAGGCCCCAGCATTTGTCGTAGTTGATCAGGTTATTTGATCCAAGCTGTAGCTCCAATGGTCATCATGTTCCAAGTATCCCAGGCTTAAGAAGTGCTCTTGGAAAACATGAAAATGTCACAAGTAGTGGGGATCAAATTGCTCATGATCCTATACTTGTGAGGGTTAAAATATGGGTTGTAGACAATTTTGCTAATCATTCGTGAGGTAGCATACATGAAAAAACAACCAAGGCAACGTTGTCTTGGAAGTGGTTGTAGTCGAAGGAGATAGTCATAATCTCCATGGTCATTAATCAAGGTAGATGGATGGACGAAGGAATGGCCAAGCTAACCTCAGAAGACCCCATGTCAACTGAGTGCTGCCTACATAGCCTCTGTCATGAGGGACTTAGGCCAATGTAGTTCTCCCTAAAAGGGAGGAAGGGTTAAAGTTATGGATTGGTCTTGGTCGATTTTGAGGTCACAGTCAAAGGGAGGATATGGTTTGTCCATCAGGTAGACGAACAAATGAGGGTGGTCAAGCTAGCCCTAGAGGATGTTGTGTCAACTGAGTGCTGCCTACATAGCCCTAGTCTTAGGGCCTCAGACCAATGTAGTTCAGGCGAGGATACAAGGTGGTTGATGTGATTGGTCATGAGGATGATTGGCATGTCCCATATGTCTGAGGGTTCATGCCTGAAATGATGAGGGTATGAAGATGTTACAGCCTTTTCCAAATGGTGTATTCTGTAACATTGGTTAGGGTTTTTCTTCCCTAACAATTATCCATATTAGGTGATGGATGTTTGCTAAAAATAAAATGAGTCTATTTATGCTTCAGCAAGTAATGGTTTATGCCTGACATAAATTGTGTTGGGTCAATAGTTTCCATGTGTATTGGTGTCCATAGAAACTATGTGAAATGGACTATGATGATGTATGATGTCATAATGTCATGTTGTTGGTTTGAAAATGTTTGGGTTGGCTTGGTTGGGTAGAAAAAGGTTTGGTTGAATGTGACCAAAGTGTTAAAAATAAGTGAAAGGCGAATTGTTCTTTCATTGACAAGGACCAAAATTATAGCATAGATAGGGGTTGTTAGAACAAAATCCCCATTTATGCATTACATCATTGACCATTGGTTGATGTTAGAGAAGTAGTGGAATCACTTGACGTTAAGTGAGCTCGAAGTCCCTTGAGTATGTTGGGGTGATAAGTAGGATTATGTGATATGAGAGGATGGGGTAACCCTTTTTGGTAGGAATAACCTTACCCTTTTTATAGGTGACCCAAAAAATGACTATAGGCATGTCCATGACTTAATAACTTGTCAGTAATTTTTGTTTGATGGTGGACTGATCGATGCAAGAAGTCCACGTAGGGATGTTGCTTTCCTGGGTGGTCATATATGTGAAGCTGATCGATGCAGGAAGCTTCAGAAAGAGTGTTGTCTGGAGCAATATTTAGTCATAGTCATCCTTTGAGGGAGTGGTCTATATTTTTGCTTTATATGTCTTGATATGTCTTGGCCTAGTTGTCCTTCAAGGGAGTACTCTAGTAAATATAGCAATGATGTAGCTATCCTTCGAGGGAGCAGTCTACATTTAGAGTTTTATGACCTTTGATATGTTAGGTATCCCATTTTGATATGTTTTGTTGACTGATGTCTTTATCCATGGATGAGCCTCTAAAGGTTTAAGGGTTCCCTTTTATTAGGACAAAGCATTCATGCTTGATAAAAGGGTTGACTAGTGTTGGGAAAAAGGGTTGAAAGGAGTAGGAATGACAATAACAGGGGTTGCTCAAGGGACGAGCTCAAGTAAAACGTCAAGTGATTGAGTACTCGACTAATAGTAGAATGGTCGAAGATGCAAGACATAAATGGGCTCAAGTTCTGATAAGGCCCTGGTCCATGCTTATGCGTTTATGATAAGGTCTGAGACAATTAGGAGCAAACTTGTCCCATTTACCTCTTTGAGATTGGTCACATGTTGATTGATGTTGGATGTCGATTGGTTGATGATTAAGAGGTTGGTTTGCTAGTTTGGTCAAGACCGGTTGAATGTTTGGTCGAGGGTCGGGTCGATGGACGTTTGGTCAATGATTGGTTAATGGTTGGATTGAATGTTTGGTCGAGGTTTGGTCGAGATTTGGTCGATGGTCTGGTCGAGGTCAAGTTGAATGTTTGGTCAAGGGTCAGGTCGATGCTTGTTTGGTTAAGGCATGGTCGAGGCTTGGTTGAGGCCTAGTCGAGGTTTAGGATTAAAAGAGTGATTGATATTTGGTTGAGACTGGGTTGAAAGGTTGGTCGAGGCTTGGATGAACATTGAATTCCCCCAGCAGCTAGGGAGAATGTTTGATAGATTGGTCAAGGTCAGTTGAGGCTTGGTGGTCAAATTGACATGTGTTGATGTCAAATAAGGGGGTTAAAGGTGGTAAAGGGACCATAGTCTGGCATGGAGATCCTAATTTAGGAGATGAGGTTTGAGAAGCATGAGTCAGTATTGATGATTTTTTGAAGGGGTAGTCAAGATGATCCTTGATGAGAAGGGTATCCTTTTTTTGGTGTTGACGAGTGACATCTTTAAGAGCGCAACAACTCTCAGTGTCATGTCCCCGTGTGTGATGATAGTGGCAAAATTTAGAGATGTCAAACTAAGATGGTCTTGATCTGAGAGTTGATGAGTGGGGTGGTGTTAAAGGTTTGTTGATAATATGGTCAAGAAGAGGGGTGACTTTCTCCAAGCATTGGTGAATTACAACCTTGAGGGCACAACAATGCTCAGTGTCATGCCTAGGTGTGCGATGATACACACAAATTTGAGTGTCATTGATCCAGGGCAGTTTTAGTCTGAGAGATTGGTATGGTTTAAGAGGTGGGAGATTGATGCGAGAAGACTGCAACAATTGCCGTAATCGCAAGGCATAAGAACCTACTAATGGGTCTACATGTCTTGTTGCAGTAGGGGTTGATGACTTTGGTTTGAGAGACATAAGAGGCATTGGTCATTTTAGAGTAAATATATGTTTGATGGGTTGAGAGAGTAATGGAGGTGACTTGCCTCTATGAAGTATGGGAGTAGGAAGCACTCCTATTAAAGTGGACAGATGCGGGCCCAAAATTGAAGGTAATGATGAAGGTGGGGGAGGAGTCCTCCGGTGTGGTTTAGTGGCCTTCTTTGGTTTGGGTTGAGGGCCACCATTGTGTGAGGCAAGGTTAGATATGGGTTTGGGTTTAGATGTGGATGGAGGTGAGTGAGATGTAGCAATCTCAGGCAAAAGGCAAGAGAAAACCATGACTAGGTCTTCCTCAATCAAAATGGGTGAAGAGACGGCTTCTTCTCGTGGTGGAGAAGGAACTAGAGAATGTGGCTCCTTAAGATGATAGAGGGCAGGGATGATCGTGCCTTCTACTTGTGGTTGAGGAGTAGGCAAGGTAGGGTCCTCCATTGGTAGGAAGAAGGATGAAGGTGGGGCTAATGGCATACATATGGTCAAGGCATCCTCCAATATAAGAGAGGTCATTGGAGAACTAACAGGAGAAGAAGGTTCTTCTACCTGTGAAGGAGGTTGGTCAGGGACAAGAGGCATGATAGTGTTGACCATGCATATATTATGGTCTTGGGGGTCATTGGTCATGGTCTGGATATTGTTTTGATTAGGAGGATGGTTAGGGAAGGGTCGTTTGAAGATGTCTAAGTTTTGATTGGGTGGCATGGTCGGGTTGTCCAAAACAAGATCCCCCTTGTCGATCATGTCTTGGACAATGTTCTTGAAGGTTCGGCAGTTGTTGATGTCATGGCCTTGGAAACGATGATAGTGATAGAAGTCAACCTCCCTATACCATGTAAGAAGGGCTTTTGAAGGGTTGAATTGAGGTGGTTAGATTGGACGTAGATTGAGGACCCCCTGTTTGATGAGTTTTTCCAAAATAGAAGCGTATGATTCTCCAAGTGGAGTGTAGTTACGCTGTATATACCGTTGTTGGAATTGTTTGGTGATGCTCTAAGATGTTGAAGGTTGAGGTTGGTCAGTAGTTGAAGATGGTGATCTAACGACCATGGTGTTGGCCACTCCTTTGGACTTGGAGTGGGAAGAAGAAGGTCTAGAAGAAGAAGGGTCATTAGCTCTTGCATTGGTATTATGCAATTTAACCTTATCCTCTTCAAGGGCATGGAGTTCAAGCTTTCGAGCCATGGTGAAAGCTTCATCAAAAGTGTAGAATGTCTAAATCTGCAAGCTAGATGAGATGTGGCTAGCACATGCTCGAGAAAAGAGCTTGATGAGCTTAGGTTGAGGCAACGAGAAGGAGAGTTGGTTAATCAAGCCTCTCCAATGGGCAATAAAATTGACTATAGATTTGTCATCAAATTGCCTGATAGAGTAGAGGTCTATGATTGAGAATTTTTTGGTGATATTGATAGAGAAATGGTCAAGGAATAATTGGGTGAGTTGAGTGAATGAAAAGATAGAATGTCTAGTAAGAGAGTTGTACCAATCAAGGGCAGGGCCAGAAAGCGACATGGGGAAGGTGCATAACAACAATGCATCGTCATGTGATATGAGAGAACAAGCATGTCTGAATGCTCATAGATGTTGTTGTGGGTCTTCCTTACTCTAGAAGTGAGTAAATTTAGGAAGCTCCCACTGGTTTGGGTATGGTCGGATCGAGATGAAGGGATGGATGGGTTCGTTGCAAATTTGGTCATATGAAAAGACATTGCTTGAACTAGAAATAGAAGCCTCAAGACTAGACATTTTATCCATCAGCATCTTGATGAGATCAACTGATGGATTGGTGGGAGGGGTACCCCCTAGGTTGCAAGGCACTTGGAAGGTGCTAGAAGAGGCGTATGACATAGTCAGTTGCGTTTGTATAGGCACAATGTATGGGTGACTAGTCATTGGGATAGATGTGGAAGCCAAGGGTGGTTGTGTCATTAAAGTAGAAGGCATAAGTTGACTAGATACCACCAAAGGTGGTTGCATGGTGACATTGACAAAAGGGGAGGTAGACACTCCTGCTTTTATGGATGCAAGAGTGTGTTGAGTCAAGACAATCAAGTTCTGGTATGATGTAAAACTTGGTTGAATTGCATGTGGTTGAGGGGGGAATGAAACCTCGATGGAGGTCAGTCCAAAAATAGAAGGCAAGGCCAAAATTTGCATATTGGTGATGGTTGGGTTAATGGTTGAGGCAATAGTCTGAGTCATAAAAGGCTGGGTAGCGGATGGTGTTGATGTCATTGTTGCTTCACCCGAAAGGTCTCGTATTTGGTTTCTTGTGAGATAGTGTTGCAGGGCTTTAACATTATGGTCAAGGAGTCTCTCAAAGTTTGGGTCCCCTTCAGGGACAATTGAAGGTTGATTGGGAGTTGGTCTGGTAGGAGTTCATTTGGTCTCTAAATGATACTCCATTAGAGGACTAGGCATAAATGGCGAAGGCAGAACCGGTAGTTGCCTTGCATGGTCGACAAGAGCCTTGGTTTGACTATGAGTCAAAACCATTCAAGGTAAGGCAAAACATCCTCACAAGCTCAAATAAATAGATAAGAATAGAAAAGAAGATGGACACAAGCAGACCCTAAATGTTAAATCCTAAAAATCAACTTTTAGAATCATGTTGGCTTATGCCTTAGAATGTGTTTGGGAGGTTGGCTTCTGAGATGGGTCCTAAAAGAAGTAGTCTAAGGATGGTTTTGGGTCAATTTTGGTGCTCAAGAGTCTATGTTAGGTTCTGTACTTGGCTTGGTGCTAAAGAGCAAGCTCCCCTCACTTCATGAGTCCAGTGATAAGCTGGTCTCACTTAGCCAAAATATACTTCCCCTAGAGATTATCCTCTGCCAAAGAATAGAGTGGGCTTTCCCCTTGGTAGTGAAGTCCAAGTGGGATTGTCAGGATAGGTAAGGTATCTGTTGGGTGATGAAATCCCAATTGGGTCTTGTCTCAGGTAAGTTTTGATGTTTGATTTGTGCAAGTGATTTGGTTGTGTAACATAAGTGGTCTACGATTAATTAATGATGTGCTTTTTAATTACTAGATGTGTGGACTAAATATGCAGTCAAGAAGAAATGAAATGCAATGTGTTTTAAGCCCAAATTGAAATGTGAGTTCGTATGAAAACAAGTTGAGAAAGGGTTGAAGAGTATGAGTTGACTAGTCTAAGATGCAAGAAAAGAAAGAACAAGAATGATTCTTTTTAAGCTTGTTGATAGTGTCTTTTAGAAGAGATAGAAGAAAGAGGTGAAAAGGAGAAACCTAATGCACTTATATGAAAAGAAAGAGAAAGAACCCAAGGAACACCTTAGGGTCCCATCGGGAGTGCCAGAATGTTTCCAAACAATTTTTCACTTTTACATTCAAAAGGAAATGAGAAACTAATAGAAATATGGTCTAGGGTTAGAAGATACCCGGATGAGGTCTACACACCATTATCCAGACATTGAGAGAACTCCTCTTTGGTTGTGGAGGATGACACCTGTAGAAGAAAGAGACTTAAACACAAAAATTGTTAGATGACTAGAAAGTGGACTGCCAAGTGAAAGCTTGGTCCTAGAAGTGCAAAGACTTCTTAGAGGATGACAGCCCACTGGTTGTTAAAAGAATGTCTGATAAAAAGCAAAATGATAAAAGACTGAAATGATTAAAGACTAAAATAGAAATAGAAGCAAATGCTTACCTGAATGCCACTTTCAGTCTAGTCATAGTCACCAATGTCAGTTAGTCTACCGACATCAGTTGTCAAGGTCTACCGACGTCGGTTAGTCTGCCAATGTTGATGGAGGCAATTGTCTCTGTGGTTGGTGTCGGTTGGGGCAGTAGTCTTTAGACAAGGTCTAGACAGGTTTTATGGTCAGTGAACGGGTCTGAGAAGGGGTCTGAATCTGTTTGAATGGTCTAAGAGTCTGGGTCTGGTTGGATGCTCTATGTAGGGTCTTTACAGGTAGAAAGAATGGTCTAAAAGGGGGACCAAATAGAAAATAGAGGCAACAGGGAAGAGAGAGTGGTCTAGAAGGGATCTTTGGTTTGGTTGATAGTGTGGCTTAGAAGCAATAACCAAAAAACTGATTACAGAGGCATTCTAAGCTATTGAAATGACATAAAAGAAGAATACTTACCTCTTGCGTACTGAAGAAGAAGTGTAGGAGGCCTGGTGGCTGATGTACCTATTGTTGATGCTGAGTAGAGTAACTGATGCAGAGTCCTTGCTTGCTGTGTGCCTGAGAGAGGGAGAGGTCTAGTACCTACAGCCAAAGGATTAGCAGTTGGGAGAGAAGAGGATTGATTGATTCACTGATTGGGTCTGTGATTGTCATTTCAGCTGGGGAGAGAGATTGAGAGAGAGACCAAAAATTGCCTTTGGGCCAGTCTTAAGCAATTGACGTCGGTGATCCCATCGGCGTTGGCCGATAGGTAACTGATGTTGGCAGCTGGAATAACAGAAAAAGGGCTAAAATTAGCCTTTTACCCATTCTTTCAACTGTGAGGGGCAATTGGTCGTGTGAAAATGGTCGAAGGTGGATTAAGTAAATGTGAGGATTAGTGGAGAGGAAGTTAGAATAGGTCATAGGGTGATAAATGAGGGTATCCAAGGGTAAAGAATCCAAGGAGAGGAGAGGTGGCATGGGTGAGGTGTCAAGGGGAGAGAGAGAATTATCAATTTAAAATAAAATAATTATTTTAATTTAATAAGACATAGGTTAGGCATGATTAGAAGTTAGAAAGGGACCAAGGGGGAGACGAGGAGGATGACCAAGGGAGTAGACATGATTTCAGTGTCTACAACAAGTGTAACAGCTTTAGACACATAGCTCGGTATTATAGAAGTGTGTTCAAGTCAATCAAGAAGGACCAGAGTTTCAAGGCTCCATTCATCAAGAAAAAGGCTCAAACATGGTAGAAGAAACAATCTGAAGGTTCTATGTTCATCCAAATAGCTTTGCATGTAAGAAATGAAGAAAAACCATGGTTTATTGATATCAGATGTTCAAGGGACACGACAGGAGACAAGAGCAATTTCATAACCTTGAAGAAGATCAATGGTGGCATAGTGAAATTTGGGGACAATACGATTGCCAAAATTGCTAGAAAAGGTACACTAAGTTTAGATAATGGTTGAACTAAAACTAAAAATGTTTTATATGTAGAATGTCTTAATTATAATCTTTTAAGTGTAAGTCAAATGTTTGATCAGGGGCATAGAATAAAGTTTTATGTAGAAGGTTGTGAAATTAGAAGAAAAATTCAAATGTATTGATTGCAGATGCTCAGAGAATATGTAATAACTTATATATGCTATAAAACATCAAAGGTCAAAAATGTTGTTTGAGTTAGATTGAAGAAAGTTGGCTATGGCACAAGAGAATGGGGCACATAAATTTTGACAATCTTGTCAAAATTTGTAAAAAACAAGCTGTCAGGAATCTTTCAAAGATCACAAAGCCATCTAACATGCTTTGTAGACCTTGTCCCCATGGGAAGCAGGCTATAAAGTAGTTCAAAACAAAAGAGTACTCAACCACTTAGATGCTAGAGCTTGTTCACACTGATCTATGTGGACCTATAAGGAATCAAATTACTCAAGGTGATAAATATTTCATGTTGCTTATTGATGATTTTTCACGTATGACTTGGATAATGTTTTTAAAGAAAAAATCAAAAGATTTTAGACAATTCAAAGCTTTCAAAGCATTAGTTGAGAATTAAACTAATCTAAAGATTAAGTGTCTAAGATCAGATTGAGGAGGAGAATTTTTGTCAGATCAATTTATTGAGTTTTGTGAAGATCATGGAATAAAGAGATAGTATTCAGTAGCCAAAACTCCACAACAAAATGGAGTAGTTGAATGAAAAAATAGAATAGTTCAGGAGATGATGAGGACAATGCTAAATGAATCCAAGATAGCAAATAAATATTGGAGAGAGGTAGTTGGTATAGTTGTACATATTTAGAATAGAGCTTTATTAAGAGTCAATAGTGATAAGACTCCTTATGAGCTATGGAAAGACAAACTAGCAACAGTTGATTATTTGATAGTTTTTGGTAGCAAATGCTTCATAAAAAGAACTAATGAAAAAATTGGTAAGTTTGAATCTAGAGCAAATGAAGGTATATTCATTAGTTATTCTTTCAAAAGTAAAGCTTATAAATGTTATAAAAAAATAACCAAGAATTTTTTTGAAAGTGCAAGTCTTAGGATAGAAGAAGATGGAACACAAAATATCAGTGATCTAGTAGACATTCCTAAAATCATTGAAGAGCAAGGCTTTGAAGAATCAGATGAAGATGAGGAAAAGGAGAAGGAGAAAAAGGGCACCAAGACTCCATCCAAATATGTTTATAAAAAATATAATGAAAGTGACATCATCGGGGACATAAATGAAGGAATACGCACCAGAAAAATGATGGTAAGTGAATCTAAACAAGTTAATTTCTCTTTGTTATCTAAAATTTAGGCTAGAATTTTTTTAGAAGATAGATATGATGAGCATTGGGTTAAGGCTATGGATGAAGAATTAGATTAGATAGAAAATAATGATACTTGGGAACTAGTGCCTAGACCAAAAGATCAAAATGTGATAGGAGCAAAATGGGTTTATAGAAATAAGTTGAATGAAAATGGAGAAGTAACCAGAAATAAAGCAAGATTAATATGTAAAGGATATGCTTAGATTGAGGGAATAGATTTTGAAGAAAATTTTGCACTAGTAGCAAGGTTAGAGGCTATTAGAATGTTTCTTGCATATGTAGTATTTAAAAATTTCAAAGTGTTTCAAATGGATGTCAAATCTACCTTTCTAAATACAAATCTTGAAGAAGAGGTCTACATTGAGCAGCTTGAGGGGTTTATTCTCTTGAATATTAGTAATCATGTATGTAGATTGAAGAAAGCATTGTATGGATTAAAATAAGCTCCCAGAGCTTGGTATGCAAGACTTGATAAGTACCTACAAGATCAAGGATTCAAGAGAGTATTTGCTGATAGTAATATTTACATCAAAACAGAAGGTGAGCATCAATTGATTGTTGTGGTATATGTTGATGATATCATTTTTTGATGAAATATTGAAAAGATGACAAAAGGATTTTCTGATAGAATGCAAAAATAATATGAGATGTCTATGCTTGGAGAATTATCATTTTTTAAGGATTACAAATATTTTAATCAAATAAAGGAATTTTTATATCTCAAAGTAAATATGCCAAGGAAATATTGAAGAAATTTGGTTTTGAGGATTGTGTACCAGTTGGCACACCTATGTGTATAGGAAATAAGGTGAGCAAGGATGTAGATTCCCCTGTTACAGATCAATATTTGTATAGATCTATGATTGGTAGTCTTTTGTATTTGACAACATCGAGACTTGGCATCATGTATGCAGTAGGTATGCTTGCAAGATATCAGTCATCTCTAAGAGATAGTCATGTTCATTTGGTGAAAAGAATATTTAGATATATCAAGGGGACATTAGATTATGGATTATGGTATCCCATAGGTAAATATTTCACTTTAGTTGCTTATACAGATTTAGATTGGGCAGGGTGCTTAGATGACAGAAAGAGTACAAGTGGAGGAGCTTTCTTCCTTGGTAATAACTTAGTATCATGGCTAACCAAGAATCAAAACTTAGTATCACTTTCTACAACTGAAGTAGAATATATTGCAATAGTATTGTGTTGTACTCAAGTGCTTTGGATAAAACAAACTTTAGAAGATATCAAGGTAAAGTATGATGAACCTATTTCCATTTTTTGATAACACAAGTCCTATAAATATTTCAAAAAATCTAGTAATGCATTCAAGAACAAAAAATATTCTCATTAGATATCACTTCTTGAAAGAGCAAGTTGCAGATCAACAAGGTAAGATGGAATATATTAGTACTACAGAGTAGATTGCAGATATTTTCACAAAGGCACTATGAAAAGACACATTTGAGTATCTACGAGAGAAGTTGGGAGTAATTTCCTTTACTTCCATTGAGGTTCAGCATCAGTTGAGGGGGACCTAAGTGTTAGTTTTAGGTAGGCCCTTTGCTATTGATGTCAAAGGGGGAGAATAACATGTACAGGTATAGGTGTAGAAAATATGTATAGGGAATAGGTACAGGTTGTTACAGTAAGGGGGAGTTACTATATGTTTTTAGATGATAGTATGTGCAGGTGACAAGATGTGGCAGTTCAAGGATTGAGGTTGCCATCAATGACAAAGGGGGAGATTGTTGGAAATATTGTCATTGATGTCAAAGGTCTAGCATTATTGGTAATAAAGGCCCCATTACATTTAATGTTATTTATAGTAAATATATCTTGGCTAATATGAGTTAATATCTATTTAATATTAATGAATATATTATTGATTACATATGAGACAAAAGAAGGGCTCATAGAGAAGTCAAAGAGCCATGGGATAAAAACAAAAGAAGGATGGGATGCATTTTTCCATGAAGAGTCATCTTGCGGAATTTTAAGAGTCACCAAGTGAAGACAAAAGAGGAAGGGCACAATTTCTCATGAAGGGACACTTTAAGGAATATGAAAAGTCACCAAGATGATGACAAAAGAGGGAATGACGTTTTTGATCATGAAGGGTCACCCCATGACTTTTCAAAGGCTTGAATATGAAGGGTCGTACAAGTTAGGTTCCATTTTCCATGATGATTGAAGGGTCATAAAGGGGGAAGGCCAAAGCTCATTTGGAAAGCTATAAATAAAGGCTTGAGAAGCCATTTGTATACATGAGAAAAAGAGGTTAATTTGATATTGTAATATGTAGCTTAGAAGAGCAATTGTGAGAGATGAATATGATTTGTATTTTTTATATCTATCTTAGAAGAGTAAAGGTGAGAGAGGGGAAAGAGATGTTGTATTGAACTATCATTTGTTGAGATAACAACATTGAGATATTGGTGTGTGGTATACATAAAGGGGTTGGTGCTCCTGTGGGTTGGTGCTCATGAATAGTAGTTGGGTTGGTGCTCAACAAAGGGGTTTGGTGCTCCTGTGGGTTAGTGCTCATAAACAGTAGATGGGTTGGTGCTCAGCAAAGGGGTTTGGTGCTCCTGAAAGTTTGTGCTTGGGAATATTTTTTGGGTTGGTGCTCATTCATATACTTGATATTTTTCTCCATGGTTTTTTCCACATTGGGTTTCCATGTTATATCTAGTGTCTCTCTCTATCTTGTGTGGTGTTTCTTGTTTGAGTTTTATTACATATCTTGAATGTTTGATTAAGTGGATTTTGGTTAAAGGAAAGTTTGTATTAGATATATGATTTACTGCTTCACCCCCCCTCTCAGTATATCCTATGCTTAATAATTGGTATCAGATTAGGTTCCTTTTTGAAAAAGTTTTATAGCTTGAAGGTAGATCAAGAAAGCACAAGATGGCAATACATAAAGGTGCCTCTATAATAAAAAGAATAGTTGATCAAGAAGAAGAAGAGGATGAAGCCGAAGTGAATATCGAAGGAGAACTCATGTGTGCCTTAGAAGAGTTGAAAGTTGTTGAAAAGAAAAATTGAAGATTGAAGCATCAAATAGAGAAAAATGAAAAGGAGTCAAAGGAGATAATTGAAGATCTAACGGCACAGTTGGAAATATCAAGAAAAGAATGTGAAAGGTATGTTACTAAAATTGCCTCTTTAACAAAAGAGATTGAGAAAGTAGTCAATAATAAAATAGTCAATGATTCCAAATTTTAGAATAGCACTAATATGTTGAATAAGATATTAGAAAGCCAAAAGGAAATATCAAATAAAACAGGTATCAATTTTGAAAAGAAGAAGAACTATGTTGAAGCTCTTACAAATAAAGAAACAAGAAGGGAAGAAGTGAAGAATACAAAGGACAAATAAGGCTAGAAGGAACAAAGCTATAAAAGGCAATCAGGTTAGAGATTCACAAATAGGTCCTATTTTTATGGTTACTATTTTTATTGTAATGGACATGGTCATAAGAAATTAGAATGTAGAAAAAGAGCTAACAGTCTCAAAAATAAAGAAAAGGAAGGTCATGTAGAGTCAAGCAGAAGCTATAACTCTTTTGCTCCTCTATCAAGCTTTGATGAAGAGACCATAATTTTTTACAAGTGTAACAACTTCAGACACATAGATCGGTATTGTAGAAGTGTGTTCAAGTTAGTCAAGAAGGACTAGAGTTTTAGAGCTCCATTCATCAAGAAAAAGGTTCAGACATGGCAGAAGAAACAATTAGAAAGTTCTATGTTCGTCCAGACAGCTTTGCATGCAAGAAATGAATAAAATCCATGGTTTATTGATATTAGATGTTTGAGGGACACGATAGGAGACAAGAGCAATTTCATAACCTTGAAGAAGATCAATGGTGGCATAGTGAAATTTGGGGACAATACTACTGCCAAAATTGCCAGAAAAGGTACACTAAATTTAGATAATGGTAGAACTAAAATTGAAAATGTTTTATATGTAGAAGGTCTTAAGCATACTCTTTTGAGTGTAAGTCAAATGTGTGACTAGGGGCACACACTAAAGTTTTATGTAGAAGGTTGTGAAATTAGAAGAAAAGATTTAGATTTATTGATTGCAGATGCTTAGAGAACAGGTAATAACTTATATATGCTATCAGACATCAAAGGTCAAAAATGTTGTTTGAGTTAGATTGAAGAAAGTTGGCTATGGCAGAGGAGAATGGGGCACATAAATTTTGACAATCTTGTAAAAATTTATAAAAGGCAAGCTGTCAGGAATCTTTCAAAGATCACAAAGCCATCTAACACACTTTGTAGACCTTGTCATCATGGGAAGTAGGCTAGAAGGCAATTCAAAATAGAAGAGTACTCAACCATGCAAATGCTAGAGCTTGTTAACACTAATCTATGTGGACCTATGAGGACTCAAAGTACTCAAGGTGATAAATATTTCATGTTGCTTATTGATGATTTTTCACATATGACTTGGATAATGTTTTGAAATAAAAAATTAGAAGCTTTTAGACAATTTAAAGCATTCAAAGCATTAGTTGAGAATGAAACTAATCTAAAGATTAAGTGTCTAAGATCATATCAAGGTGGAGAATTCATGTCAGATCAATTTATTGAGTTTTGTGAAGATCATGGAATAAAGAGACAATATTCAACATCCAAAACTCCACAACAAAATGGGGTAGTTGAACAGAAAATAGAATAGTTCAAGAGATGGTGAGGACAATGCTAAATGAATCCAAGATAGCAAATAAATATTGGAGAGAGGCCGTTGGTACAATAGTGTATATTTAGAATAGAGCTTTATTAAGAGTCCATAGTGACAAGACTCCTTATGATCTATGGAAAGACAAACCAGCAACAGTTGATTATTTTAGAGTTTTCGATAGCAAATGTTTCATAAAGAGAACCGATGAGAAACTTGGTAAGTTTGAATCCAGAGCAGATGAAGGTATATTTATTGGTTATTCTTTCAAAAGTAAAGGTTATAAATCTTATAACAAAATAACCAAGAGAATTTTTGAAAGTGCAAGTGTCAGGAAAGAAGAAGATGGAACACAAAAGATCAGTGATCCAGTAGACATTCCTAAAATCATTGAAGAGGAAGGCTTTGAAGAATCAGATGAAGATGAGGAAAAGGAGAAGGAGAAAAAGGGCACAAGACTCCATCCAAATATGTTCAAAAAAATCATAATGAAAGTGACATCATTGGGGACATAAAAGAAGGAATTCACACTAGAAGAATGATGGTAAGTGAATCTAAACAAGTTGATTTCTCTTTGTTATCTAAATTTCAGCCTAGAATTTTTTCAAAAGCTAGACATGATAAGCATTGGGTTAAGGCTATCGATGAAGAATTAGATTAGATAGAAAAGAATGATACTTGGGAATTAGTGCCTAAACCAAAAGATCACAATGTGATAGGAACAAAAAGGGTTTATTGAAATAAGTTGAATGAAAATGGAGAAATAACCAAAAACAAAGTAAGATTAGTATGTAAAGGATATGCTCAGATTGAGGAAATAGATTTTGAAGAAACTTTGGCACCAGGAGTAAGGTTATAGGCTATTAGAATGTTTCTTGCATATGCAGTATTTAAAAATTTCAAAGTGTTTCAAATGGATGTCAAATCTGCCTTTCTAAATGGGAATCTTGAAGAAGAGGTCTACATTGAGCAGTCTGAGGGGTTTATTCTCTTGAATATTAGTAATCATGTATGTAGATTGAAGAAAGCATTGTATGGATTGAAACAAGCTCCTAGAGCTTGGTATGCAAGACTTCATAAGTACCTGCAAGATCAAGGATTCATGAGAGTATTTGTTAATAGTAATCTTTACATCGAAATAGAAGGTGAGCATCAATTTATTGTTGTGGTATATGTTGATGATATCATTTTTGGAGGAAATATTGAAAAGATGACAAAATAATTTTTTGATAGAATGCAAAAAGAATTTGAGATGTCTATGCTTGGAGAATTATCATTTTTTTAGGATTACAAATATTTCAATCAAATAAAGGAATTTTTATATCTCAAAGTAGATATGCCAAGGAAATGATGAAGAAATTTGGTTTTAAGGATTGTGTACCAATTGGCACACTTATGTGTATAGGAAATAAGGTGAGCAAGGATGTAGATTCACCTTTTACAGATCAATCTTTGTATAGATCTATGATTGGTAGTCTTTTATATTTGACAGCATCAAGACCATACATCATGCATGCAGTAGGTATGCTTGCAAGATATCAGTCATCTTCAAGAGATAGTCATGTTCAATTGGTGAAAAGAATATTTAGATATATCAAGGGGACATTGGATTATGGATTATGGTATCCCATAGGTAAAGATTTCAATTTAGTTGCTTATACAGATTCAGATTGAGCAGTGTGCTTAGATGATAGAAAGAGTACAAGTGGAAGAGCTTTCTTCCTTGGTGATAGCTTAGTATCATGGCTAAGCAAGAAGTAGAACTCAGTATCACTTTCTACAGCTGAAGCAAAATATATTGCCATAGTATTGTGTTATACTCAAGTGCTTTGGATGAAGCAAACTTTGGAAGATATCAATGTAAAGTATGATGAACCTATTTCCATTTTTTGTGATAACACAAGTGCTATAAATATTTTGAAAAATCTAGTAATGCATTCAAGAACTAAACATATTCTAATTAGATATCACTTCTTGTGAGTGCAAGTTATAGATTAATAGGTTAAGATGGAATATATTAGTACTATAGATCAAATTGCAGATATTTTCACAAAGGGACTACAAAAAGACACATTTGAGTATCTGCAAGATAAGTTGGGAGTAATTTCGTTTAGTTCCTGCCATTGAGGTTTAGCATCAGTTGAGGGGGAGTTAAGTGTTAGCTCCAGGTAGGCCCTTTGCCATTGATATCAAAGGGGGAGAATAATAGGTACATGTATAGTTATGGAAAATAGGTATAGGGAATATGTACAGGTTGCTACAGTAAGGGTGAGTTATTGTATGTTTTTAGATGATAATATGTGCAGGTGATAGGATGTGGTAGTTTCAAGATTGAGGTTGCTATCAATGACAAAGGGGGAGATTGCTATAAATATTGTCATTGATGTCAAAGGTCTAGCATTATTGGTGATAAAGGACCCATTACATTTAATGTTGTTTTTAATAAATATATCTTGGCTAATATGAGTTAATATTTATTTAATATTAACAAATATATTTTTGGTTGTATATGAGATAAAATAAGGGCCCATGGAGAAGTCAAAGAGCCATGGGATAAAGACAAAAGAAGGATGTGACACATTTTCCCATGAAGAGTCATCTTGGGGAATTCCAAGAGTCACCAAGTGAAGACAAAAGAGGAAGGTCACAAATTATCATGAAGGGACACTTTAGGGAATATGAAAAGTCACCAAGATGAGGAAAAAAGAGGGAAGGACGTTTTTGATCATGAAGGGTCACCACATGACTTTTTAAAGGCTTGAATATGAACGGTCATACAATTTTGGCACCATTTTCCATGAGGATTGAAGGGTCACAAAGGGGGAAGGGCAAAGCTCATTTGAAAAGCTATAAATAAAGGATTGAGAAGGAATTTGTATACATGAGAAATAGAGGTTGATTTGATATTGTAATATCTATCTTAGAAGAGCAATTGTGAGACATGAATATGATTTATATTTGTTATATCTAGCTTAAAAGAGCAAAGGTGAGAGAGAAGAAAGAGATGCTGTATTGAAGTATCATTTGTTGAGATAGCAACATTGAGAGATAGGTGTGTGGTATACACAAAGGGGTTGGTGCTCCTATGGGTTGGTGGTCACGAATATTAGCTAGGTTAGTGCTAGACAAAGGGGTTTGGTGCTCCTATTGGTTGGTGTTCATGAATAGTAGCTAGGTTGGTGCTCTGCAAAGGAGTTTGGTGCTCCTGCAAGTTTGTGCTTGCAAATATTGTTTGGGTTAGTGCTCATTGATATACTTGAGATTGTTCTCCATGGTTTTTCCCACATTGGGTTTCCACATTATATCTGGTGTCTCTCTCTATCTTGTGTGGTGTTTATTGTTTGAGTTTTATTGAATATCTTGAGTGTTTGATTAATTGGATTTCGGTTAAAGGAAAGTTTTTTTTAGATATATGATATACTGATTCACCCCCCCCTCTCAGTATATCTCATGCTTAGCACCAAGTTCCATATCAAGATTATGCAATTCTAATTCAACGGACTAGGGTCACTATCAAAGGACTCTACCAAAATACTAAAAATGAGGTTAATCAACCTTCTATGCCTATCAAAAATAAACCAACTAAAAAAAATTAGGGGAGGACCTATGATATTATGGAAAACCTAAATAAGATACTTGTACACATATCCATCATGGATTTATTTTGCATGTCTACAATCCACAAAGACATCCTGAATGATTTTTTAACCAATCCCTTGTGCCATATGATATCACTCTAGACAAATTCCAACACATGGTAAGACACTTGACCCCAGGCCAACATCTCACCTTTGACCAAAGTGATATGTATTATTGAATCATACTTCATAATAACCCATTGTATTTGAAGTTAGTATAACAAACCATAAATTTAAACATGTCCTTGTAGACAATGGTTCAGGTCTCGACATTGTGCCTCTAGATTTGATAAAAAAATCTTGGATATATAACAACCAAATTAAAATTAGATACGATTATTATCAAGTCATATGGTAATGAAGAATGAGAATCTCAAGGTACCATTATCCTACCAGTGGTCATTATCCCATTAACGTAAGATACTTTGTGCCATGTTTTAAACCTAAAATTATCTTACAATCTATTATTGGGATGACCTTTGATCCATGAAATAAGTCTTATACCTTCTACATTACATCAATCTATAAAATTATCACATTTAGGATTGGAAGTGACTATACCAACTGACCTTGAAGCATATTAGTATTGCAAACACCTTGAGGTTGAATATAAAATCTACAAACACTAGTTTGGTATGAATCCCATGCTTAGATTAGATGAAGAAAAAGTTGAAAAGGGAAAATCCATTGAATTTATCCTAGAAGCTAATTAAATTGACCCAAATAGCTTAGCCTCTACCTCAGCCATGCCTTCATCATAAATTTACAACCACTTTTATTTCATTGAAAAAGGTCTTAGAGAATATAACACCTGGAATGCATTGCATATTGCCGAATTGCCCAAAAATCCTAAATCCTATAGGATACCTAAGGCCAATACTACTTATATGGAGTGGGAGACCAAAGTAAAATCTCAATTAAACAAGCCCATTATTTTTAAACTCGCCTTCGGCCTAGAACATGACCCCTTAGAAGAAGATGATTCATGGGTCTACAATGACAAGTTAACTAGCTATTAGCAAAGTGTGGAGTATCCTATTATAAACTTGATTATGAATCACCTATCTTATAAAAGAAGAGGAATCAAGACATATCAACAAGTCATGATCAAAATAGTTTTAATGACCAAGTACAAGGAAAACCATTGTATTACATTTAAACCACTTGGGATTGACCTTATATACCTTATTCACGTTCTAAAAGTAATAGCTAGTGATAATGATGTTGGTAACAACATAAGGTATGACTATAGCATCTACAATGACCTTATCTCTAAAAATTTGTTTAATCCCCATGAAATTTTCACTATTATACCTATTCATCAACCTTCACATTTATCCCTTTACCATACACAATTGATAGATTGGGATTGGCAAGAGTAAAAAATTCCATTAGACGAGTTCAAAAATGATGAGGCCATATATGACATTTTTGGATTGAGGAGTCACATACCTCTTGGAGATCACAAGTATGGATTTACTATTACATTGGATCTTTTTTCCTACTTTAGAGAGTGATTGAACTTCCCTAGACATAAATAAAAAGAAAATCAAACATTGAGGTATGAAAGTGAAAATCTCTTTAGGGCACTTTCTAACCAAGGAAAAAGTAAAGAGAAAGGCAAGTCTCTTGGTGAAAACTAGTTTTTAACACCATTGGATGGGGATGTTCACCCCTCTTCATATGAAGCCTAAGAGACCTATAACGCATAGTCTATTTAAGGATTAGATATTAGTACTAAGGAGTGGTAAGATTTTTCATAAATTATTCAAGAGTACCTTGAGGTATTTATAGCATGGCTAATACCAACACTAGGAGATTTTTCTTCATCATATTTAGGAGAATTAGACAAGCCCATCCATATACAAGACTTTACCATTACTAATCAGTTCAACTCCTTTCCAACTACTACAGATGATGGTTCTACACTTCTTGTGGAGGATAATTCAAATGTGAATATTAGGACTTTAGAGGACCTAAAGTGGATTAAATTAGGCACATCCCTCACTAATGAGGAACATGAAGCTTTTATATCCCGTTAAATGGAATTTGTTGACGTATTTGCATGGGCCTATTCATACATGCTAGGTTTGGACCCTGACTTAGTTATACACCGTCTCATTATATATACCAATGCTAAGAGTGTTAAATATAAGTTATGTAAGATGCATATTTGTATTATTGTGTTACTAAAGAAAGAGTTCAAAAAATTCTTATACATAAAATAAATTAAGTTGATCAGCTATTCAAAGTGGATTTCAAACATTGTGTGAGTGTGAAAGAAACCAGAAAGTATTAGGATGTTCATTAATTTAAGAGATATCAACAAAATCTTCCTAAAATATTCCTTCTCATTTCCTAATATTGACATGATATTTGAATCAATGACTGGATATGAAATGATCTCTTTAATGGATGGATTTTTAGGGTATAATTAGATTAGAATTGCATTAGAAGACCACCACAATATAATGTTCCCTACTCTGTGGCGAATATTTTGTTTTTAGGAAATGTCATTTGGTTTTAAGAATGCTAGAGCCACTTACTAAAGAGTTATGATAGTGAATTTTTGTGACATGATGCCTGACATTATTCAAGAATATGCCTATTATATCTTAGGTAAATAAAAATAATGTGACAATCACCTAGGGTCATTATGAAAAATATTTTAGAGACTTCATGAGTATAATGTTAGGCTTAATCTAAAGAAATGTGTATTTGGAATCAATTTTGGAAAACTATTAGGTTTCATTATCTTTTATTGGGACATTTAATTTAACCCATCTAAAGTTCATGTAATTATAGAGATGCCACCACCATCTACCTTTAAGCATCTCTAAAAATTTTAGGTCAAGGTTCAATCTATCATATGCTTCATCTCATAATTAGATGACAAATACCATCCATTTAATCAATTGACAAAGAATGGTGTTACATTATCCTAGAATGAAGAGTGTCAAAAATTATTCAATCAGCTTAAATAATATATTTCCAACCCACCTATTTTATTTCCACCAATGCCTAATAAGCCATTACTTCTTTACTTATCAGCAACTAAGAATGTCCTCAGGGAACTTTTGGTATAACATGATGAATAATTAAAAGAGTATGTTGTGTATTATATGAGGTGAACATTAGTCACATATGATTAAAATTATACACTGATTGAAAAGGCTTATTTAGAAATAGTGTTCAGAGCCCGAAAATTGCTTCATTATATGTTAACCAATAAGACCATAGTTATTGCCAAAGTAGATCCACTCAAGTATCTACATTTCAAATCATCTCTACATGGTTGTATGGAAAAATATATCATGATATTGAGTGAGTTTGAAATTGAATATGCCAAATAAAAGGCCATTAATTTATTTAATCTCCTCTATAAGACACTCAACCTCTTACATTTGGATTTAGAGATGAGGTTGTTATGACCATTGAAGAAGCAGATGTACCTCCTATGGCTAAAAATTTGAATATGTACTTTAATGGATCCTTCATAACTTGTAGATCAGGGGATAGATTACTGTTTGTTATGCCATAAAGGGATCTTGTTACAAAGTATTTCATATTGGATTTCCCTATACCAATAACATAGTTGATTACAAAGTGATCATTGTAGGACATTAAATATAAGTACAGTAGAACATTCAACATTTCATGGTGTATGGTGATTCCTAGTTAATCATTAATCATGTCGTAACCTGATACCAAAAAAAGGACTAGAAGTTGATACCATATAAGGAGATGGTTGATAAATCAAGCAATAAATTGTCAACATCTAATTTGAGAGAATACATTGGGCCAATAATAGAACAACTAATGTTGTGGCCACTATTGGTTCTATTATCTAGATCACTAACAGAGTAAGGAATTATCAATTTCTTGTTGAACATATCTTAGTTCCATCACATGAACAATTAGAAGTCAATATGGTTTTTGACATTGATATTCCCATGTCTCCTTTGTACTTAGATATATATACCTATCTTTAAGACCAAACCATGCCTCTTGATTTATCACATAAAAAACAAAAAGCCTTCACCCATAAATCCTCTTTCTATACCTTCTTGGACCAACCTTGTATCATAGAAGCTGTGATGGAACTTTGCTTTAATATTTATCTTTAACAAAATCCATACTAGTATTAAGGGAAGTCCATGAAGAAGTGTGTGGAACTGACACTAGTAGTGAAATTTTATCCAAAAAATTACTATATACTAGTTACTACTTACCAATGATAGAATTAGACATAGCTGAATATGTGAGTATGTGTGTCAAGTGTCATAAATATGCTAATTTGATTCATGCTCCAATGAATACACAAAAAACATTTACAACACCATGGCCATTATTAATGTGGGGACTCAACCATGTCATGAATATCAATCTAACATCTTTTGATGGCCATAAACATGTTTTGACTACTACTAAATACTTGAATAGTGAGTGGGAGACATTCTCATCACTTAAATCACTAGTAAGCAGATATCCAAATTCATATTCAACAATATCATTTACCACTATGTCATCCCCTCTAATAGTATATTTGATAATGGTAGATCATTAAAGAATAAATATGTGAAATTAATATCTTATCAATACCACACTAAACAATTTTTCTCTACCACTAACTATCCACAAAGAATCATACAAATTGAGGCTTCTAATAAAACCATTATCAATTTTTTAAAGATTATTATCAATGATGTTGGTCTTAGTTAGCACTTGCAGTTGTTTAACACCCTTTGGGAATAGTGTACCACATTCTAAACTCCAATAAGAGCTACACCCTATGAATCCATTCTTCTTATTGAGGTTGAGTTGCCATCTCTCTAAATTTTGTTACAACACATTATCAATGATGAAGACTACGGAGTGGATCACTTGTAAGATATAGACGTACTTGATGGTAAATGTTTGGCTACCCTGAATAATCTTCAAGGTTATTAGAAATGACTAGAGGACCAATATAATAGGCATGTTAATCATCATGAATTCAAGCCTGGTGACCTATTAATAAAATAGAATTAGAGGAGTGTTAAAATTTAATCCAAAAAAAATGGAAAGTTTCAATCAAAATCTTTTAGACCCTATGTAGTTATTTCCAACTATGATTCTAGAGCATACAGTCTCACTACACCAGAGGGAGATAAACTTGATGAACTAGTGAACATAATGCACCTTAAACATTTTTATGATTGAGGGATTTAGATTATTGTCTACAAGGATTGTCTAAGTTATGCCACATTATAGTTATTATTTGTACTATACACCTTTCATTCTACCATACCCTTAACCATTTGACAACTAATTATTTTTTACCTAACCTTACTTATCATGTTTGGTGTTGGTCCTAATTCATTTATACTTCAGGAACATTTAGTGGTCGATAATATATTTAATTCTAATAGTTATTCTAGAATTACATGTTTAAATTGTAATATGTGAAATTAGTATGACAACGGTCCTAACAATTGCATCCTTCATTTGTTGTTATGTTCCCACCTCATCATACTAATTATCATTGCCTATCAGAAATTTAGTAACACTGACCTTTTTCCATTATTTCCTAATTATAAATTCCTATGGAAAAATTATGGACAATACCCTTAGCATGCATTATCTCATCACCTAACTATTACTATTACTATTTACCTTACCATTTTTATTTTACCTGAACTTATTGGTTCTTGATTGGATGTCTTTTATATAAATGAAACTATAGTGGCTTGAGGTCCTATGGGACTATGTAGGAAGTGATTGATTCACGTTGTGGTCATATCAATCACCCCTTCAACATGCTTTAATCATTTTAAAAGCAATTTAAATTTGAAAACTCTCACCATTTTACAAGTTGGAATATCATGTGTCTCATAATTATTAATCAAGTTGAGATGCCTATAAAATTACAAAAACATTTGTAATAGTTTAAAAATAAATAAATATTTGTAAAAGATTTAGAAAATCCAAAAAATTACAAAATCATGAAAATTAGCTTATAATTTACACATGAGATATAAAGTCATCTCAATTTTTTGTGATGGGCCATCTTATCTTTTTAGTTTATTTCTAGACCACCTTGGTGTTTTTCCTCCCATTTATGGGAGAACTAAATTGACACGAGGTTTTCACAGAATATGTAGGCAACACTAGGTTACATGGGGTATCTTGAGCATCTCGACCACACATTTCATTCTTTTTCAACCACTTCTTTTCCTTAAGGATTTTGGGACCCCTAACTATATTACAAGTAACCACTTGTCTTTTAGTTTCCCATTCTTTATTGGCCTTATCCATATGCTCTTACCATTTTTTGAGTAATTTATATTTGAATACTCTCACTATTTTATGAGAAACTTCTCATTCAAATCCTTAGACTAGTAGATACTATGAATTACCATTTAATTTAATTAGTGGATATTCGTCTCTTGACTTTTGGTATGATTTTAACCTAAACCATACTCTTTCACTTGCATGATTTGTTTCTATTGATGTTTACATGATTATTAAACATCATACCCTCTTTTTTCATGCACTCACCATTTTGTGAGACTCTTCAAATATTCCTCTACATGTTAATCATGCTTTCTTATCATCCATTTTCTTTTATCACATATCCTAGGAGAACTACATTTGGACTGAAGTTCACATTAGATGTTGTGTCCATGAAACTATGTAGGTAGTGTTCACTTGTCTAGTGCCTCTAGAGTTAGCTCAGATACCCTTTCATTTTCTTTTATTTCTTTCATTTTTTTGTACTATTTTTTAGTTGTCTCTTGTAACATAGGGGTGATGTTTGTCATCTTATTTATTTTGTTGTCTCCTATAACCTAGGGGCAAAGTTTGTTATCCTATTTGTATTATTGTTTCCCTATAGCCTAGGGGAAACCTTGTGCCAATTGTCATTGTTTTTTTTTACCAGTGTCATTGCCACCTAGCTTAGGGTTCACCTTATCACCAAGAGTAACACACCTATTACACATACATAAATTATTTATTTTCTATTTTTATTAACATTGTGAATAATCATTGTTTGTGTATTATTGTTTGTTTAGCTTAATTTGTTTGTTTTTGCGTGTTTAGAGTAGTTTGTTTAATACATTTTTTATTTTCCTTGGATTGTGTAGTTGTTTTTATTATTTTGGTGATTTTGTTTATTGCTTTATTTTCTAATGTTTGTTGTATATTTTCTTATTTTATCAGTGTTTATTTGGATCATGCTTATTTGTCTATTTATTAACATTTATTGGTGTTTTGTTTGTGTATTTTATTGTTTTGTTTTATTTATCATTTTTTATTTGATTATTTAAACTCAATTTTTTCAAGGACCTAAAGATCATAGTTTAACATGAACAATACAAAATAGACAAGATAAAACAAGGCTAACACGGCCTGACATATACAAACTTTTTAAAAAAACTTAAAAAAAATAGACCTAGACCAAACCAAATAAACACATCCTCCTACTATATTTCATTGCATTTACTTTCCTTCTTGTTGTTTCCCACCACTTTATTTGTGTTTCTACTCAACATACCTCTTATTTTATCCCCCTAGCCTTTCACTATGTTTTCATTTTATTCCATTGTGCCTCTAGTCTTCTCCATTGATGTTTTGCCTTTCTTTATGATATGAATCCTTGACGTGATGGTGATATTTTATTTGAATTTAGAAGTTCCTTAAGGACTACCCTATTATTATATCTATTGTTCCCTAGTCCACTCCCTCAACTCATCAATTTCTTGTTTAAAATTATTCCATTGTTCCATAGATGAAACCATCTACCTGTCTAGTCTCTAAAATTTTTCATGTAAATTCATCATCTTCTACCCAAGGCCCTTTAAAAACATGTTTGGGTCCTTATCCATCCTTTATACCTCTACCACCTTAATCTCTTGGAGTTTAAAATTAGGGTTCTCCATGCCCTGTTGAAACTGAAGGATCCTATTAACTTTCTTATTAGAACTCCTATGTGGTAGAGATGGGTCATGAGACTTTATCTTTTACTTCTTCCCTCCCTCTCATGGATGAGCTAGTTAGGTGGAATGGGAGGCCTCATTTTTTATACCATCCACAACAATGTCCTTATCAAATATTTTCTCTCTACTACTTTTCACCATGTGGATTTCGTAACTTCTCATGGGGGTTACCCATTTAGTGAGAAGAAGGATTAATCCTTGATAGATTATATCAACTGATGCTTTTTCCTAAAAGGTTGGGACTATTTTTTTTATTGTTATGGTTTGTGTGTTTTTTTTTGTTTGTTCATTTGTTTATTTTCTTTCTCTTTGTTTTCTTTGTTTCTTTTATTTATAATGTTTGTTTGGTTATAGTTATTTGTGGATGTTTAAGTTGTTTGTGTGTTGTTTATTTATTTGTTTTTGTTTATTGGTGTTTTATTTTGTTATTTTATTAGTATTTTGTCATTTTTTTTGTTTATGTTTTATTTTTTGGATTTATTGATGTTTTTTTGTTTGTTTTTACAATTTGTTTATTTTCAAAGTTTTATTTATTTATCAGTTTTGTTTGTTTATTTGTATAGCTTGTTTGTATCTTGTTGTTTGTGTTTATTTATTTATTTATTTATTTTTGTTTGTATTTATTTGTTTTGTTTATTTTTATCTACTTTGTTATTTATATTGTTTATTCATTTCTATTTTTTTGTTTGTGTTTTATTTATTTGTTTATTTGTTTTATTTTTTAATCTTTTTATTTGTTTTGTTATTTGTTTTTTTGTTTCTATATTATCGTAAGATTATTAAATTTTATTTACGCTTAAGTCTTGATTATCCATATAATGTATTTAAGTTGTGAATTTTTGTATTTAGTTTTACATTTGATTTCTTTGTTATATTCACACTTGGGATTTGATTATCTATATCTTATTCCTAAGTTATTTATAATTATATTTAAATTAAGTTTTCCATATTTAGGGTGTATATTTGCATTTTAGTTATCCATAAATATCATGCATAGTATCAAAATATACAACAAAACTATACTCACAAAGTCTATTCTATCATTGTAATGGTAGTAGTTTTTCAATATATCAAAATCAGTCAACTACCCTAACACATGCCTAAATTCATGGGATATAAATAAGAGTAAAAAATAATTTATTATATGTTTATAAATATGTGCATCTCTAAATAAACATCCATATGAGTCATATAATATAATTAGATAATAACCAATAAAACATATCATAAACATGAACAGAGCATACATAAGCATACACATAAACAATGTTAAACATCCACAATGCTAATCAATGTTAATCAATGATAAACATGAAATAAATAAGATAATCAGCATGGGATCATATATATATATATATATATATATATATATATATATATATGCAATATCATATACATGTACATCAACTTGAAATGAACCGAAACTAAATGTCAATGTATCTTAAATCTCTTATACATAAAATACATATACATATCATAATGGTGTCTCAAAAATACATAAATATTCCAATAAAATGGGTACAATATCATAGGCCAATCTAATACCCAAATGTGCCAAAATTCCAAGATCACAGTAGTCAACTCTAGATTTGTGTATGTATGGGACTTGTAGTTGGAGGTATCCCTAGTGGCCCTAGTGCTCTTAGTGGTGGTGGTTATGGATAATGAATTGATTGGACCTAAGCACTTGAAAAATGAATCCTAGTCTAAGACTAATAGATCTACTCCTTCCATTTATGCATCCCATATCTCAAAAGTAACAACTTACTACTCTATGGGCATGGTAGACTCATAGGCTCACTTGTAATAAAAGGCCTTGTCCTTAACCCCAAGGATCACTAAAATATTCTATGAGAATATAGACTATGTATTGGCTTCTTGATCGACATCCCACTCTCAAATCAACCTATCCATAATGCACAATGCCTAATCCCACTCACTAATATCTTGGTCTCTCTCAATAGTAAATTATCCCTATACCCAAACCAATTTGGGTATATTATCCTTTATCAAAGTGATATTTTTTTTTAGCCATGTCATATCATCATCCCTCAGTCTAGGGTGCCCTATGTATCAGATTACTAATGTTGTAACCCTGCCACCTCCCATACTTGAGCACTAACCTCCTTTTCAAGCATGTCAATATCTTTACTTGATGTGACTATATCAAAAGGCCCTACCTAGCTAGGATCCACATGTGTACCCTAAGGCCCTTCCTAGACTAAGCTAGTTTGTGCCACTACCACAATTATCAAACTAGGGTCCAATATCACCACATATAGCCTATCATCTCTATATCCTCCACTATCTCCTCCATCCCAACCATCATCATCATCATCATCATCATCATCATCATCATCATCATCCATAACCTCATTCTTCTACCAAGTTTTGATATTGTTTATCAATGTCTCAGCCTCCATCTTCTTGATATCCATAAGATCCTACCCCTTGGATGTAATAAATTTATCAACCTCAAAGGGCACGGCTGTACCCACTAGTGCATGAAATTTTTAGTAACCCCTACATCTATGTCTTCTCCTACATAGGCCCAAACAGCCCATGGAATGTTGAGATATTTTGTTATAGGCTCACTCATTAGGATTACTAGCGCATCTCGATTAATGTAACATGTTATGTGTGAAAATCATCATGGTCCCTTAGTTACATCCTGCATATATCTAAACTATCTAAGCACCTAATTTAGGTGGTACTCCTCTATAATATGGGATTGCATACTAGTAAAAAAAATATAGTAGTCATAAATCCTATGTACCATCTATATCTAAACCACTATAACTAATAGGCTAGATATAACTTATAGATAAAAAATTATAGTGTCATATCATTGAGCATCTAAATATATAAGGGGATGTCTCCTTTGTACCCACACTAGTTGGTTCATGTCTAAACCCAACCATACGCCAATGGCTCCTTAGGATCTCTAATCTTGTGCATCCTGACTAGTTACTTAATTATAATGTACTCCTAGCCCCAAACCATGAGAAGTGTGTAGGCTCCAGTACTTTGTCCACCCCATTACACTATTAGGTGCATGTATCTATACAATTATGTATGAATAGTTAATCCCTAAGAAAATTTTATGAAATCCTTCATCATGGTCTTAATAATGTAACCTAGATCTATTTGGAGGTATCAACCACTCTTTTAAAGTAAAAATATGTTGATAATAATGGCCATAATAAAACAAACTCTTTATCAATCATGGATAGTGGGGAAGGATCACTTATAAGTAGTTTATTTGGTCAAATGTTGGTGTATATCTTTATCAGGTCTATCAACCTTCTCCTAAACCATGGGGATACCTTGATAGATTCATAAGTCATCAAGAACCACCTTATACTATGTTAGTGGTGTCTAGAATAATAATTTACTATTCATTAGTATCTTAAAGATATGCTAGGTATCCTCAAGTGTGACGGTGGCTTCCTCAATTGGTATGTGAAAGGTTGACATATCACTATACTAACACTATTTTAGTGCACTCAAAAAAGCTAGATCTACTTAAATAACTAGCATCTATGCCACATTGTGTACATCTAACATCTGTAAGAAACCTTCCATGCCCTTTATCCATATTGACAGGGTCTATAAATAATGAGATTATCTTTCATGATAGGTAATCATAGCCAATCTCTCCTACAATCAAAATGGTTAGTACCAGCCTAACTATATACTGCTAATAAAGCCTAAGCCTAGCCTAATCAATCTAAGTGACCCTATTCCAGAGGTTAGACCCTTTTTAAGTCTTTAAACTCATCTCTTTTTTCCTCTTATAACAAAGTGACTGTTTAGTAGGGTGAAGCTATCATTTAAGTGTTTTTGGATATTTTTAGGTGAAAGTGTCATTTTTATTTTCATGAAAATGGTAACTTCACCTTAAATGGGAGAAACCATCAATTTTATGATTAATACCATTTTTAGCATTACCACTTTTTTTATAAATGATAACTTTGTATAAGTCACTAATTTTCATTGGTGAATCTACCATTTGCCCTACCATGCAAATGATGACTTCACCATTTTTTGACTTTTAAAGTGCATTAAATGTTATAAAATGGTAATTAATGAATAAATATTTACTTACCAATGACCTATCATGTTTTGGCCATATATGTTGCCTCACTTGATTTGATTTATGACATTGTGTTCCTATGTGGGCCATTTTCACTTAGTAATTTATGCATAAAACTAGAGCTAAAATTCTTGAAAGGTTAGGGTGAAAATGAAATTATTTTTCACCCTAGGGGTGAATATATAGATAAATATTTGGATTTCTACCCCTAGGTCCTATAGTTCATTCCTTGCCCTCTAAAAAGTGTATTTTTCACATCTATGGTCTATTTTTCACATCATTTGATCCTACATGCCTTATTTTTTTGTTGTATTGCAACTAAACCACCTTCTTGGACCTCACCTGAGACCCATTTAACAACACCATTTTCAACCTATATTGCATGTTTGCTTAAACATGCATCTCTAAACTCACATTTAGGATAGAAATGTGTTGTTATCCTTTTCCAACTCATCATAAATCCATTTTATATATTTTTTGCATAAGCTACCCTTGATAATTTTCCATATTGCAGCAAATTTTATTTTTGACTAATTTAATGATTATAAACACCTATTGGAAAATTATTATTTTAAAATATTATGTTAATGATTATAACCTCATATGGGAAAATCATAATTTTTACCTATATTTTTGTGATAAATGCATATGTTAGTAATTATAACTTCCTTTTGGCAAAATCAATGTTTCTCATTAATTTTGTTCCTAATTATAACTACCTTTAGGCAAATCAGTATTTTCTCCACTTTTTCTTACTGATCATAACCACCTTTGGTAAAATTAGTGTTTCCCATTTTGTTACAAATTATAACCACCTTTGGGAAAATTAGAATCCTTTCCACCACCCTATTTGGGTAACTATTCATGCCACTACTTATAACTACCTTTGGGCAAACTAGTGACACACACTTCATTACTGATTATAACAACCTCTGGGTAAATTAGTGACTCCATTTCTAGTTTTATATATAACCACATTTGCGTAATTAAATAATCCCACCCCTATTACCACTAGATCATGTAATTTTCTTTATTTTGAGGGAATGTTTGATGACTTTACTTTGTTGCCCACTCCCTCAAGTGGGCATCAAGGGATTATCAATCAACCTTTAGGGCATGAACCATTTAAACTAACAAATTTTACATTATTTGAAAATATTTTATTATGTCTTTATCTCACAACACCTTTTAAAATAAGGGCAAACTATAGACACTTAGTTTTGGCCACTTTTATTCCTAAACATGAATTCAATTCATGTTCTAGAAAATAACACATCTAATCCTAAAAATAACCTAAATTTTCAAATTTTGTCTATGAACGAGATTTAATTGCCTAGAAATGTGATGAATCTAACTTATTTGGTCTATCAACCTATATGCATCAATAACCTAGTTTAGTTCTAATCATAGTCAAATTATGACCTAGTAATTTGACACTTTGGACCTATCAAGCTATCAATTCATAACATCTAAAACAATTGTAAAAAGATAAAAAGCACTAAACAAGACTAATTAAAAGATAAATCCTAATTAACTTGGCTAAAAAATTCCAAATCAAATTAGTGAATTCCATTTACTAAAAAAGGAATTATTATCCAAATATGAATTCAAAATTCAAATGAGCTAATAAAGTGATTTATTGTCTCCTAAATATTCCAAAAATATAAGTCACACCTCACAAATATCTAAAGTGTGTTTTCATGCCTCAAAAATATATGAAATTGAGGTGTCAATATTTCACGAGTGTTTAACCTAACCCAAGGTTAGAATGACTCAAGATAGGATAATTTAGACTATAACCAAGTTAGAAGTTAACCTAACCCCCCTAGGGTTAGATTTAGTTCTTTGAGATATAAATATAACTTCCCACACCATATGCCAAGTGTTGGAAATATGATTGTCATTGATGTCAAAATAGACATTATAGATGTCATTAATGTCAAAAAGATCATGCAAGATTGTTGGAGAGAAAAGCATGTTTCATAGTTACAATATGTAAAGTTGTCATGCTTTTATAGAGACCATTTATCGATGTTTAAAGTTAAATAAATAAAATATCCATTATGGATTTTTTATGTACATTATAAAAATATGGTCCATATGTTTAGAGCAGAAGAAATGAGCTCATAATTATTTTATTTAGCTCTTAGAAATTATAGTGTTTCATATTAAAATCCTAAGTGTTTATCCATCACATCAACAATCAAAGTTTTTTTTTAATGTTGATTTGGTATAGCTAGGAATTGGTAACTTAAGTTCATATCATCATTGTGAAACTAACCCCTTGAACTAGAAATTATCAGATTTGAGTAATGATCAAAGAACTTTATATTTTACTAAGTCTAAGACTTAATATATGTCCTAGCTTGATCAACACCTATCACTTCATCATACGTAGATGATCCAATGAAGTGAAGCAAAGTCACAATGTCAAAGGTCCCTACAAGTGAATGCACTAATACCAAGTCTTATAGGCACATGAGTCTAGCAGATAGAGGTCCAATTAGAGTGAGCTTATCAAAGATAAAGTTTGAGATAATTGGAAGATTAATGGTTCACACTTAATCAAACATTAGAGATCTAATGGAGTGTGATGAATTCAAATTGTCAAGAGGACCTTCAAGTTAACATACTTCAGTGAAGTGTCATGTTTTTGAGGGTTGGATAGATATAAAAATATAGCTTATCAGAAGATCTAATAGTGAGTAGGTGATCATGAAAAGGATATATAATTGAGTGAATGGATTTAAATGATATAAAGTGATTAAGGTTTATGAACATAGTGATGAGTTAAAGACCAAGCAAGTTTGAGAAGATTGATGGAGTAAAAGTGATGCAAAGATGTAGGAAATAATGAGATGAGGTCAAAGTATCAAAGTTTAACGACCAAGTCAATGTAAAGTTCATACAAGTTAAAAGATCTCATGACACATGAAATATTGGATGAGAGAGATCCAATGGAATGAGTGTACTTAGATGGAATAAAGTGATCAATGTTTATCAACACAATGGCAAGTTAAAAACCAAGCATGTTCAAGAAGATCAATGGAGTGAAAGTTATCCAGAGATATATGAAGCAATGAGATGGGATAAAGAGCTCGATGTTTAACTTATCAATAGAGATAAAGAATGTGCATCTTTGGAGATCCAATGACATGCATAACCTTAGATCAAGAAGATTGATGGGTGTATTTTAAAGCTAATAAAGCTAAAGTTTAGAAGTGTACAAAGATCTAACATATAGCATGAGCCTATCAGAAGGTGATCAAATGGACACATTTTAAAGTCGATTAATTTGAGTGTGGACCATAAAATCATAGCACCAAAGGTAAGATCAATGACTAACATTTAAATTCATGTCTATACAAATGGTTAGTTGCAAGAACATGTATGAACTTATGTATAAGATCTATATCTTCACATAAATAACATGATTAATCAATCTAACTGATATAATCTACATTAAAGAGTCTACGCATTAGAAATTGAGTCTAATAGATGCTATAGATAATAAAGAAACCTATAATACTGGCATGATTCATGGAATTGAGACATATGAAACTTACAGTGCAAGTTATAATGAACTAGAGTCTAAAATTGGCATGATGTGTTGCAGTTTGAGTGTGAACACATAGAAGATATGGAACCCTAGATCATTTGTTTATATATATGATATCTAGGACAAAGGAAAAATTTCTCAAGTTATTCAAATTATGTTTTAAAAACTATATAATGAAATAGAGGCTATAGAGAGAGATGAAATGTGTCAACTACATACATATACATACAGAGAGAGAGGGATAAAGAGGAATAAAGGCACATAGATATAATGTGTAGAGAATGAGTAGTTATAAATTAGACTTATAATAGATAGTTATAGTTTGATTCAGTTATGAATTAATGTTGTAATCTAGAGTTGTAGATCCATATATATGATTAGTTGGTGCCATCAGATTAGCTAATTTAGTGCTCAATTAGGGGATTGGTGTCTCCTTAATATTTGTGTCCTTAAATGAAACCAATTAGGTTTTGATAATGAGGCTTGTAGCTAGTGAGGCTTGTAACTAGTGAGGTTTTTCCAAATGAGGCATTGATTGTGAGGCTAGATTAAAACAATAGATTTTAGTAGCTATTCTCATCATGGTTTTTCCCTTTGGGTTTTCCACATATAAATCTAGTGTCATGTGTATTTGTGTGTGTATGTGATCTCCACATTTATATTTTAATCTACATATGATTTTGAATTTATTTTAAAAGGATTAAAGGATTGGTTTTAGTTTTTCTACTAATTCACCCCCCTCTCAATAAATAGTTGTGTTCCAATAATTGGTATTAGATCCTAGGGTTCCTTTAAAATAAGATTAATCAGTTAAGATATATCTTGGAATAGTGAGCACAATGGTTAGTCAAGAAATATCTTCATCAAATAAAACACCTCTCTTTAATGGATATAACTATGCATTTTAAAACATAAGAATGGAAGCATACTTATCTTCATTAAGGTTTGATATATGAATATATATGGTAAATGGATATACAATCCCTACTACAACTCCTAATGGTCAAGCTTCAAAGAAGGCATATGAGAGCAATGATAAGGAAAATATTGCTATTCTCTGTGGATTATCTAAATTAGATTTTGTCAAAGTGATGAATTATCAAAATTCATAAGATATTGGGAACAGGTTGAGGAGCATCTATGAAGGTGATGACAAGGTAAAATAGGCCAAGCTAAAAACATACAGAGGAATGTTTGAGAGTCTTAAAATGACTAAAGAAGAGAAGATTGTAGATTACCTTCTCATGGTAGATGAAATAATCAATGCAATCAGAGGCCTTGGAGAATAAATGAAAGAATAAATCATTGTCAAAAAGGTCTTAAGATCTTTGCCATCAAGGTATGATTCTAAAATTTTTACAATAAAGGAAGCAAAAGATCTAGATAATCTAATTGTAGATGAGTTGTATGGAACCTTCACTACTTATGAGATGAGAATAGGAGAAGAAAATACTCCTAAAAGAGAAGCTATATTCAAATCATCCAAGAAAGGAAAATTAGAAGCATCTACATCTAAATCAAAGGAGACTGATGAAGAAGAAGCCAAATTTGTTAAAATTTTGAAAAGAGGATCTATAAAGTACAAAGGGAAGGTGACCTTTAAATGATTTAACAATGATAAGGTGGGACATTTTGCTACTAAATTCCCTTATGAGAAAAAGGATAACTGTAATGAAGAAGAAGATGACAAAATAATGAAGCCCCACTATTCCAAAAGGAGGAACTTCATTAAAAATAAGAAAAACTTGTATATAATAGAAGATAGTGACTCATTAGATGATAGTGATAGCCTAAATAATGACCATGAATATGCCTTTGTGGTTGATGGAAATGAATACCTATTCATGGCATTAGAATCAACTTATGTATATATAGATCAAGAAGAAGGTGAAAACTCTGATGAAAAAGAGGAAGGAGAAGTGGACCTTGAGTGTGAACTCATATATGTTCTAGATGAGATTGATAAGCTGAGAAAAGAGAACACAAAGCAAGAAGCTTGGATAAAACAAAACTAAAAAAATGTCCAAAAGTCTTGAAAGATATAATCAAATGATATTAAGCCTTAAGACCTAGGTTGAAGAGGTTTCAAGAATAAAAGATGTAGTCAAAATTAAACTATAATTCAAATATGATGAGTTTATGAGGCTAGAAACAAAGATAGTGGCTTTGATAAAAGAGCTTAAATAGGCTAAAGAACAAATAGATAAATGTCTAAAGCTAAGAGGAGGATCAATTATTATTGATGAATTTATTATCTCTCAAAATCCATCAAAAGGGAAATCTAGTCTTGGTTATGAAAAGGAGGAAATTTCCATAGCTAGTACATCTAATAAGTTATATGACAAATTTAAAGTAGAAGGAGGATCAGGAGAAAAGAAAAAGAAATATTGCAAGGATACAAAGATAGATACAAACACTGTTGATATGAAGAAGGCTAAAGGATAAAATAAGCCTCAAGAAAGGAAGAAGAATAATGAGTTCATATCTACAAATTAAATGAAGATGCAGAAGATAAAGGCAACTAATGTTGATGTTTACACAAGGGTAATTAGATTGAAGAAGCAAGAGTTGAGAAGAACTCCCCATTCTACATAAAGAAAATCTATGACTAGGTATTCCTCACTTTCTATGTTTATTGTTATAGATGTAATCATTTTGGTCACAAGGCTAGTAAATGTAGAGTTATACCTATAAGGTGAGCCAACTTTTTGATCAAAAATTTATTTTCACCCTTGCTAAATAAAAATGTTATGTGATATAATTATAATAATTTTGGTCACATAGATAAACAATGAAGAACAATCTTTGAAAGACCAAAAGTACAAAGTGTCAAAAAAAGCATGCTTCCAAGTGTGAACAAAGTTTCACAAGTCTTTAAAAAAGAGAAAAGTAATCCCAATAGGACATATAAGCAACCCAAGCATGTATATATAGTGAAATATCAATCCATGATGAAGAATGCTACTGAGGTTGGAAAATGTCAAGAGCTATTAATCTCTGCACATGTTGAGAATGAGAAGACAAAGCTCAAGGAGAATTCCAAGGTGGTGGTTGAGGATAGTTCTGAGGTATATATAGATTCAAGTGAACAACTTGTTGCTATAAATCAAGTATCAAGCATAGAACATTAGTCTTTTATTCCTAGTGATGAGATTCTGAGATGTAAGGAAGATTCATTAAATGAAATGGTGTTCCACATGTTGTCTCCATGTATTGTCAATCCAATAATATAAAAAAGGAGAAAATTGTAGTGGATAAGCATGTTACTTATCTTAATCCTAAGAATAACAATAAAAACTTAAAGTACAAGATGAATAAGGAGGAGAAGGAATATGAGGAGTTATGGTCAACCCCTAGTTTCACATTGTTCTAGGACATTGTGAAGTAAGGTGTTTCTATATATGCTTCTTTAGAGACCCTTGTTAGTGGAGAAGTAAATGTTGTGTATGTAGTGTTTGCATAGACAAAATGAGTGTTTTAATATGACATAATGAGATTTTTGGAGCACATATCATATATATATATATATATATATATATATATATATATATATATATATATATACATATATATATATATATATACATATATATATATATATATATACATATATATATATATATATATATACATATATGGTCTATAGATTTGTTTGGCATAAGGGTTATAATTCAAGAAACCCTTGACATTGTGTATCTTGGGTTGTCCAAATAATTTGGGTTACCAAATTTAGAGAAAATGTGTTAAATAAAGTTATGGTGTGATATAGGTAGGCCCTTGATGCAAATATGGAGTATGGAGGAAGGGGGAGCTAGATTTTGTAGTTTGTCAGGATCAAAAAGGCTTGGAGTAGAAGAGATTTTCAATTGGTTAGGTCTTAAGATCAAAATATAATAAGAGACTGAGAGAGAAGGCTAGTAAGCCTATATGGAAGCTCCTACATCACCTCACTAGATACTAGTGATATATTTTAAGTCCAGGGTGAGGACCATAAAATCTTTATTAATTCTTCGAAGAAGAAGACAAAAGGCAACTCAGGTATGTATGTTGTGAAAATTTCTAATGAGTTGATGGTTTAATATTATTGGACAAACTCCTTTATATGATAAAGGGGGAGAACCTTCAGATAAATAGTAATAAATAGTCCCTTTGTCACTTATGTCAAAGGGGCAAAAAAAGGAAAATGATCTCTGTAAAATTTTGAAGAACAAGTGCAAATTATCTCTATAAATTTTTTGAAGAGTTGAGCAAGTGTCCAAGATGAGTTTATAAAAATATTCCATTTCCTAAGGGGGAGCAAGTTTGGTATGAACAACTTTAGTTCATACTCATCAAAAGCCAATAAAAGAAATGCTAGAGGAGTAGAATATTAGAAGGTTATACCATTAAGTTTGCATTAGAGAAATTTACTTTTCCATCAATGCTAAAGGGGGAGATTTTTGGAAATATAATTATCATTGATGTCAAAAGGGAAACTATGAATGTCACTGATGTCAAAAGGATCAAGTAGGATTGATGAGGAAAAGAACATGTTTCACAGTTGCAATATGCAAAGTTGTCATACTTTTACAAAGAACATTTATGAATGTTTAACAAATAGATAGAAGATCTATTATGGATTTTTTATGTACATTATAGAAATATGGTCCATAGTTTTAGAGAAGGAATGACCTCATAATTTATTTATTTATCTCTCAAATATTATAGGGTTTAATAGTAAAGTATTAAGGTTTTAGCCATGGCATTAACAAGAAAAGTTATATTTTAATGTTGACTTGGTATAGTCAAGAACCTGTAACTTAAGTTACAACTTAAGTCAATATAATCATTATGAAACTAACCCCTTAACCTAAAAATTACCAGCTCTAAGCAATGATAAATGTAATTTATATTTTTGTAAGTCTAAGACTTAATAGATGTCCCGTCATGATTAATGAATATCACTTCATCATATGCAGATGATCTAATGAAGTGAAGCAAAGTCAAAGTGTCAAAGGTACCTCCAAGTGAACATGTTAATGCCAAGTGTCACAAACACATGAGTCTATTAGATAGAGGACCAATGAAAGTGAGCCTAACAAAGATAAGGTTTGAGATAGTTCAAAGATCAATGGTTTACACTTAATTAGACATTAGAGATCCAATGGATCATGATGAAGTCAAATTGTCAAAAGGACCTCTAAGTTAACATGCTTAAGCCAAGTGTCATATTCTTGAGGGTTGGATAGATATAGATATCTATCTTGTTAGAATATTTGATGGTGAATGGGTAATCTTCAAAGGAGATAAAATGGAGTGAATGGACTCAAATTCTATAAAATGCTCAAGTTTTATCAACATAGTGATGAGTTAAAGACCAAGCAAGTCTGAGAAGATCGATGGAGTGAAAATGATCCAAAGATGAAAGAAGCAGTGAGATGAGGTCAAAGTATTGAAGTTTATTGACCAAGTCAAGGTAAAGTTCATGTAATTTCAAATATATAATGACACACAAGCTTGGATGAGAAAGATCCAATGAAGCAAGTGGACTCAGATGGAACAAAGTGATCAATGTTTATTGATACAATGGTGAGTTAAAAATCAAGCATGTTTGAGAAGATCAATGGAGTGAAACTAATCCAAAGATATAAGAAGCAGTAAGATGGGATAAAGAGCTTGACATTTAATTTCTCAATGGAGATAAAAAATTTGCATATTTTGAGATCCAACAACATGTGGAAGCTCAAATCTGGAAGATTGATGCGTGCATTTTAAGGATGACAAAGCTAAAGTTCAGAAGTGTATAAAGATCTAAATGGATATCATGAGCCTATTATAAGGTGATCAAATGAACACATTTTAAATGTGAGTCGTTTGAGTGTGGACCATTATAATATGGTGTTAAAAGAAAGATCAATGACCAATATTTAAAGTCATGTCTAGATAAATGGTTAGTTGCAGGAACATACATGAACTTGTCCATAAGATCTATATCCTAACACAAACAATGATATTGATCAATATAACTAATAAAATCTATATTGAATAAACTATGTATAAAAAATTGAGTCTAAAATATGCTATAGATACTAAATAAACCTATAATTATAGTTTGATGCATGTAACCAAGATGTGGCAAACTTATAGTCCAAGTCATAATGAACTAAAGTCTAGAATTGGTGTGATATGTTATATTCTAAGTGTGAACACATAGAAGATATGGAACCATAAATCACTCACACACACACACACACACACACACACACACACACACACACACACACACACACACACACACACACATCTAGGACAAAGGAAAAGTGGCTAGAGAAATTTGATTTATATTAAATTGAAAATATAGTGACACAAAGGTTGGAAAGAGAGAGATGAAGTGTGCCAAATAGATACATAGATATACATAGATAGAGAGGGTCAGAGAGGAAAAAAGTCACACATAGATAATGTACAAAGAATGAGCAGTTATATATTAAAATTGTAATAGAGAGTTAGAGTTTGATTCATTTATGAGTCAATGTTGTAATATGGAGTTGTAGGTCTATTGATCTAATTGGTTGGTGCCATCAAATTAGCTAAGTTAGTGCTAAACTAAGGGATTGGTGTCTCATTAGGATTGGTATCCTTAAATGTAACTAGTGAGGTTTTTACAGTGAGGATTGTAGTCAATGATGCTTGTAACTAGTGAGGTTTTGCTAAGTGAAGTGTTGACTAGGAGGTTGGATTAGAATAGTAGATTCTAGTATATATTCTCATCATGTTTTTCCCTTTGGGTTTTCCACATATAAATCTATTGTCATGTGTATTTGTGTGTGTATGCGATCTTTGAATTTATATTTTAATATTCATATGCTTTTGAATTTGTTTTAAAAGGATTAATGGATTGGTTTTAGTTGATCTACTAATTCACCCCCCTTTTAGTAGATAGTTGTGTTCCAATACAAAGAAACATTTATGTGTAAGGTTATTTTATTGGAATACCTCCTTAAAGCCATTGAGAGTAATGTTATAATTTCCAATTCATGCAAAGCTTCACACCAAGCCACAAGTAAATATTGGAGATATGCTACCACCATGGAAGATCATTACTAGAAGACTCAAATTTTCATAGGGCGAGCAAGAACATCCTAATGCCAACAAGTAAACATTAAATTTGATAAAGGAGGTAATAAATATTTATTGTATTTACCTTTATTTTGTGATATTGCTTATTATTTTATGCTCTCTCTAGTACTTAGGCAAGAGTGTATAGTCCTAATGTATTTTTATGCTTGATCTTTTGTCATTTGGAATAATAAGGGACTAATCTACATATTGTTTACTCTTAGAACACCTCAGGTACATAATGTGCCTTCACCCATTTTATAAATTATTACGTATATGTGATTATAAACTCATGTCATCTTGCTAACACATGATTTATTTTTCTAATCAAATCAAATCCCCACAAGGAGAAAGGCCATGGTTAGATGATTGGTTGTAATTCATGAGATTGAACATGATTTAAATTTTTATGTCTAATATTTTTTAAAAAAATTGACATGTTCCATATAGTATTTTTTCATGGTGGGGTAATAATAACCTTGGAATAACAATTTATGGGATATGGCCTTAACACTAAAATTCCCACCACATTCATTGTCATGCATTTATAGAAGTGAAATTAGAGCTCTATATTTGTTTAAACATCAAAGTAATTTACCATCAAATTTTATTTTGAATAAATAATTTACAATAATAACATAACTATGTGTGTCTCATTGTAATTTATGTTTTTCACTCTATGTAAAGTAATCTAGTATGTAAGCCTAGTATAGGAAATTATAGATATCAGTGTACCATTCCATATTTATAATGTTGTGAGTAATAAAGAGAACTACTAACGCACCCACCATATGTAAAAAATGAAATTACTTTGTAACTATTGCATGGTTAAGTTTATTTGTATTTTTAATAGATATTGTATCAAATGTCTTTTTTTTAGTTTATCTACCATTTATTTATATGGATTTAAATGTTCTTGTTTGGATTAGTAATGATTGGTAACTTGATTAATAACTAATTGTGAGTCACCAAAGACATGTATATCCTTGACATTAAGTTTTTGTAATTTTAAGAATCCAATTATTAGGGCATCATATTCTACTATATTGTTGGTACAAGATAAGGATAATATATAAGAGAATGGCATGTATTCACCTTTCAAGATGAAACATATATTTGATCCAATAATTTTCCTACAATTAGATCCATCAAAAGACATTATCTAAGGATTTTGAGATAAATTATATGCCTCAAATTCATCATAGAATGCTTCTGTGATGGGAAAAGCATTAGGTAATGGTGCTATAGCTAGTTTATGGGACACAACTTGACATTATATTGAATTTTTAGATACAAATTATAGCTCATTTTATGATGCATCTTGTTATGTAAGTTTTGTACTTGAATTTTAATGGATATTCCTTAATTATAACATGAACATCATTGTTTAGAAAGTAGTGACATATTTTTTTTGTATTAAATACAGAGAGATACATAATTTTTCAATAGTTGTATATTTAAATCTATAATCAACCAATTGAAAGATTAATATAATAGTTTGCTCACTCTTTGGGATCATAATATTATTGTGCCAATAGAGCCCCAAGGGCTTTAAGAGTGGTAGAGATATAAATGATTAATTTTCTATTTGGTATAAGAGGTATGATTGCTATGAGATGTACTAAATATTCTATGATTTTATCAAATATTTGTTTACAAATTTCATCCCATACAAATTCTATATCCTTTTTTTACAACCACATGAAAGGTGTTGTCTTATCATCCATTTGAGCAATAAAATGTTGAATGGCCTAAATTATACCTTATAAACATTGTAATTAATTTAGATTAGTTAGTGGTGGCATCTCAATGATATATTTTAACTTTTTTGGATCAATCTCATTGCCTCACTGATAAATAATGTATCCATGAAGCTTTCCAAAAGATAGTGTAATAACACATTTTTTTGGATTTAACCACACATTGAATTTTTGTAAGCATTTAAATATGTTTATTAGATTAATAACATGGTTTTGGTGGTGTTCTATTTTTTAAAGTAAATCATAAACATTACCCTTGACATTTTTATGAATAAAATCATGCAAAATATGTGTCATTCCCTTTGATATGTGGCTCCATCATTTTTTAGTCCAAAACAAAAGATAATATAACAAAATATGCCCCATGGAGTCATAAATGTCATCTTTTCTTGATCTATTGGGTAATTTTTTATTTGATTATATCTATAAAAAAACAACAATAAATGAAAATGTTTCATATCTAGATGTAGAATCAAAAATCATGTTGATGTTAAGTAATGTAAAGTCCTATTTTAGACAAGCTTTGTTTAAGTCATGTTAGTCAATAAAACATAAAATATCAGCATTAGGATTGGTGATAGATAGAATATTAGAAACCTAATCAAAATGTTCAATAGCTATTATAATTCCTACATGAAGGAGTCTCAAAACCTCATCTTTTACTAGTAATGCCACCTTTAGATGCATTTTATGAAAAATTTGTTCTACAGGTTTTATATCTAGATATAATAATATGTTATGTATAGTGATTGATGGATCTATCCTAGGCATATTTGAGTAAGACAAAGCAAATAGTATAGGGAAATAATGAAGGATTTTTTGGAAGTCCTTTTCTCCATCCTCCTATATCATTTCATCAAGTAGTATTGGTCGAGGATATTTATATGTTATGTTGTTATCTTGTATTTTTTATTCATATAACAAAGTGAATCATTTTTCAATAAAAGGTGCAATTTGAATATTAATAGGCGCATCATGTTCAAAATTTGTATCATTTTTCTCCATAATTTAAGCATGAGCAAAGGTGGCATGTGAAAACATATTTTTATCATATAACAAATGGATATCCTCATATTGCCCCAAGTACTTGATCAAAAACTAATCATTTGAGAACTCATCGTATGTCAAAATTTATGGTGGAACACTTATGTTAATCAAATGAGGATTTACCAATTATATCCCTATGATATGTATAAAAATTCATTCTAGTTTATCCTTTTTGAAGCATCACTATAAATATTATGTTTATGACTTATATATTTTTCTAAAAAACCTAATCCTTACCAATTTGTATTATTCATAGGAGAATGGGTTAGGTGATACCTTTTTCACATTTTACCAAAAATTTTCCTTTGTACACATATTTTAGAAGATACCAAGAATGAAAATCTTAGTTATATTATTTTAATGGAAGAGTATTCATTTTTTAGATCATTGCAAGATGTTTGAAATGACTAGTGTCCATTATACATGTGTAAATAAATACTTGGTGGATAATGTAGAGAAAAAAATTACTCTACGTTTCATTCTAATTTTCAGTTGTGCACTACAAAATTTTTTTCCCACATACTTTGGTCTGAGATGGTGAAGTTTTGAAATAGAGCACAGGTGCTAGTTTTCCTTTTGATTCATTTTTGTCTAAGTGTCAAAGTCAAGCGGAAGCTGCCAAGTGTCATCATCTGAGGCACTTTTCATAATTTTAGTAAAGTAGTTGAGATTTCCACATACCTCATAGCAACTCAATAGAGAATGACAAGTGTTGGCATCTGCATTTCATATCGGCATCTGTGTTCCAAATCTCTTTTTAGTGAAAGGTTTCAAAAGCTAAGTATCAGGATCAGGTGAAAACACCAAGTGGTAATCATGGAATATCTCAATTTTGCTTTTCTAAAAGTGATGGAAGATGCCGCATATCCCAGTAGAAGAGAGTGAAAGCCACCACATGTCGATATTGAATTATCTTCATTTTGCTTCACTAATATAACAAAGACTATGGTGGGTCTTAAGTGTTGTTTTTGAAGTAAGCGAAAGTTGCCAGGTGTCGCTATCCATGTAAATATGAAATGAGACCCAATTGTTTCTATGGTATAAATAGAGTAAAGTGGAGACTGCCACATGTCACCTTCTGCAAGTTTCTAAAAGGATATCTAAAAGTAGTGGAGACCACCATGTAACCCCAGATAAGTAAAGAAGAGATTTCCATGTGTCCTTTAATGAAGTAGTAGAGATTGCCACCTATCCTTGTGCCCCTTTTAAAGTTACTCAGGTAAGAAATGTTGTGGGTCTTATTTCTATTAAATTGTGAAGGTTTTGAGGAAGCGGATTGCAATAGGTGTCAAAGGCAAAATGCTCATAAGCAAAGACACAAAAGGAGTATAATTTATGTAGAAAATGCTACGTGTCTTTGATAAGTGTTGTATAAATCACCAAGCATCATCCTCCAGTGTCTCCTAAAGTAATAAGAAGGTTTTTAAGGAATTGGATAAGTGTTATCTAGCATTAAGAGAAGGGAGCGTCCTTTAATCTATTTCAGCCAATGAACTGCTAGAAGATAAAGCATTTTAGAATATATAAAATATCTTCTATTAGACACTTCTAGTTTAGTTAGATTTTAGTTGGGCCATTAGATAGGGAATAAGAAGATTGAATCCTATGCCTTTGTTGACATTTTTTGTATCATTGCTAAAGTAGCCTATGTTGTGAGCCTCTATTTCTATTGTTTCCATCTATTACATTGATCATGCACTTGTTTACTCTTAAATGTAAATGAATCCTACATATAGTTTCATTGTGCTTAGGATTAAAGTTGAATTACATTTAGGCACATTGCCATAGTTAGATTTTCTTTCTTGCATTTGTGTTTTTGTTAAAATTCTTATCCATTTTCCTAGTATACACTTGATTTAAAGAAGAAGCAACTTCTCTAAAATTTGGAGTTTGTTTCAAGTCGCAAGTCCCACATCTTGAAACTTCCCATTGTTGGTCTTTAGAACAGGCACAATGTTAAATTATCAACAATTTTTGGCATGGCTGGTGGGACAAATCTTTCAAGGAGTTGAAGAATTTTTGGTGTGTTCTTCAGCCAACTAGCCTTTGGAGGTTTTTATTTTATCAACACCAATGGTGAATTTGAGTTGAATCAATTGGTTAAGTAGTCCTGGTATCATCAAAAAATCACCATTCGATATGTATAATTTTGTTACTTAGAACTATGGGTCTTATGTTCCATATATTTTTTATCAACCTAATCTCTTTTCTAATCAACCCATTTCCACCTTCAAATAATCATTGATGGGATATAAAAATAATGTAGTAGAGCTTGACTCTAGAAGGGGATGCAGCCAAGAAATCCTTGATCATGTCATCCATCAAGTGAGAAATGCACTAGATCTGGTTAAGAGTGAATGGGCTCCCATTGAAAGAGCCAATTGTCAAAGGCTTACAAATGAGATGTTGGATGTGTGTGCCTTGATTACATTTTTAGAAGAGAAGTTGAGTATTCATGAGATACAACCTTACCAAGTCTATCAACCTACATATCCACTGCCACAAGTTTCATATTAGATATATGCAGCCCCTGCATATGAGCCAAGTCAAACCTATCAAGGTCCTTTCCTCAATAATGTCGAGTTTATGTTGGCAACAAGGGAAGTGGAATCCAAACCCTCACTTCCCCCTCAAGTCCCTCCCACCCTTCCTCAAGAAGCTTCTTTTTTTTCATTGCAGCCTTCATGCACTCCCCACTTTTATGATGATTCCTATGAGCTCCAAGAAAGACTCTTTCAAGAAAATCTAGCTAAGCAAATTGAGGAACTAGAGGCAAAGATGAGATAGCTTAGAGAAAGAGAGATAGAGCTTTCAGACCTTAAAGAGGAGCCTACACCAAATAATACCTCTTCTACCAATCCTCAAATCTCTCAACATGATATCCAAATTTTGAGTTGGAAGAGGGAAAATCATGAACTAGCTAGGGATCTTAAAGAAGATAAAATTACTACCTCTTCCCAAGGGAAAAGTTTTGGTCACAAGGTCATGAGTTGGAAAAAAAACAATGGAATCATGGGGTAGAAAGAAGGAGGAGAAAGGTTCTTCTCAAAGCCTTGAAGAGGTTGAGGCTGCTCTCATTCATGACGATGGTCAAGTAGAAGATCCTACATTTGAACACACCTCATCTACATCCCTGTAAGAGAGCTATCAATCTACATCTGATATAGATGAAGTGATGTACAAAGGGAAAGAAGAGAATCATTTGATTCTAGCTCAAGAATTATCTCCTCTTCTGCATATGTATAATCATCAGTCTTCTTCTTTATCCCTTTTCAAAGAGGAATATATTTTGGAGGAAGCAAGTAAAGAGGAGTATACTCAGTTCATGGCTAGTCAAGAAGATTTCATGAGTGCAGATGAGGAAATCACCATAGGTACATTCTTTGATGAATAAGAGGACAAGTCACAAGCCATTTCCTTAATCTTTGATGAGGAAGAGATAATTTTTTGACTTTCTTCTCACTTTGCAAGAAGATATGGAGGAGCATGGACACTTCCTTGATCAAGTCATTGGGGCAGGTTACACTATTCTTCAAGAAGGCCATGAGCTGGCCAGATGTGGAGAAGACAACATTGAGGCTCAAATAAGTATGCAGAGGGGATGCAAGCTTTCAGACTTATCCTTTCAAGAGGTTGAAGTCATCAAGGAGGATGATCATGCAATGGAACCCAAGAATGAAGTAGAAGGAGATAAGCCAATCAATAAGGTATATACAAGAGCTTATAGTGATGAGCCAACAACCATTGATTTCTTGATGAGACATGCCAGTATGAAGAACTAAAATTTGACAAGCTTTAAAGAACAAGAAGAGTATGTATATAGTGGAAGCATGTTTGACTCTGATTCACTCAAATGCAAGCCAATCAAGGTGGCAAGCAAGATGACCAAGTCACCAAAGCTTCTTCCCATTCAGCCATTTGTCTAGCACCATAAGTCTTCTTGCCATGAAGGAAACTTCAAAAAATTTCCTTTTGATCCAAGAAGGAGGCAAATATACCTGGTTAACTGTATATAGTAGTTTGCTTTCAGTTGTGTCGCTCTGTTTTCCCATTTTTTCTTTCCCACTCTCTCTTTTAAATAAGTGTTCTTTGAGCATGTGGCTGCGGCTCAGAATCTTTTCAAAATTTTCAAGACTCTTGACACATTAAGTCTCTCTCAAATCTCCATAATTGCCAGATGTGTCTGATTCATAAGTGCCAGAAGTGGAAGTTGTTTTGATCTAGCTTGAATTCCAATTAAAGGTTATAGTTCATATTTTACAGAGTTTTCACACAAGGACATCATTAACCTTGATTTAGCTTTTTAGGAGTTGAAAAATAAGTAGGGGCTATTTGATGCTAAATGGTCTATTTATCAGATGGCCTTACTAAAGTTGTGATTGTTGTCACATTTTTATATGTGGGAAATTGTGGTTTCTTTTTAGCAGGCTCAAAAGTCCTTGGGGTCACCAATAACTGTAGAGAAAAAAATTACTCTACATTTCATTCTAATTTTTAGTTGCGTGCTACAAAATTTTTTTCCCGCATACTTTGGTCTGAGATGGTGAAGTTTTGAAATAGAGCGCAAGTGCTAATTTTCCTTTTGATTCATTTTTGTCTATGTGTCGAAGTCAAGCGAAAGATGCCAAGTGTCATCGTCTGAGGCACTTTTCATAATTTTAGTAAAGTAGTGGGGATTACCACATACCTCATATCAACTCAGCGGAGTGTGACAAGTTTTGGCATCCACATTTCATATCAGCATCTACATTCCAAATCTCTTTTTAGTGGAAGGTTTCTAAAGCTAAGTATCAGGATCAGGTGGAAAGCGACAAGTGGCAATCATGGAAGGTCTCAATTTTGCTTTTCTAAAAGTGATGGAAGATGCCACGTATCCTAGCAAAAGAGAATGAAAGCCACCATGTGTTGACATATGAATTATCTTCATTTTGTTTCAATGATATAACAAAGACTGTGGTGGGTCTTAAGTGTTTTTTCTAAAGCAAGCAGAAGCCACCAAGTGTCACTATCTGTGTAAATATGAAATGAGACCTAATTGTTTGTATGGTATAAATAGAGTAAATTAGAGACTACCACGTGTCACCTTCCATAGATTTTTAAAAGGATAGCTAAAATTAGTAGAGACCACCACGCAACCCTAGATAAGTAAAGCAGAGATTGCCATGTGTCCTTTAATGAAGCAGTAGAGATTGCCACCTGTCCTTGTGCCCCTTTTAAAGTTACTCAAGTAAGAAATGTTATGGGTCTTATTTCTATTAAATTTTAAGGTTTCAAGGAAGTAGATTGCAATAGGTGTCAAAGGTAGAATGCTCATAAGCCAAGACACAAAAAGAGTATAAGTTATGTAAAAAATGCCACGTGTCTTTGATAAGTGCTACATAAATTGCCAAGTGTCATCCTTTGGCATCTCCTAAAGTAATAAGAAGGTTTTCAAGGAATTGGCTAAGTGTTATCTAGCATTAAGAGAAGGGAGCATCCTGCAATCTATTTCAGCCAATGAACTACCAGAAGACAAAGTGTTTCAGAATATATAAAATATCTTGTATTATACACTTCTAGTTTGGTTAGATTTCAGCTAGGCCATTAGATTGGGAACAAGCAAACAATCTAAAGTGAATCCAAGGCTATAAATAAGGGTGCAGAGATCACCAGATGGGGGGAAGAGACCAAAGAGAATTTTTTGAGAGAATTATTGTAAAGAGTTTAGAAATTCTAGAGCTATGACTAAGAATATCATTTGCTTTTATTTTATATTCTTAAGGTTAGAAGGTTTATGTAACTGTGCATGTTTTTGTGCCTCTTATGTGACTAGAAGATTAATGAGAAGATTGAATCCTATGCCTTTGTTGATATTTTTTGTGTTATAGCAAAAGTAGTCTAGGCTATGTTTTCAAGAGTTTAGACTTTCTAGAGTTGTGATTAGGAATGTCATTTGCTTTTGTCTCGTTTTCCTGAGTTGAAAAGTTTATATAACTATGCATGTTTCTATGCCTCTTATGTGATTGGAAAATTCAAATAAGAAGATTGAACCCTATGCCTTTGTTGACATTTTTTGTATCATTGCAAAAGTAGTCTATGTTGTGAGCCTCTATTTCTATTGTTTCCATCTTTTACATTAATCAGGCACTTGTTTGCTCTTAAATGTAAATGAATCCTACATATAGTTTCACTGTGCTCAGGATTAAGGTTGAATTACATTCAGGCACATTACCATAGTTAGATTTTCTTTCTTGCATTTGTGTTTCTATTAAAATTCTTGTCCCTTTTCCTAGTATACACTTGATTTAAAGAAGAACCAGCTTCTCTAAAATTTGGGGTTGTTTCAAGTCACAAGTCCCACATCTTGAAACTTCCCATTGTTGGTGTTTAGAACAAGTGCAATTTTAAATCATCAATAGATAACTTTTAAACATGAATGTGAAACACATGGTACCACATAAATCTCATGTATCAAAAGCTATCCAAAAATTATGTTGTAGTTCAAATAATTTGGCATAAATTAGGTGATGTATGAAGTCCCATGGTAATGTTCAGGGTTAATGGCCCCAACAATTCTCATGAAATGTTATCAAATCGTTTGATGCTCATATTGGAAAGTTACAAATCTTTAGGTATATTTCTAAGTAAATAAATAAAAGATATTTTGTAAATGTTGAGAACCTAACCATTATCCATAAGGTCTTTTTTAACCATTTTATTACACATGCATACTTGAATGTATAGTGGTAAAAAATAATGTATGAGGTCTTAAGGTGGTCAATGTTCCTCAATATAAATATTATGCTCAATCCATTTAATAGATTTTAACACATAAGACACATGTGGAGGTTTGATATTAATTGGTAGAATGGTCATTCGTAATGTATCCAAAATACCATCCTTGTAATGTGGATAATGATGTAATAATTCCAAGAAGAAAATTTTACGAATAACATCATTTGAAGATGTTCAAATATGGTATGAAGAAGAAGCTTGATTCATGCAGTCCCTTTAAATTTTTTTGGTATTATTGTAGCATAGAATTTCACCATATGAGAGGGTTATTAAATCTCACTCACACCTAGATACACTATTAGAGAAACCTCAAGCTGTGGATATCAAGTAATGAGGTTAAACCTCTGGAGAAGGTTTGCTTCTTCTTAGTGGATCACCTAAATTGATATTTTTGCTTGGTAAAGGGATAAAATGGGGGTATGGGATGACTAAGACCACTAAAGTGGTGATGAACCAAATTAATTGATACTATAATAATCTTGAAACAAGCATTAATTGAGCATAAGGACAATATTTACTCACACAATCTCCCAAATTAGCTAATTTGCATCAGTATTTCTAAAATTAGGCTCACTATGAAAAAGATGAAGTAAAGAGGGGTTCTAAAACTCACATTAAGCATCCATTAATGGTATAAAATCATAATTTTAGACCTAAAAATAGATTTAAAACACCTAAAAGAGGTAATAAAGAAGGACAATAACCATGGAAGAACACTTCCTCACAAAGCCATCATGCACAAGCTTACTAAGCACAAGTTAAAGGTAAAGAGATAGGTGAAATAATAGTCTTACTGATTCAAAATTTAATTCGTACAAATTTTGATATGGTTTTTCCTTGTCAAATGAGAGTATCTCTTAAAAATAGCAAAGAAATGGGAGTGTTTCACTAAATTTTGAATCTATTTGATGTTTAAGGAGAAATAGAGATGAAAAGTAGGGATTAGAGATTAGAGATAACTTGGATTGGTTACACACTATATCGAGATGATGTTGAGCACTCCTCTTTGGCTAGAGAGGACTACCTACAAATAATAAATTACTACCACCAAAAATATTTGTTATCAAATATATAAGTGGGCTACCAAGCTACATGCCTGTTCCTAGAAGTGTTAAACTTCCCTATGGATGATAGTCCACTTTTTGAAACAAAATTAGTGATGAATATCAAATGAAAGAAAGATTAAGAGAGTGATATTCATATTATTCTTGTAGTTTGAGTGAAGCAGAGAGTGATATAGTGTATGTAATGTGATTTGTTGATGTTTTTGTAGGTGGTTAAGGTAGGTTTAAGGAGGTTAGTGGAAATCCATAGTCACTAACATCGGTTAGGCTATTCATGTAAGTAAAGAGATATGGCCAATATTAGTTACATGACTGATGTCAATTATGTGACCAATGTCGATAGGGGTAGTAGGTCCTCAGGGGGTTGTAGGAGACTTTTCTAAGATGATAGGTGGATGTTAGTTAGGTTTATGAGGTTGGGATAAGGAAGTGTGTAAGACTCAAGTGGGTCTAAACAAAAGGTTTGTATGTTTGGAGTAGAGAAAAATAGGTGGAGTTTTACAACCCCTCTATAGGGAGAGTCAAGATGTTCATGAAATGATAAATAGTATAATGTAAAGTAATTGTAAAATGATTATTTAAAGGAATTAACAAAAAATAGAGATATACTTAGCTAATGAAATGGATGAACTATGGGTGTTGAATATATGGTTCTAGTGAGGCATGTTGAAGTAATAGGTGAATAAAAAGACAAGAGTGTGCTATCAATTCAGAAGAATCCAAGAGTTATGTAGTATATCAATTCTTGACTTGAACTAATTTATATACAGTAACAGTAAGCTTGAATGTAGAAAGTTGAATGCCAAAACCTTGTATGTAAATAATTGATTTTTTTTATTTGTGCTGACCTAAACATTAGTTTGGAGTTTAGCTTAAGTAACCACTGTTGATGATCCCATCAATGTCAATCATGGGTTAACTGATGTTAGTGGCATGAGAATAGGTAAAAGGGCTATTTTTATCCTATTTTTATTCTTTCTCATGCCAAGTGTGGTATCTATTAGGAAATGGTAGAAAAGTGAGGTTAATAAAGACATAATTAGGAATTTATAATTAGGGTGAGAAAAAATCATAGGTAGTTAGGATTAGGGGAATAAGCCTTGAGGTGACTCAGAGGGTAAGAATTAGTCTTAAGATGAGGTGGCTAGGTAAAGTGGCATAAGTAGTGTTTAATTAACTTAATTAAATATTTTAAATTAATTAAATGTGTGAGGGGTAAAAACATGGGTTAAGAAGGTTAATTAAAAAAAGGGCACAAGGGGGGTTTTGACAAAGGGAGTTATGCATGTGTGTGACATAATTTTGGTGTATAAATTTGCCCCATTTTATCTTATAATTTGTACTAACAAGTTATAAGACAAAATAAGAGTTAGATGATCTAGGTATTGGATGAGGTGTCCCCCCTCAAAATAGGAACTGATAGAGGAGAATCTAGAATTAGGTACCAATTTGATAAGAGCTAAATTGGGTTAGTGGATGTTGAGTGAGAAATGTAGTATCACTGCTAGTGTGTATACTACTATGATTTATAGTCAATAAAACAAGAATAGGTAAAGGTGAGGAGGACTCTGATAGAAATAACCAAATCATAGCTTGTAAGTGATAGGTGATAAGGTCAAAATGATCAAAGTTATAGATCTAATGGTCCATGTGTTCTTCCAAGGTAGGAAGATCCCCTAGTAAACACAAAAGGTTCTAGGTGATTGGACTAGCTTGGTCATGATCCAAAACACTTGATATACATGCATGTGTATAATATCTAACTATAGCGAGGTAGCATAAGTAGTCAAGACAAGAAATGAAAGGTTAGTTTAAAAGAGTCAATGATCAAGGAAATATGTGTGATCTCCAGTCAAAGCCATCATGGGTAGAGATTTAAGTGATCTCCAAGGTTGGTTATCATGGTTGCGGAGATATATGTGATCTCCAAGTTGGTTTCCATGGTCAAGGAGATATACGTGATGTCTAATTTACCCTAGATTAAGGGTAGAGTCCAAAGGGTTGTGGTTTGCATTGGAAACTCTAATTTAAGGGTGATAATGTCAGTTATGTCATCAATGCTGTTAGGAAATTTTACCAATGTTAGTGACTTAGGTCAAGGATGCCAAGGTTTATGGATGACAAAACCTAATAAAAAGGGGTTTGGTGACCCAGCATAACTCATTTGTAACATTTGATTGGAGAGAAAAAGAGCTCTGAGTACTAGTGAGATGGCAGAGTTAGGAGGGGACCCAACTAGAGGCACACCACCATAAGACCAACTATTCTATCCCAAAAGAGATAGAGAGATAAGGTAAGATCCTTCATGAGTTAAATTTAAATTTAAGTTTGTTAATTTGTGTTTTGAGGGGGGTAGGAAATGGGGTGGGGTAGGTATAGGCTAATTTATGAGGGATTTGGGGTTAGTTTATAGGTAAAAACTAAAAACTAGGAGATAGGTTATTCATCTCTAGGGATAAACTAATTTCTAATGTCAATGGGGTTCACCAACATCAATCAACATGGTGCAAATGTTAGTAGTGTCTACCAATGTTAACCAACACCAAGTGCTGATATTGATAGATAAAACTAATGTTGGTGACCTTGGAAAACCCAAAATAAGAGAAAAGGCTAATTTTGGATCCCCAATTGAAGTAGTCAACTAGCCTAATGGTTGAGCTAGCCTCAAAAGACCTCGTGTTGACTGAGTGCTACCTACATAGCCTGGTTGAGGTCCTCAAGCTAGTGTAGTTATCCTAGTGCATAGGGAAAAAGATTTAAGGTATGTTTAAAAGTGTGTTAAGGGAAATGGTTAAGAAAAGTTAGGTTGAAATAGGTCATAGGACCTAGGGCTTAAAAGATAGGTTATAGGGTTAAGGATTTGGGATATAAGTCATGGGGCTTATAATTGTGATAGGCAATTTAGCCTAGGGTGGAGAGATAGGTAGTGAGGCCTAGGGTGGAGATAAGAGAGTAGGTTATATAGTTAGGTGGGTATATGACCAAGCTAACCTTAGAAGACACCATGTCGACTGAGTGCTACCTACATAGCCCAGTTCAGGACCTCAAGCCAATGTTGTTCTCCCAAAAAGAAGGGAAAAAATAATGGTGGGTTATATTGGAATGTATGTGACTTGAGGTTTGTTTGTATGGATGGAAGCTTGGTAGAAGTTGATGCTACAAGATCGACTACCTACACTACTAACATAGATAAGGAAAGATGTCACCCTAGATGAGTGAGATCACATGATATCCATAGGGTTTGGATGAGTGCAATAATATTATAAAGCTATACAAGATGTTAGTTTGATGATAAAATTGATAGAGAGGTGGGATCAGACAACCAACACCTTCCATTTTTTGATTGAAGAGTTGATAGTGACATAGGAGGATGTGTATAGGATTTTATGGTTACCACTTGAGGGTGAGGAGCTCTTCTCATGTTTGAGAGAGGAGCATGGTATTCACATGGTTACATTATTTGGAGAGCATGTTAGTGAGGTGACCTATCACTTAGTGAGCTTTGCCTATAAACCATTATACACTACTAATGAGGAGAAACATCAGTTGATAATCTTGATGATGATAGGGATTACAGTATATGCACTACCAAACATATATGGTGAGTGATTTCTTATTGTGTTGATAGGTGTTATGGCATAGATGCTTGAGTAGTAGACCATATTTATATGGGGACTAACTTTTTTGGCATAGTTATATAAAGAGTTATGGGGTTTGAGGTTGTGATGATGGTATAGTTTATGTGTCATAAATTTAATCCATTATTGGGAATATGATCATATTATGGTGAAATGACCATTAGGGTTATGCACCATGATTGTAGCTATTTTTAGGGTTGGTTTTAAATGGTGGAGAGATGGTATGGCCTAGACATGAGTAGATGACATAGTGCAAGATATTAATCATTATAGGTACATGATAGAGGGATTGACTGCAATAGATATTTTTTGGAGGCCCTAATTGACATACCCTACATTTATAGGATATGTAGAGTAAGTTTTTGGTTTATAGAGTAAATTATGGGTTAGAGGAAAATGAGTTCGAGAGATAGAGATGATACCCATGGCATAGGTCAGGAGATAGTTTGGCTTGTTATAGGATGTACCTCCTATCTTTCCTTGATATAGGAGGGATGATATAGACGCACCCTTACCCTTACCCTAGGAGATAGATGGGCTATATTTTAAAGAGCTACCAGCAAGATCGGGTGTAGTAGATCTTGGATGCATAATGATGTATCTTTTATGGTGGACAAGTTTGCATCCTACAATTCAAGTTAGTAGGCCACCACCATATTTATAAGGAGTGACAAGAGAGATGCAACTATACAAGACCAGGATGTAGTGATACATGCATAGGATGTAGCAGTATAGGCTCAAGATGTAGTAGTACAAGATTGAGATGTATCTTAGGCACATGTATTGGTCTTACAAGGACATGTTGTGACATTTTAGGGCTAGGTCAAGCCATTATCAGGCCAAGTTATGGCATTACAGGGTTAGGTTACTATATTGACAATAGAGAGGGATAGTTTGAGAGTAATACGATAGGCTACTCCTCCTCCTCATCAAAGGGACCAATACAGGGGCCATTAATATGTGTGATGGGTCCACCATAGACTATATCTCTAGTGAGGTATAACACTACCCTTAATGAGAATGCTTATTATGAGAGGGTCATCAAGGAGTTCTCATAGATTTATAGGTATTATTATTTTAGAGAGTAGGAGAGATCACTGACATGTGCCATGACTTCTAGCTCAGCAGATGTAGACAGGTGGAGAGTGGTGATGACACTACTTCTTCATGACCACAAGTATAGCCTCATAGATTTTGAGTGCCAAATTTTGTTATTGTTATATATTTCGTATACACATTAGTCTGTAACCTAATGATGAGATGTATATTATGAGGGATAGATGATATTTTTATGATCTATTGATGCACATTTATGTTTATCATATATATATGAGATGTGATATTTTGAGATGTGTTTATTGTGATGGTGATGATGTTGATGATGTGGATATTTATATTATGTTAATTTTGAGCATGTTAGTTGAGTTAGACTAGCATTTCCAATATGTGTGATTATATATGCATAGTTGATTTGTTAGCTTCATCCTAGCATTTTTCCATATTTGTGATGGTGTATGCTTAAAATAAATGGAGTAGGCTTGATAGTGTTTGTATGAATTTTTCATCAGAGTAGAGAAATTGACATGTGATTGGGATGGGAAATAAAGAGGTAAGATGATCATGTATTGGCAAAGGCCATAATCATAGCATAAATAGGCTCAATAATATGAGCTTCTTTCATGCTTTGCATCATTTTGATCATTTTGTTTGTTAGAGAAGAAATGTACTCAACTTGTATCAAGTGAGTTCAAAGTCCCTTGAAAGAGTATGAGGGGAAAAGGGCAAAATGAGTGAGAGTGTTTGGGTAGTGTAATATTCTAATTGGGGATAGTATGGCTCTACTATAGGCAAGTCCATTACTCAATTTTTTTTGGTGTAAGCTAATCAATGTGGGAAGCCTACAATGGGATTTTGTTTGTGTTGAGGTTATATGAAGCTAATCAATGTGAGAAGCTTTCTTTTAATCATTATTTCCCTTGATAATAAATCTTGGCCTAGACATTCTTCAAGGGAGTGGTATAAGTGTTTATTTTTGAGTTTTAATAGCTATCCTTCAAGGGATCAGTCTACATTAAGAATCATGACTTGAGAGATTATAATTTTTCTACATATCCCATTTTTTTTACTTTTAATCATGGAAAAGACTATAGAGGCTTAGGGGTTTTCCACTTTCTGGTCAAAACCATAACACTTCATAGGTTAATTTAGTGTGTAGGAGTAAGGGTTAAGAGGAAGGGAGATGAATGTAATAGGGTTGCTTAAGGGATGAGCTCAAGTTAAACATGAGGTGAAGCATCACTTAATTAACAAAAGTATGGTCACAGGTGTAAAGCATTTAAAGGTTTAGGTTTTAGCTTTCCTTCGAGAGAATGCAAGCGTTATGTTCCTGAGACATACTTCTGAGTTATGATGTAGGGTCCAAGCCAATTAGGATCAAACTTACCCCATTTGATTTTCTCTATGTTTGTCACATGTTGATTTTCCTTTAAGATGAGATCTCTGATATTGAAATCTTACTCCTTAAATGTTTTGTTATAAGCACGATTGATACACTCTTGATAGATTTGGAGGTGGTTGAGTGTTATGAGATGGCATTCATCAAGCAACTTGAGTTGAGCCAAATGTTCTTGGTGAAATTCATCATTAGTAAGTATGTCTTATAGAGATATGCAAAGAGAAGGAATCTGGACCTCAAGAGGCAAAACAACCTCCATCCCATAGACCAAAGAAAAATATGTATCACTTATAGGGGTTTGAATGCTAGTGTGGTAAGCCCATAAAGCAAAGGGAATGTGTATGTGCCAATCCTTTCGAGTATAATTGACTACCCTCATGAGGATTTTGGTTAATGTTTTATTAACAACTTCTGCCTATCCATTTGCTTGTGGATAGTAGGGTGATGAGAAGCTTAATTTGATTCCAAAGGTGTAATAAATATTTTTGACAGTCTTGTTTTTGACATATTTTCCATTATATATTATAATGTTATGGGGGACACCAAAATGATAGATGATGTGATGGTTGATAAAGTCAAAAAAAATTTCAACCTTAGTGAAGATGAGAGGAATGGCCTTGACCTACTTGGTGAAGTATTCAGTGGTAATAATGGTATAACAGTGATAGAGGGATGAATAAGGGTTAATCTCACTGATTATATCCAAGCCCCATTGGGAGAAGGGCCAAAATTATTTGGTGACTTTTAATGCATGACTCATAATGTGAAGGAGGTTAGCATGTTATTGAAATTTTATGCAATGTTGAACGTAGTCACTATAGTCTTGATTAAGTGTTGGCCAATAATAGTTGAGTTGAAGGATCAGCTTGGTAACTACATGACCATTAAAATTTTTACCAAAAATCCCATCATTGACTTCTTTAATAGTGAAGTGGATATTAGTACTAGTGAGGCATCTAATGAGGAGACCATCAAAACCTCACTTGTATATAATTCCCCCTGGCATAGTGTAATGAGTGGCACATTTCATGAAGGCACATCTCCCATTATTGGAGAGATCATAAGGGGTAATAGAAAAGGAAAGGAAATCTTTGAGTTGATTGTACCATAATTCATGTGGGTTGTATGTTACATTTCCAATAAAAAGGATGTTAGTTGATTCATAAGAGGGCAATGTTAAGCGATGCACAGTGACATAAATATTTGAGGAAGAGGGTGAATAGGATATGTGTGAAGCAAGTGAATCCATTATGTCAGCAAACTTATTTATAGATCAAGGAATAGTTTTCAAGATTTAGGAGTCAAATGATCCCAATAGTGTATCTACATGATGTTTATATGACTACAAAATTTCATTTTTGCATAGGTAGGAACCATTAACACGATTAACCACTAGCTGAGAGTTACCAAAAATGGTTATTGATTTGATACCTAAGAACATAGCTATTTGAATCCCTAAGATCAAAGCCTCATATTCAACCATATTTTTAGTACATTCAAAATATAGTTTAAATGATAAAGGCATAGGCTTACCATCAAGAGGAATAAGAATGAGCCCTGTACCCCCACCATGTTGACATTTAAAACCATCAAATAACATCATCATTTGATAGGAGATGTCATTAATGGAGAGCATTGTGATGGATTCATCAGGGAACTTGAGGTTTGAAGGTCAGTTGTCATGTAAAGGGGCAAAAACTAACTGGTCAGTGATCATTTTCCCCTTGATAGACATTTTATGAATAAACTCTAAGTCAAATTCAGCAAGGAGCATGAGCCATCAAGCTACATGTTGGTTGTGATATGGCTTGGAATGCAAGTATTTGAGGGGGAAAATATGGGTGAACACATAGTTTTTATGATTTAAAAGGTAATGACAGAGCTTGGAGGCTAAAAAGACCAATGTGAGGTAAACATTTTTGATATGGGTATATCGAGTTTCATAATTGATAAGTGCATGGCTTATGTAGTAAACCATTTATTCTTGATGGTTATCATCTCAATGTGAAATCATAGCACCCAAAGAATGGTCTATTGCAGAGATGTAAAGGTAGAAAGGCTAATTTTCTTTAGGTGGAATAAGAACTAGTGGGGAAATTAGATACTATTTGAGTGCATTAAAGGATTCCTAGCAATTTGTATTCCAATGTAAGGAGATATCTTTTTTTAGGAGATGGTGAAAGGGTTGGAAATGATCTAACACTAGGAGATGAAGTGGTAGATTAATTGAAGCTTGCCTTGTATGATACATAGTTATTTGATATTAGTAGGTGGAGGCATCTCTAGTATTGCTCAAACCTTAGTAGGGTCAACTTCAATACCATGGAGAGAAATGATAAATCCTAAGAGCTTATCGAAAAGGTCACCAAAGACACATTTCTTTGGGTTTAGTTGAACATTATGTTAAAGGAGATGAGTGAATATGATTTTGGGAATTATCAAGTGGTCTTGGTAAATTTTAGACTTTTTGAGCAAGTCATGCATGTAGTTTTTCATAGTTTTGTGTAAGACATCATGGAAGATGTAAGTCATAGCATGTTGGCAGGTAGCACCAGATTTCTTTAAACCAAAGTGCATGACCCAATAATAGAAAGTACCCCATGGGGTAATGAAATCTATCTTGTGTTGATCCTCGAGAGCAACTAGGATTTCATTATAACCTAAGAACCCATCCACAAGTGATAACATCTCATGGCTGACTATTAGATCAACAAGTTGGTCGATACTTGGCAAAGGGAAGTCATCTTTTGGATAAGTGAGGTTTAAGTCATGATAGTCAGTATAGATGTGGATTCCTCTAGTCACTTTTGTGATAGGAATAATGTTGGAAAACCATTGCAGGTAGTCGATGGGTTGGATAAAGTTAACAAAAAAGAGGCATTAGAGTTGTTCTTTGAAAAGGAGAGTAATATGAGGATGCATTTTGTGAATCTTATACTTAACAAGTTTAGCATCTCAATTAGTGAAAATGTTATGGGTGATGATAAAGGGGTTGATACAATACATGTAATTATAATACCAAGTGAAGGATTTGCTATGGTTATTAACAAAATGTGGTATAATTAGCTTACTCAAAGGAATCCAAATACTGGACAATATTGAAGACACGAGGGTTATTGTGAGAGGAGGGAAAATTGATGTAAATGGTTGATTTATTAAACATAAAATATGTTTTACATGGGAGTAATCATTAGATATAGGAATCATCTGTACCCATGTATGTGAAAATAACATCATCATCTTGACATTAGATAGTGTTGATAGTGGGAAAGTCTTCATCAATCATTTTAGGATGAATGAGAGGAAGGGGCCTTGTTTCCTTATCCCAGTGATAGGTTAGAGGCCCCAAATGGATGTCATTTATTAAAAAAATTTAGGAGGTATAGATACCTTTGAATTGATAGGTGATGATGGAGTAGAGGGTGGAGAAGGAGAGACTAGCTCTTTGATAATTGGTACATGAGAATTTTTTATGAGTTTAGTTGGTTCATCATAACCCACTCCATGCCTCTTTTTAGAATTTTCAATGGTTTTGCTAGTGGGATATTAAATGGGTGTATGAACACCCTAATCATAATGACCCAAACCAAATTTTTCTAGGCACACCTATAAAGATAGATGTGAGAAAAAATAGACTTGTTCAGGAAATAAAAATCATAGGTAAATGGTTGTGGTGAAGAGGATGGATTGCCGACAATTGGACCCTGATCAATTCCCCCATATGTGAAATTAGTTCAAAGGTTAAGGAGTCCATAAGGGATGACCATCCCAATACAAGGATCATAATTTGGGTGCATATGAATCTTTCCATACTCTTATGGAGTATGGAACATGTTGAGTGTCAACAAATGATATTATTTGAAAAATAAGCACTTGAAAGTTTCCTCCATGGGATCTTTGTCAGGAATTTATGTCATTAGTATCTATGTAATTGGAGTAGTGAGGCTTTTGGAAGCTTAAAAATTATCATGTAGAGAAGATGATGGCTTTAATAGAATGAGAACATCATTAGGACTATAAGTCATGTTGCATGTTTTAAATGGAGGTGGATTAGAGAGTATAACATGCACTTTCCCATTATGCTAAAACTTGACACAGTGGTGCAAAGTTGAGGGCACACATGCCATAGCATATATCCAAGGTCATGCAAGTACTATGTTATATTGAAAATCTCCTTCTACAACAAAGAAGAGCTTAAGAATTGTGTGGGGACCTACATAGATATTTAATACAATAGTGTCCACCATAGTAGTTGTGGTATCATTAAAGGAGCAGAGCACCATGTCTGTTTGAGACATGTAATTATCAGGAAGACCTAGTTGTTTAGAGGCATGGGTGGAGATAATATTAATAATAGCTCCCCCATCGATCATGACTCTTTTGACATGAGTTTGATAGATATATATGATGATAAAAAGGGTAGAATCTTGATCTTTATGGTGTTGATGTGGAATTTATAAATCATTGAAGGAAATCAGGGACATGGAGTTAAGAGAGGTGACCAAATATACAAGAGGTTGGGGATCATCTAGTTGTATCTAAACTCATTGCAAGGCACTAATCAAAGCTTGATGGTATTAGGGTCATTTTTGGATTAACTCATACAAGGACATTTTCATAGGAGTTTGGTGAAACTATTTCACTATCAAGCTTTGAATAACTTCTAAAGACATTAGTTTTGGGACACCCAAGATGGAAAGCTTGAGATTCAAAGGAGGAGTGTCTTTGGAGAAGGGATGAGCCCAAGGAGCAGTGACCTTTTCCTTACCTTTATCCTTTTGATTTTATGACCACATGGCCACATTAACTATGTTGATCTAAAACATAGGTTAAAGAGGTGGGAAAGGGGGTATGATAACATATTTGGGTTTGAATTTATGTGGAATAGTATGAGGCATTATGGATGCCAAGGGTGTAATATTAGGAAGGTTAATGGGAGTATCAACAAAGAGAGTGTCAACATCAAAGTGTTATTGAATGACTACTATGAGAGCTTTATAACTCTCAGTATCGTGTCCAAGTGAATAATGATATAGACACACTTGTGTATCATTTAAATAATATGGATTCAGTCTAAGAAGGCTATAAGGCTTAATGGGAGGAAGATTTATTATAGAATATTGCAACAATTGATGTTTGAAAAAGATCTGAGAGCCTGCGAGTGGGCTAGCACTTATTGTGCTAATAGGAGTGGACACCTTCTTTAGTTTAGGATTCATAGGGATGATTTTACATGACACCTTTTTAGGTGGTGGTGGAGTTACATGTTTTGCTGACACTTTCTTGGTGTTAGGTATCATGGTGTTAGATGTAAAAGGCCTACCAGGTGGTAGAGGTAGTAGTGGAGGTAAATTCTCCTTTTATTTTGCTTAAATTGGTGATACTCTAACTAAAGTAGAGGGGTGTTATCCTAAAATTGATGGTAAAGTTAAGGGTTGAAGAGGGAAGGATCAGCGAGATTTAGGAAACTTAACATTTTTTTGTAGTTCAAGCCATGAAACTCCAACTTGTGGTTGGAGAGTTAGATCTAATTTCACCTATGGATGAATTAGATTAGAGACTATATGTATGCCTAAAGACCTAATATACTTTAATGTGGTATATGCCTATGAGGGTGAGGGCTTTGACATAGATGGATGATCTTCTGGTGATTTTGGTAAAAAATATTTAACTTTATCAAAGACCTTGGGGTAAAGGGTAGTGAGAAAGTTGGTAGTAAAGGTTGACACTGATTATGTAGGATAAGGAGTTTTAAGTCAATCCCAAAATGACACGTGATCTAGCTTCATGGACTCAAGAAATTATAGACTTTTCACTAACCGTGAGAAGGGTTTAGATGAACTTGACATAGGCCTTACAGTTACTTCTTTAGAAGGCTAAGGTGATTGAGAAAGAGGGAAATTTTTAGTCTCTACTATCTCAAGCCAAAGATGAGAAAGAGCTACAACAAGGTCTTCTTCGATAGAGATAGGAGAAGAGGCATAGTCTTCCATGGGTGGAGGAGAGGTAGGTGAATAAGGCTCCTAAAGATGGTAGAGCATAGGTATAATTTCTCCCTCAACATGTGGGTGAAGAATAGGTAAAGTATTATCCTCCATAGGTAAAAGAAGTGGTAAAATTGGTGGAATTAGAGTAGGCACAATAGGTCTCTCATCTAATGTAGGAGTAGATAACATTGACTCTTCTAGGTACAAAGGTGGAGTGGATGGGGTACTACTTTCTATTAGTGGAGGAGAGGCATCCAAAGAGGGTTCATCAAGATGGTATAACATAGGAATAATGTTCCCCTCAGTATGTGGTTGTAGAATAGGTAAGGAATGGTCCTCAAGTGGTAAGAGGATAGGTAATATTAGTGTAAAAGGCATTAGTAATATGAGATCCTCTAGTAGCAAAAGGAGTGGTAAAGGAGGCTCTTCCTCATGTACGAGTGGAGTGAGTGAAATAGGATCTTATACTTGAGGAGTAATAATGGACAAAATAAATGCCATGGACTATGGGGGGAGTATGTAAAATAGGTGCCTCCTATTGTGGGAGAGGTTGAACTGGAGGTAAAAGAAAGACCATATTAATCATATGGATATTATGATCACATGAGTTATTAGTCATGGTCTAAATAATATTTTTATTAGGTGAATGGTTAGGAAATGGCTATTGGAACACGTCAATATTTTGATTAGCAGGTACATTAGAGTTATCCAAGATTAGATCACCCCTATCAAGCATGTCTTGAATAATGTTTTTGAATGTTTTCCATTTATTAGAATTGTGGCCTTTGACTTGATGGTACATAAAAAACTCATCCTCCTTATACCAAGTTGGAATTGGAAGGGAGGGATCAAACTATATAAGAGGCTTGATTTGAGGAAAGGTTATGCCTCCTTGTTGTAATAGTTTTTCCAAAATGGAAGTATATGACTCCTCAATAGGAGTGTATTGTCTGTGTTCATACCATTGTTGGAATTGCTTGGTCAGATTTTGGGAAGTTGAGGAATTAGGTTGGTTTATGGTTGTGGAAGAAGCTAATTTAATGACCACCACATTGGCAAAGCCTTTAGATTTTTGGTTAGAAGAAGAAGTTTTAAAATAAGAGGATTCATTTGATTTGGAATTGGCATTCTTACTGCATAACTTGACTCTGCCTTCATCTATACCGTGAATCTCAATTTTTTACACCATTATAAAGGCTTCATCAAATGTGCAAAAATTTTGTATTCAGATTGTGTATGAAATGTGCTTATCACATGCCCTTGAGAAGAAATCAATAAGCTCAGGTTAGGGTAAAGAGAAGGAGAGTTGATTGATTAAGCCTCTCTAATGAATGATAAAATCTATGATAGACTCATAATCAAATTGTATAATAGAATAAAGGTTTGTATTAGAAACCTTTTTATAAATGTTAATAGAGAAATGGTCTAGGAATATTTGTGCGAGTTGGGTAAATGAGAAAAGGGAGTGTTGACTTATAGAGCTATAACAATCCAAGGTATCACCCAAAAGAGACATAGGGAAAGTGTGAAGTAATAATGCATCATCTTGCCCTATTAAATAATAAGCATGTTTAAATGCTCATAAATGTTATTTTGGGTCCTCTTTACTCTAGAAATGAGTAAATTTGGGGATTTCCCATTGGCTTGGATAAGGGAAAATAGGCGTAAAAGGATGGCTAGATTCATTGTATATCTGATCATAAGATAACACATTCTTTGAACTTGACCCAGATGGCTCTAGATTATACATCTTGTCCATCAACATCTTAATGAGGTCTAGTGGGGGATTGGTTTGGGAGATACCCCCTAAGTTACAAGGAACCTAATAAGAATAAGAGGGAGTGTATGGCATATCTTTTTGAGGTTGTGTTGATGTAACATAGGGATAATGAGTCATAAGTTGGGTGGTAGAAATAAATGTGGCTTATCTTGTTGGGTTAGAGACTATGCTTTGGTTGGATGTTGTTATTATAGGTTGGGTTATTGGCATGATTATACTGGGTGAATGGTGAGTCATAACTTAGGTAATTATAGGTGTGAGATTAGATGGGATAGGTACCACTAGATTCTAAAATTGGGTGAGACTTGACTGAACTGCTTGTGGTTATGAAAGCAGGGAAGTCACACCAGGGTTTAGGTGGGATTGGGTAGTTGGTGATGCTAAAATATAAACATTGTTTATGGCTGGGTTACTTGTTGAAGCAGTGGTTTGAGTAACCATTGGGAAAATAGTAGAGATAGATAAAACTGTAGTTGTCTCCATCAGAGAAGTTGGCATACCATATAGTGGGTCACCCAAAGAATTACATGTTTAACTCATGGTAAGGTAATGCTAAAGAGCTACCACATTGTGATAAATAAATTTAGAAAAATCTTGATCTCCTTCAAGCACAATGGGAATTTGGTTGGGACTAGGAGTATGTTCTATATCTAAAGTATGCTCCATGATAGAATCAACAACAAGAGGGGAAGGTGGAAGTGGTTGCTAGCTTGTATAATCAGCAAGAATTTTGGCTTGGGCTAACATCAATACCATACAAGAATAAGTATAAATAGTCTCAATACTCTATATCAGTGACAAAATAAGGAAAAACTAGATTTGAGTGAAGGTAAGTAGGTTGTTTTATCTTGCTATTTTGAGCAAACTAAAATTACATAGTTGTCAATGTCAGTCACCTGATCGATGTTGATAGTTAAACTCTATCAACATTAGTGGGATTAACAAATGTTTTTAGGCTATAATCTACTGATGTCAATGGGATTAATCAATGTTGGTCACTATGATATCCTTGGAGATGGAAAAACCAATGTTTTAGAAACCTAGCGGTAGAATTTAGGTAAAATAAAGGATGTAAGAGGTCTATGTAAGGAGAATGAACACTTAAAAAACCTTATATAAAAAGTTATACAACCTGAGTATTATAAATGATGTTCATTTTATAAATCAATGGAAAAATGTCCTTACAAACTTGAAAATACAAAAGGCAATAGAAAAGTATAAAAAGAACATACAACCACTAATTATTAACTCAGAGATTAATTTTAGTCTCGTGTTAGCTTATGTCCTTTTTCCAGATAGTGAGAAGAGAATTTCATTACCGAAGGTACTAGAAAGAAATATAGAGCTAGTTTTAGGTTAGTTTTAGTGCTTGAGAGGAAATCTATATTAGACTAGGCATGTGGCTTGTTATAGGAGTTTTATCCCTACACTTCACAAACCTAAAGCCAAGCTAGGCTGCTTAGCCAAAATATACCTTCTACCTAGAGTTTATACTCTGCCAAAGAATGGAGTGGTTTCTCCCCTTGGTAGTGAAATCCAAGTAGGATAGCCAGGTAGGGTAAGGTGATCCACTAGGTGATGAAATCTTGATGGACCTTGTCTCAGGTGAGTTTAGATATATATATTTTTTTAAGTGTGATCTAGTTGTGTAACATAAGTATACTACCATTCATTCATAATTTGTGTAATTAACTAGGTGAGCTAATATGCATCAAACAAACAATGAAGTGTAGTAAGTTTTAAACCTAAATATGAAGTGTTTATATTCGAATGAAAATAATGATGAAATAAGAGAAGAGAATGAAATTAACTATCCTAATGTGCATGTAAGAAAGAAATAAATAAGATATTCTTTTAACTTGTAATAAAAATGATAAGTTGCTTTTAGAGACAAAAAGAAGAGAAGAGTGGTAGGGAAGAATAAATTTCAATTTATTGCCCTTAAATAGAAAATAAAATGCTCAATATTTCACTTTTAGGGAGAAAAGAAGGATAAAGTACAAGTAATGAAATTTTCACTATAATGCACCTATATGAATGTTTAAAACAAGCAATGAACCCAAAGAAAACTTTAGGGTCCCACTGGGTGTGCCAAAAATGTTTCACTAAATTTTGAATCTATTTGATGTTTAAGGAGAAATTGAGATGAAAGGTAGGTATTAGAGATTAGAGAGAACCTAGATTGGTTTTTCACCATATCCAGATGATGTTGAGGACTCCTCTTTGACTGGGAAGGACTACCTACAAATAAGAAAGTACTACCACCAAAAATATTTGTCAGTAGATATATGGATGGGTTGTTAAGCTACACACTTGTTCCTAAAAGTGTCAAACTTCCTTAGGGATGATAGTCCAATTTATGAAACAAAATTGGTAATGAATAACAAAATTAAATTGAGAGTAAGAGAGATTTTCATACCACTCTTGCAGTTTGAGTGTAGCAGAGAGTGACATAGTATAGGTAATGTGAGTTGTTGATGTTTTTGGAGTTGGTTAAGGTAGGTTTAAGGAGTTTAGTGGAAATCCACAATTTCTGATGTCAATTAAGCTATTGATGTTCGTAAAAATATATGGCCGCTGTTAGTTATATGACTGATGTCAGTTATGTGATCGATGTTTGTAGGGGTAGCAATTCCTTAGGGGATTGTAGGAGACTTTTATGAGATGGGAGGTGGATGTTGGTTAGGATTATGAGGTTGATAAGAGTTATAAGGGAGTTTTTAAGACTTAGGTGGGTCTAAATCAAAGGTTGGTATGTTTGGAGTAGAGAAAAATAGGTGGAGTTTTACAACCCCTCTATAGGGAGAGTCAAGACATCCATGAAATGATAAATAGTATAATGTAACGTAATTGTAAAATGATTTTTTAAAGAAATTAATAAAAAATAGAGATATACTTAGATGATGAAATGGATGAATTATGGGTGATATATAGATAGCTATGGTGAGGTTTGTTGAAGTAATTGGTGAGAATAAAGATATGTGTGTGCTACTAGTTCAAGAGAATCTAAGATCTATGCATTATATCAATTCCTGATCTAGATTGATTTTGTAGAGTAATAATAAGCTTGAATGTAGAAAGTTGAATGCCAAAACCCTATATGTGAATAATTTAGTTTTTTAATTTTTACTAACCTAAAAATCAGTTTAGAGTTTGGCTTAAGTAACTAACATCAGTGATCCCATCGATGTTGGCCATGGGTTGATTGACATTAGTGGCATGAGAATAGGTAAAAGGGATATTTTTAGCTTGTTTTCTATTCTTTCTCATGCCAAGTGTGGTATCCATTAGGAAATAATATAAATGAAAGGTTAAGAAGGATGTAGTTAGTTAGGAATTTATTTTTGGGGTGAGAACAAGTGATAGGTATTTAGGATCAAGGGAATAAGTCTTGAGGTAACTCAGAGGGTAAGAATTAGTCTAAGGATGAGGTTAAATTAATTAAATCTATGAGGGATAAAAGCATGGTTTATGAAGGATAATTAAAAAAGGGTTCAAGGATGGTTTTGACATAGGGATTTATGCCCATGTGTGACATAATTTTGGTGTCTATAGGGAGATATAGGAGAAAGGGGAGAGAGAGGAGAGAAAAGTTCTCAGAATTAAATAATTGTCCCTCAACCAGCTTCCATGGAGTTTCAACAACATTATTACTAATTAAGCACTGATCCTCCCTCCTCAAATTAACCTCAAAATGTCAAAATGGTCTTCAATTCTTCTCATTGGCCTAAAAAGGCACTAGAATACATAAAATCTTTGAGGAAGATGATGTCGCAGTCCACTAGCTTTGAGAAAAGTCTTCAAAGATGAGAAAACTCATTTAATGATCCAATTAATGCTTGAGAAAATTCTCAAAATATCTAGATACTTAAATTCTCCATCAATTTTCCTTAACTCCCAAAATATCTACTCCACTTGTACTTCTATTCCCCATTCCACTTGGCTTCCAGAAGTAACTTGACATGATGGTTAGTCATCTTGGCACTTTATTCTTGAAAGTGACTTTGAAGGTTAAGTTTGAGTGTTTGATTTTTTATGTACTCATTTTTATTAAATAATTTTTTCTCCCCCATCATGCAAAATACACCATTCAACCTACAAAAACCTTGGACTCCATTGACGGAGAGCTCTAAGCTTGAGCAATTTTTAACTAGTTATGAAAAAACTTACTCCCAAGGCCATTTTGGTCTCCTAAGAATCTAAATTTTCCAATTTATTCTAAAATATTTGCCAAAAATTATATTTATATAGTACCCTACACATTCCATGTGGTTTTAAAGTGATTCTAGGTCAATTCATGGACCTATGAGCTTAAAAACTCACAACTTGTCAAAACAAGCTCTTTGGTAGCTTACAACAATTTTAGGCCTCTCCATGGTGCTTGGGAGATTAAATGAGATTATTTTATACTAAATACTAACTATTCTGGGTCTACCCTTATGTTTATACCATTCTTGTCTTATAATTCACATGGAAACTCTTTAAATTATCTTGGGAAAGTTTGTAACCTTCTAGGCTTAGGTAGGTCTAGGGGCTATATTTGATAATTTGAGCCACTTGGAGTCTTTATTATCTTTTAAAACTAACTAAAATAATGATGGTGGATCTTATTAAAATTATTTATCATATTTCCATACATAAATCCTCCTTTTGACCTCTGTTAAAGGTTCATTTAGATGTGGTTTTGAGTACAGACTCCATTAATGGAGATATGAAAAGTTGGTTTTTTTCTTGAAGTATATGAGGGGAACGAAACCACATTTAACACTTTGAGGACACCAAAAAATACCACCATGTCTAATTTTAAGTCATTTAAATGATTATAACTCAAAAAATGCATCTTTTTGGGTTGCCTTAACCTACTTTGTCAAAATTTTAAATTTGTATAGCTTTGAGTTTTGCCATTTTATCAATTTTTATGAGGTCTAAAGACTTAATTATTTTAAAATTAGGACCCTTAATTACCCCCAAAACTATTAAAATCATTATATTTCATCATTAAACCATTTAAACCTCTTAAAAGCACTTTTTAAAACTATTCCCACTTACATGCCAAAATCTTAAATTTTACAAATTTACCCTTCTTCATGTTTAGTATTGAAACTAAAAATGTGATAAATATAAAAAGGTGTGTAAAGACTTAAAATAACCCTCACTTTCCTTATGAACACTCAAATGAGGTTAAAACCATCCATCAAACTTTAAATCCCTTTAAGAAGCTTACTTAGCTCCATGTTGACTGTCAATAGATAGGCATAGGTCTATGACAAAACAATGGATAACTTCAATATAATTGTGACAAAAAAATATTATATATATTTAAAAACACTAATTATCACAAATTTGACTAATTTTTAGAACTTTATTGTATCTCTAAGTGCCCCAAAACTCATTTTTCTTAAAACTTGATAGTTGGCTACTTGATTTTATGACTGTTTATGAATACAAGAGGTCTATAATAAAATAGTGGATGATTCCAATATTTATGTAGTATTATATGGAATATAAATATTTATATACTCACCATGATAATATGTACCAAAAATTAGAACCTAAGTCCTCTTGTAGATGCTCTAAAAACTCAAATTTCTACAAGATTGGCCTACGCTGCCTATGTGAATGACTTGGAGAGTGTTTCATGTTTGTAAAAATATATAGGTTATATCCCTTGATTATCATGAAAAATATAAATCATAAAGGTATCTAATAGGTCATAAGTATCCTCTATACCAAATTTGGGGTCTTGACTCCATGTGTAGGTGCCCTAGATCTTCAGAAACCTTCAAAACTACCTTTAAAAGTTGACTATGTACTATATCTTTATGAGCTAGCATTGCTTACTTGGTCTTGATGAAGGCTTGGATATTTCAATTTTTTACTTGACTTGAAAATAATACCTTATAATATTAAACTTTAATGTAAATTTATTGAGTTTCAATTTAGGGAAAATGATTGAATGAGACATTGAAATTGCCATTTGGATAGTTGTAGGTGAAATTGGTAAATGCCTCTCCCTATAGCTTCCAAGATTTCAACACCTCTTATGTACCTTATATGAATCATAATAACTTTTATGGTGCCCAAATACTTTCCTCATAATTTAATGTCTCTCACACTTGGCTCTCAAGGCACTTGAGTTGGCTGTAGGTGATGTTTTTGAGCTACGAGAGCCAAAACACTAAATTTTGCTTAGAGAGGATCTTCTCATCAAAACCTAATTGTAGAGGCCTAAAAGAGGATGGTAAAGAACTCAAGAAGGCTGAAAACACTAAGTAGGGTCATGAATCTGGTCTTCTCTTTCCACCATTGGAGCATCCACTACATTAGGACTGTCTCTTCTTTGAAGCTTCTTTAGAGCATCTTCAGATCATTTTTGGAGCTCAATAGAACATATTTAGAGCATCCTAAAACATATTCAAATAATATTAAAAAAATTTTAGAGCATCTTAAAATCTCTTGGTACAACCTTCATATCTTCTTGTTGCATCTTTAGAGCATCTAGGCAAAATTTTCATATGTAGGCTAATTTTGGCCATTACTTTTGGCAACCTCCTGGGATTACATGTCTTGATTTTATGCTCCATTGAGATCCAATACCTCCTTTTACCCTTGACTATCCTAATTCCATAATTTTGACTTTGTTTTCATTTGGTACCCATCCCTTAAGCCTATAGGTTATATTTAAGACATTTAAAGCATATTTCTAATGTTTTAGGGATTTTTTACCTTTAATCTAGTCCACCAAGACTTACACTTAGGCTCTAGTTCCTCTTTAGGATCCCTTTCACCATTTTTTGTGCCAAGTTATAAAAAACTTGCACTCACTACCTTGTGTACCCTATGTATGGACAAGGGATATGCCTATAAGGTCATTTGATGTAGCCATAAACTCTCCTACATTATGAATTCTCAGGACACCTTCTTAGAATTTTTAGAATTACTTCCCAAACTTGGACAAGGTAAAGAATCTTCATAAGTAATGAAAGTATCAAAAAAAATTCCAAACCCTATAGATGTCAATGTCACAATTTAGTGGCTTTTTACCATTTTTGAGGGTATCAAAATGCACCTTGTCCTTATCCCTATAGTCTCAAAATTAGCATGGTGATATCTTGTAGGTAGGAATAAAAGATAAGTGTAAGAGGATTTCCCAAAACAATCATGGTTTCAATTTATGAAAATATTAAAAAACCTCTTGGATATCTATCTAGAACTTTTCGGGACTGTGATACCAAAACTCAGTCACCTCCTTCATTTGCAATTTCTCTCTTTTTCATGACTTGGTGAAGGAATTAAGTCTCATAAGTGAAGGCCATATGAATATGAATTTGAGAGGATATTACCAATATCATCTCACATTCTTTAATTCTCCCTTGCCCCCTATGTATGGACCTCCTTCATGTTAGACTGTGTTCGAATGGACAGTGAATGTAAACAATGGAGAAGATGCATAATTTAAGGCTTTTTGAGAAGGCTTATGTCACAAAACACCTACTGTAATGCATGTAATGGATTAAAAACTTTTATAACATTAATAAATTCTCTCATCCAATGTGGATAAACAACTCCAAAGCAATTGAGCTGATTATCAAAGTAAACTAGGTCATTTGCAAGCATGTACATGCCTAAAGGAAGCTTTTCCAAGAATATTGAACTCTTAAAATAAATAATAAGGATGTAAAAATATTAAAAATCATGTGGAGACACCTGAAACACATAAATTCATCAATCTAAAACAATAAATTTTGAGATAAGCTCAAACTTTGACCCCCTCATGGCTGAACATGCATAAAAAGTTGCCTGGAGTCAAACTGATGGTTCATGAAGAAGAAGTGACAAAAATGCAATTTATTGATATGGATGTTAATATGACTTAGATAAATATCCACACCCAAGATAATTTCCTCCAACTCAAACTTTACGGCCCATAGTGAGTACTTGAAGTTAACCTTTCTTTGCATGCCAAAAGGAAAAGGGAGAAAAATGAGTAGCAGATGCAATTATTTGTGAAAAAAATGAAAATTAAACATTGATATGACCTATGGGGAGGTAAATAGTCACACCACCATGTTTTATAAGTGCCACACTTCCCAAAGTAGCCATACAAGTGCCCATTCCTCTCTCTTTAGCCAATAAAATTGCCTTTTTGTCTAAAAAACCTACCATTTATTTAGTTATGTCATCTTCCTAAGACTTATAGGGATACATGGGACCTGAAATAATATTTTTTAACTTGTAAAAATTCTAATAAACCCATACAAAGCATTAAATGCACCATTTAGACCCTTGAAATGATGCCAAATGACATGATAGGCTAATGAAATGAGTAAGGTTAATATAACATTAAGAGGTATGAATTGACCTATAAAACACCTTATTAAAATATATAATACCACCTCATATGCCTAAAAATTAAGTTTTTAAATAGGGGTGCCCTATTTTGACCTAAAAGTCAAAATTGGTCAACAAATTGGTGATTCATAGGGGTAGTATGCCTACTATATTAACTAAAATATTAGCCTTATTAGTATATTGGGCTTATGGATTAATCTAAGGACTGAAACAAATAATATATCTTGACCATTGACTTAAACCTTGATCAATAAGACAACCATTAACTACCTCAAACACAAAAAGGAAAAGAGACACACAACAAAGACTAAAACAATCACACATGTGCTACTTAGCACTTAGGGAAAAAAAACATAGAATAAATGAAACAAATATCTATATTTATATTTCTCATACCTCCCTTCTTGGATCAAAAGGGAGGTATCTTAGGTTTCCTTCCTCACTAGATGAGTGAGGGTGACAGGCATGCTTCTTCTTAGGTGGGGTGTTAGATGACTCTTGATTTCTCTTTGATATTTATCTTTGATCATTATCCAATGGAACCATATACCAATTATTTTAAAAGTATTCAAGGTCATATTGAACCTAAAATTATGCCTCAAGTTTCTGCCCCTTCATCTTAACATGACAAATCTAAAAATCCATGTACAGAGCAACTTGTTGCAAGTCCATCTCTCCTTGAAGGATCTGATCATCCTTTTCCATTCTCATAATCTCTTCAAAATATTCAAGGATAATTTTATCATATCCATTTGAATATGTTTCTTTATTTCATTATTCATTAATATTTTTGGAGGTGGCTTCATAGGTGGATGTATAAACAAACTCCAAATTACCTTCCAAAGGCCTAAAATCATCATAGATTGCTCTATTATGATACATGTTCTCTTCATGATGCTAATCATCAACATGTCTTTGTTCTCTCTAATTTTGAGCTTGCTTTTCTAGGATATTTGTCTTTTCCTCCTCATACTCTTGGAACATTTGCATGTAAATCTGCCACATGTCCTCCTTTTGAGCCACATCTTCTTACTTGCCATGACTAGTCAACTCCAAGGGATTTGTAGGTTCTTTGAGAACTTCAACTTCATTACATATGATTTAAAATATTTTCCATAGGTCATCATCCTTTAACTATCATATATCATGAAAATGAGAGACCAAAAATTCCATTTCTTCTTCTTCTTTAAAGTCTAAGAGAACTTGTTCTAAGGCATCTTTCCCATCACAAGGTGAATCTCCTTTCATGTTCTCACAACCTAACTTCTCCTCACCATCACTCATCCCTTCTTCATCCTCAATCCAATCTAATATTTCAATCTCATCCTCCCTCTTAGTGATATCAACCTTAGGCACTTCAAAAATAAGGAGTTTGGGAAAAGGGGATTCCCAAGTAGCAAGATAATTCTCCACATTAGGAAGGAAACCTTGATCAATTGAAGGGGGTGGAAGGATGGATTCAAAGGTCTCTTGAGAATGGGTGGGAGGGTGATGAATGGATCCAAATTTCTCTTCTATAACAAATTCTCCATTTAAACATGACTTGTTCTTTTCCTTATGAGCTGTTATCATATATTTCCATCTAGGGAAGGTGGGCTCAAGGATAGCTTCATTGTATTCAGAGGTTGATGAAGGGGTGAAAGATATGTCTAGGAAATCTATAACTTCCTTGGGATTGGCACTTTGATTATAAGTTAGAGAATTGGGTTTAGATAGTTTACCTTCTTTTTCCATGATGGACTACCTCAAGGCTTGATTAGCGAATTCAAACTCCCTTTCAAGATGAGCTTCAAATTTCAATCTCTCCCTCTCAAAATCCTCTCCCAACAAATGAACCTACTCAACCATGATGTTATCCTCCCTTGGGATTCTTTCTTGGATGGATTTACAAGAAGGGAAACTTGGGGAAGTACATGATGGGTTTGGGTTATTGGGAAAAATGGTTGGACTATCATTTTGAAGAGGTAAGGATGACACACTTGAAGGTGAATGTGGGATATTTTGAGGTTGCCAAGATGGGATTTGCTAATAAACTCTCAATATCTCCTCTATATTAAAGATCAAACCACACACATAAAGAATTTCATAGGTAATATTTGACCAATTATCCCCCTCTATAGGTATCCACTCATTTATTTATTCCAAGTCATTCCTTACACTCTCAATAAAAACACTAGGTATGATTTCACCATAACCATGTCTAGTGCTAAGGTCTAGCATGTATTAGTGGTAACCAAGGAGAGTTATTTTTAAACTAGCAATGGAATGGATTAGAGGAGAGCTAGGTGGGATAGATGGAGCACAAAATTGATAGGTTTGGTCATTAGTAGCATATGCTTGATGAGGATCATGACAAGGCTAGACAAGAACTTTCTCATAATCAAGAGGAAGAAACAAAGATAGACATAACTCCTCAACTTGAGTTAAAAAAAGATCAAACCCACAAATCTCCATGAATCACTTCACAAAAGAGTATGGAACAATAAAATAACTTCAATTGGTATACTTGGGTTACTCAACCAATAGATATGTATGTGGAGAACCATTGATGTTTATTAGAATTGCCTCTAAAGGCCGTTGTCTTGAGGAGAACACCCAAACTTCTCAAAGAATGGACTCAATAATCTAAATGATCATGCCAAAAATGTTATCACTTGAATGCACCCAATGAGGATATGGGATAATCTTCTCCTCACTCAAGTGACATAATGGAACCACCCTAGGCCTATCGATATCCCTATTGGGGGTGGATCTCTAGATTATGAGCTATCTCCCCTTGATGAATCATTTAGGCTCATATTCCTACTACTAAAAACATGGGGAATGAAAAGGGTTAAGAATATCATGAAAATTAAACCTATTATACTGGAGGTGATGCACAAAATGTCTACTCTATTCACACTCTTGACATGTACTTTAAACCAAGAGAAACCTAACATACACTACATCCAATAACAACCTTCTTCTTGCATCAATGTTTCAACATGGGGTCTTAGAATTGGCTTAGGATAGGAGGATTTAGACAATATGAATTATAAGACACACTATTATAAAATATATTCACTACACATAAAACTCCATTCGACTCTTTTTCCTGACCTACAAAGAGAAGTCTTTGAACTCACAAGGTACTAGGAAAGTTAACATATTAAGGTAAGCTAAGATACACTTACACAAGATAATAACCATCACATACAATTGGATAATTATGTAATGAGGTTTAAAAAAAGCTATATTTATTGATTCAAGACAAAATTTTGGTAGGGATTCACCATACCCAAGTGGAGTTCTCTTTTACAATGTCAAAAGTCCATAATTTATAGAAAAAATGGGAAGATAGAGAGAAGGGAAGTCTAAGAGTCACATAGACATGTATCCATCTCAAAGAATCAATTAAAATTACATGTTTAAGAGATTTGGGGTGATCCATGCCATGTCATAGAGGTATGCCTATACAAACAAGTCATAAGGATAGTGAAAAGTGGCACAAAACCTACAATTTTGGCATAAGAAACTACCTACATGATTTTCCTTACAAAACTACCCTTATCTCTATATATGGTTAGATTTCATGGTTTTTATAAGCAAGATGGGTTATAAAAAAGTTCTCACATGCATTGGAGATGCTCCTGATCCTTCCCTATTCTTCTGGACATGTAAAATCATCCTTGGCAGTTTCAAAAAGGCTCTTTTTCATGCTCCCTCTCCACTTGGCATTAAAAACTTTAAAATTTTCATAATTAACAAATGAAAAATAGGTAATGACACTTTTCTAAGGTTATTATATCATCAGTTTCAATAGAAAAATCTTTAAAAGGATTTACAAATTACTTTTCACCTCTTTCTCTAAGTGTTCACTAGATGGCTCACTAGTTTGGCTGAAATTGAGGGCCTAGTTGGAGAATTTAGAGGTTTATTAATGATATGAGGTGAATTTTTGGAATCATCTCAAGTTAAATATTCCTCCCAAAGTTAGTTTCATCTCCTAACTCCCCCTTTAGCTTGCACACCACTCAAAATGGTCAAAACAAGCCTTATTTTGCACTGATAATTATAGTTACATACAAAAAAAATCAATTTATGTGATCCTCACGTATTTATAAACAACTTATCTTCATAAATTAGGGTCAAAATCCTCAAACTAGTGTCACCTTTAGGCTCATTTTCTCCTCTAGGTCTCAAATAGGGTTTTAGAGTGACCAACCCTCTTAACATTTATTCATAAAGGTGGCACATTATAATTCATTAAAAGTTACACTTATGTATTATTAATGACCCCATATAACCTCCTTGAAAAGATATAGGCCCCATGTAAGAGATGATGAAATTTCCAAGCAATTGAAGTTGACCATTTGAGCCATTTCAGATCTTTTGTGAGGGTTTGGAAGCTTCAAAGCCAAGAATTGGTCTTATAATGAATTTATTTGAAACAAAATGGCTCAAAAAACTGTATATGTACCCCAAAAACATGTTACCATGCTTATATTAACTTCTTAAGACCCAAAACTTAAAACTTACCCTTGTTTAACACTAGGCCTAAACCTTGCCAATATGCCTGCTTACCATTTGAGACCCAACCTCTTAATCCAATGGCTTCCTTTGGATTTTTATTGATTAAAAACATCTAATTTACCTATTAAAACATTATATAATCAAATTTAATTCATATAAAATTCCAAAAATGAGAATGACCTCCAATTTGGCTTTTAGGCCTAAGGATTCCCTTCACCCTCGATTGGAAACCTCCTTCATTCGTATAACATATATTATTACAGACCTTATATTAACTTTTTATAGGTTTATTTATGTCTCTTAAATATCATACAATCATAATATTTCCATTTCTAACCTTTTGGTTCAATATTTCATCATTTTCCCCAAAATTGGCACCTCTGTGCACACTAAAAGTGACCCTATTATGAGACAAAATAGTGGGTGTTTTAATTATTTACCTTGGAAAAATAATTATTTTATAGTGATATATATTCCCTAAGGGTATTATTTACCAAATTTTAGCTCTTAACGGCTCCATTTGACCCCCCAATGCATCACATTTGCAAGGTAGACTTTTTGAAGGTGCATGATTGTGAGGGTAAGCAGGGTTGACTATACTTGGGTGTATAAATGAGGTGTTTTGGGTTTTAAAAATATATTTAAGGAACATTTTCACCATATAAAAACTATACCAATCATTAATAATCCATTTTAAAAATTTGTCTCATGCCTTTTTAACCACATCTCATGTGACATTACTCGAACTTGCCAATGTATAGACTGGGACAAATTCTCACTATTTTAGGATTCCATGGATGATGTTAAATCCTTAAAATGTGTATATAGGGTATTTTTATGATCTAATATCACCACAAAATCATCATATGACCTCCCTTCACGCTCTATACAAGCTCAAAACCTCTTTGCCTTGACTGAGATCTATTTTGAAGGATGTTGATTGTATATGCATGTTTTTAGCCTAGTAGGATAGTATTAATAGGTGTTTAAGATTAAAATGGAATTTAAGGTTTTTTTTTTTATCATATCACCATTACATACACAATTCCACTCATTTACCTTCATGTTCCATGCTCAAAATCCCATCCTCACTTTGACTGTCTTCACACCCTTAATACGGTGACCATGTATGGATGTTCCCAATCCACCTGTAGGCTCTTGTGGGGTATTTGAATAATGTTAGGAATGTATATGGATGTTTTAGGTTGAGTTTATATCTATATTATTTAAATTCTCTAGTTTCTATGCTTTATTGAGCTCGAAGACCTCCTTTTGCCCTTGACTATCCTAATTTCTCAATTCTACTTGTGTTTGCATTTGGTACCCATTCCTCAGGCCTGTAGGTTATTTTTAGGACATTTAAAGCAATTTTGTGATGTTTTGTGGATTTTTTACATTTCATCTAGTTCCCAACTACTTACACTTAGGCTCTAGTTCCTCTTTAGGATCCCTTTCACCAATTTTTGTGCCAACTTCTCAAAAACTTGCACTCACTACCCTATGTACCCTATGTACAGAGAGGGGATAGGCCTATAAAGTCATTTGATGTGGCTATTACCTCTCCTATGTTATGAATTCTTAGGACACCTTATTGTAGTGTTTGAAATTGATTCCCTAACTTGGACAAGGTCAAAAATCTTCATAAGTAATGAAAGTATTAAATCTACTTCCAAACCTTGTAAATGTCACTACCACAATTCAATGGATTTTTGCCATTTTTGAGGGTGTCAAACTCCATCTTGTCCTTGTCTGCATAATCTAAAAGTTATCATGATGATATATCTTAGGTAGGACTAAAATATGAGTCTAATATTATTGCCCAAAACAATCATGGTTTCACTTTTTGAAAAGAGTAAAAGACCTCTTGGACCTTTGTTTAGAACTTTTGGGGACTATGATACCAAATTTCAATCACCTCCTTCACTTACAATTTCTCTCTTTTTCATAACTTGGTGAAGGAATTATGTCTCATAAGTGAAGGCCATCTACATAAGACTCTAAGTGGAGATTACCAATATAATCTCACATTCCTTAATTTTCCCTTGCCCCTTGTGTACGGACCTCCTTTAGGATAGATTATATTGCAATGGATAGTGAATGCAAAAAACGGAGAAGATACATAATTTAGGCATTTTTGAGAAGGATTATGTCACCAAAAACCTAATCCAATTATTTTCATGGATTTAAACCTTTTATAACATCACTACATGCTCTCATCCAATGTGGATAAAGTACTTCAAAGCAACTGAGCTAACTATCAATGCAAACTAGGCCATTTACAAGCATGTACAAGCCTAAAGGAAGCTTTTACAATAATATTGAACTCTCCAAAGAAATAATAATCATGTAATAATATTTGAATTCATGTGGAGACACTTATAACATATAAATTCATCAATCAAAAACAAGAAATTTTGAGACAAGCTCAAAGTTTGACCCCCTCATGGTTCAACATGCATAAAAAATTACTTAGATTCAAACTAATGGTTCATGAATAAAAATAAAAAAAACTTCAAATTATTTATATGTATGTAAAGATGACTTAGATCAATAGACACACCTAATATCTTTTCCTTCAACTCAAACCATATGACCCATAGTAAGTACTTGAAGTTAACCTTTCTTTGCATGCCAAGAGGAAAAGGGAGAAAAAAAAGTTGTAGATGCAATTTTTTGTGAAAAAAATGAAAACAAACATGGATATTACTTTTTTGGGAGGTGAAGAGTCACATGAACATGTTTTCCAAGTGGCACACTTCCCAAGGTAGTCGTATAAGTGCCCATTCCTCTCTTTTTTTGACCAAGAAAACTACCTTTTTTGTGAACAAACTACTATTTATTAACTTATTTCAGCTTCTTAAAACTTCTAATGACACATGGGACATGAAATAAGATTTCTTAACTAGCACAAATCCCAAAAAACTTGTATAAATCATTAAATGCACCATTTAGACCCTTGAAATGACCCCAAATGACATGATAGGCTAATGAAATGAGTGACTAAGTTTAATATAATATTTAGAGGCATGAAGTGACATATAAAATACCATAATAAAATATATTATACCCCATTATATGCCTAAAAATGAATTTTTTAACTAGGGGTGTCCTATTTTGACCTAAAAGTCAAAATTGGTCAACATTCATTCCAACAAAAGCTAAGGCATTATCTGAAATGATGTTTATTAGTACAACAAACCTTATCACTATACTATCATAAAAGTCCAATACTTCTATTTCATTGGCTTATTTTAGATCAATTGCCTCTACCCACATGGTGAAGTAATAAGTGGAAGTGAGTACCCATTTGTGTCCTCTACTAGAAGGTGGATTGATCATTCTTATAAAGTCTAGGCCCCATTGCCTGAAGGGTTACTCTCCCTAAATGGGATTAATAAGAAGGGCTACAAAAATTTTCTTTCTTGAAAAGAGAGCACACTTTTCACACTTTCTCACCCATTCATATGCATCTTTGAAGAGACTAGGCCAATAATAAACAATTCTCTTTACTTTCATAGTTGTAGTTCTTGGGCTAAAATGACCTCTTGTAGGTCCATCATGGAATTGCTCCAAGAGTCTAGTCACTTGATCATCATCTTTGCATATTATTATCACCCCATTGAGGCCTTTCTAAATATAACCCCATAAATCAAAGTATATGGTATGTACTAAAGTCTAAAGTATCTTCTCTTTGTCTTATTCATAACTTGAGGATACTCACCTGTTAGCAAGAACTTTGTCATGTCCTAGACCCATCTAGTGTTAGGTGGAGGTGCGACTATCTATATGTTAACTTGTGTCACCAAAACAACCTCTTTCTCTTCATAAAGGTTAGAAACCATGTGTTGACATAAGCCTTTACCTCTTACTAGCTTAGTGACTTTGATTTCTACATCATATTCCATGACTCTTGTAATCCAACCATCCCTCTTCACATTCAGGTCCTTATTGAGAAGGAAGTCTCTCACTCTAGGATGAGACACTATTGACCAAATTTGACTCATTAGGTCAAATTGGGACCCCTATAGGTAAAAAGTTTATTTTTATATGTTTTAGGGGTCTAGTATTATGCCATAGGGTGTATTATAGGTCTTTTAATGTCATTTAATGTTATATTAGCCTTGGTCTTGGTCTAATTAGTCAATATGTCATTTTGAGTCATTTAGAAACCACTTAAGGGTCATAAATGCAAGTGGAATTGTTTATAAGGCATCCAAGAGTCCTAATCTCCTTTAAAACATAAACTAAGTTATATTCTCTATCAACAATGTCAGCCCCATTTGAATATTGTAGGTTATCTAACTAAAAATCAAGAAATCAACTGAAAAGAGGGAGTTTGGCACATGTACGGCCTATGCGGAAAGGTGACACATGGGACAAGGTCATGGAATGTATCTTCATCTTCCACATACTCATTTAAATGCTTTAAGTACTCTAGAAGGTCTAAAAAGGGCCCAAAAACATTTTATTCTTACTTTACCCTTCTAAACACTTAGAACTAGTCAACAAATTTGTGCTTGGTAAGGAAAGTTGAAGAGGTTTCAAGTAAAACACATTTGGGAGGTGAAATTACACTAACATGTATCCATGTCCATAATAATACTATTAATATTTGTTAATTTTACTTTATGAACCATATCTAACAAGTTGACTATGTTTTTTTGCTTCCTAATATGTGCACCCTATAGGTTTTGCTTTCGTTTGGATGATTTCGTGCAACCCAACTTTTATGATTTATTATAGAGGAGGTTTAATAACTCTTATAATTATCTCTATGTTTTTTTTAACATTTTAAAGTGTTTTATGGGATAAGAATCTCAAGTTTCAAGAGAAGACATCATTCTGTGTCACAAGCATATTTCCATCTTTTTTAGAATCTTCATACTTTTATGGATACTTCACTACGTTTTTTTAAGTTCATACTCATTTTTATAATTTATTATTTGTCCCATTTTACTTCCAATCACTTTCTCCAAGCAATACTCCATGAGGTTGCAGTCACAAGAATCATATAGTCAGTTTACTTTACAAATGTCATGTACAAGTGCTCTCATGGAGGAATTCACATTGAGAAGGAGGTGTTGACACTATTTTAGATCATTTATAGTGTTAAGATTCATTTTTAGGTGTTATTATATTCTTAAAACTTATTTATGGTTAAGATAATGCACACTGTCCAACCTCATACTCACTACCTATCTATATGCAACTTAGAATGTGTACCTAGAGGTTCTTGAAAGGAAAATTCACATTGAAATCAAGTTATCGTGACATGATAAAAGTATTAATCAGTTTTTAGGGATAAATTTTAACATTTAATGGAGATACAATGACTATTGAAGTTTAATACACCATGTGTATGTTTCATAATTTTGCTCACTACCTACAAGCAACTTAATATGCACCTACAGGTGCTCTCTTGGAAACCAAACATGTTGAGAATGATTATTTGATCTTATAAGGCTAATTGATAGCTAATATATTATATTTTTTAATGTTTGAGATTTTTATAAAACTAATTAATGCCAAACATAATGCATACTACCTAATTTTGTACCCACTATTTATATATGAAGATGAACACCTAGAGGTGACACTAACAAAAATCTTAGAATGTTGATTAGATAAGTTTTAGATTGATTGGGATATTTCATGAGGTTTATGGGATTTCTTATTAGTATTAAACATATTATTTAATCTTTAATTTAATATATGAGGGTGGGAAACATGCTCAAAGAAACAATGACTGTATTCAAGGACACTTTCCCTAAAACAGTAAAATAGAAAACCTCACCATTTTATGGATGACATAAAACAAGGTTTCCAATGCACTTTTTGAATATTGATGACCTTATATTAAATCCTATACATATGAGGGAATCCATGAAAAATATGGAGGGTAGGAAGTTAGTGGAAGATAAAAGTTGGAGGTCTTCAAGTTGCACTTTTATGCACTATTTCCAAGCAGTAACATCTACATAGTTTGAAGATACAAAGTGGCCTTAGCATCTTAAAGTGTGAGTAAATAATATTATCATGTTTTAAGGATATTATAAAGAGTAAATAAATACCATGATTAAAATTATCTTCAAAATAGGCTCTTATACTATGTTTTAAGCCCCCATATACACCTACAAGTGTTTACTTCTTGAAGGGTCATTTTCTACATCATCTTTAACAAGGGCTTAGATATGGAATAATAAATATTAGATGATGGGATATGGTTTAATATGGTTAAAAATATTTAATAATTATTTATAACATTTCAAAAGAGGAATCCTCATTAATAGGGTTTTACCTTTTCCCAACACAGTTGACTGTGTTTGACCATATCAAGCATTAGGCTAAGGAGTGATGTGTGAGGTTTACCAATGCATAGAGATGATTAGAAATAGGAATAAATGAACATGTAATTATACTAAGAGGCTCTAAGGTGATCAACATACTTTATCTCAAACTAATTGAAGCATGAACACCTACAAGTATACCTCCATGACAAGAAACACAATCAAGAAATTTGTGCTTAGTCTTGGCTAAGCAAGGTATGGGGAGGGGTAAGTAGTATTTTAAAGTGATTATAAAACATAAATCACAAAAAATAGGATAATTAAAACCTATATATCCTCTTTTAATTGTAGACCATGTAAATAAAGGACCCTGCGCATACAACATACAACATATACTCCAAACACTATATACAATGCTTTCTCTAAGAAGTCTATGTTAAAATTTGAAGCTTTTGGAGCGTCAAATGACCTGAATAGGGGATAAAGTTTTGATTATATTGATTTTATGGATTTTGGAAGCCCATATAATATTAACTTGGTTTGATGGAATTGGAAAAGTGCCCTTTCTTGTTTCTCATATAGAGGGTACTTCCCTAGAGTCAAGACTGATTGGTTTTGGAAAATGAGGACAAAAGAATGGACCAAAAACTAAAATAAACTTTTATGAATGTTTTTAAAGTTTAATTACACCTATGGAATACATTTAAACATATCATAGAGGGAGGAATCACAACAAGATGACCTATACCCTCAAACTTGTAGGTAGGCCTAGCGGGCAATGTTTGAGCCTAGTGCCCAAATGAGAAGTCATCTTCAATTTTAACTTTTAGAGGGTATTATTATTTTTTAATCATGATTTTAGAGTAATTTTAGATGTGAAAAAACTCTTGGTATGGAGATAAACCATAAGGAGATCCACTTTGGGCTTAGAACTAACTTAGACCTGTAGGAATGGAGAAACAAGCTTGATAGGAAAAGTTTAGATTCTCACATATTCTTGGAGATTATGCATGGAAATATAAAGATCTTGGGGAGGTTGATGAAAGAATTGAACTATTCTCTAGTAGAGTTTTTTTTAAAACTTCAACATCAAATTTTAATGAATAAACCATAAGAGCCTAAATCACTTAAAACCATCATAAACCTTGGTTAAATACCCGGTGAAGGAAATGAGGATGGTGAGCTACCCAAATGGCATATTTTGCATTATGCATTATATGGAATTAATTGTATGGAATTATATGAATGGAGTGATAAAGAGCATTTTATTGACTATTTTATGCATTATGTAAGTTCTAGAAGGTTTCAAGAGATGAAATCAACTTTGGAAGGAATTTATGACATAAGGTAACTACACATGTCCATTTCATAACTTTTAATAACTCTTAAGTGTTCCATAGAAATCTCTCATCTTAGCCAGTTAGAACTGGCATAGTGACCAAGATGGTTATAAGTGTGAAAAATTCAAGTGGATGTCTTTTTAAGTTGTACATGATGCCTCTAAGGCCATGGAGGGTCACACAAAGTATAATGCACTTGATTATATGGATTTTCATTGAAAACTAAAGCCATTTTGGAAGCCATGTGTGCAAGGTGTGTGAAGGAGGAGTTTTCTAGACTTCAGGTATTGATGGCTCATTCTTAGAGAAATCCAAGTGATTAGGACTACAACCAATGCATGGAGAATAATGTATGTAACCATTCCCTCTAAATAAAATTATGATATCAATCCCTATTCAGTTTTGGGATGTTCAAATAGGGCTAAGTAATGAAGGTAATTTTCTAAGCTAGCAAAGGTAATTTCATGCCACATTTCAAGAGTTTCATGCCTTAAATTGACACTTGTGCTTTCTAACCTTGCATGGTTCATTTTACATCCTCTTCTCATGCACACATAAATATTTTTTTAATCTTCACAAGTGTCCTAACTTTTGTACTTCTCTTTTCTCACTTTTCTCTGATGTTCTATAAGAACTAGCCATTTTGACCTTTGTAAACTATGCTCCACTTGAATATGGGAAACCCATACTCATTTCCATACCATGGATAAATAAATAAAAATATTTTTTATATATTTTATTACAATTATTAGTGTGTTCACTTGAATCATAGATCTTATTTAGTGATAAATGTTATTTTCTTAGCATTATTGTCTCATTCTCCCACCTATTTGCAGTTGGAAATCTTCTTCTTGTAGGTCATGTGAAGTGTTATATGAAGTGTAAAGGTTGAGTGAGTTATTATATTAAAATAGTGCCATCCTAGGCCTCTTGCCTAGTCCTCCTAGCCTAAACATTCATCATAACCTCATAATGAAACATTGATGTGAGGAGATTCAAATTAGAGAAGTGTATGTTTAGTTGTTCTCTTGGTTTCATGTGTAACATGCAGCTGGTTGGTAGTCATAAAAAAATTGGGTGTATAACCTCCTTTATGATAGTTTACTTTCAATTTTATCTCCCTTTTCCATCACAAGCATAGGTGTAGTAGTGATTTATAAGTGGTACATCAAGGGATCTATCCCTATCTATATATTCACCTCATTATTAGGTTACCCATAACCTATAGATGTTTTTATTATGCCACTTGGATGAGGAGAGATGAGACATATCATTAAAGGGTGAAAATCTAAGTGAAAATTGTTTTTGGTCACTCTTGATGGGACTATTAGTCCAATAAGTTGAATGTTTTATGGTGTTATCTTTCAATGCATCTGCCTTTGGAGGCATCTATCTAAACATCAATGGTGACTCTAAGATTACATCAGTTGGTGAGGAATACCTAGTATTCATTTTGAATATTTTTGATAATCATTCCTTGTGTTATTGATTCCTAATGAAGTTCCATGGATGACTTTGTTTTTGAGTACTATTTTACAAGATGGTGAGGTTTATCAATCTTATATCATTCCAAATTAGCCTTATCATGATCCTTACCATTTCTAATATGATATTACTATCTCCAATATAATCCTACCAACCTTGTCATGAATGGTATTAGTAATACAACTATCCTTCTCAATATAGTGCTCCTCCTAGTCAACCTAATCACTCCTCTAATAAGTCCATTTCCACTTTCAAGAAAACTCTCTTAGGATATGAGAAGTACATGATAGATATTGACACATAAAGGTAGCATGGTATAGATGTTACAAGTCACCTAATTCATGAGGTGAGAGATGAATTAGATATAGTTAAAATAGAGTGGGCATCTATTGAGGGAGCAAATTGGAAAAGGTTCAAAAGTGAGATGCTAGATGTAGGTGTCTTGACTACATCCTTGGAAGATAAGCTAAGTGTTTATGAGGATTAGCCTCAACAATTCTATCATCCCTCATATCCACCTCCTTGAGAGTGCTGTAGGTTCTGCTTCACCCCTAACCATGATCCCAATCAAGCTTATCAAAGTCATCTTTTTCCCATTTAGCTAAAAGAGAGAGTTAGGAAGATAAAACTTATTTTTGAAGCAAATCTTGATAGGAAGATTAAGTTATCCAATAGGTAGATGAATAAATTCATCTAATAATCAAAGTAAGAGGAATATAAGCTCTCATCATCCTCTCTCATTACATCCCCACCTCAAGAAGAGACTCCTAGATATTAAATCCCAAGTTGGAGACAAGGTGGAAAATCCAAGCCTAAAGAGATCCCAAGTTTCTTGAGCACTTCATCCACTCCTCAAATTATATCACCATATAAAAAAACTATCCTAATCCTAAGATCCTAAGCTATAATAAGATAGTGGAATCATGGGGAAAGAAAGAGGATAGAATCCTTGATAAGGAGTGTGAAGTTGAGAAAGAGTTTGATCTTCTGCAAGTCCCTCCCACCCTTCCTCAAGAGACACCTTATGTTCCATATCCTCCCTATTGTACTCCTTCTCCTGATGAAGATGCCTATAAAATTTAGTTGACACATTTCCAAGATGACCTAGTCAATAAAATTAAAGAGTTTGAGTTGAGAATGAAATTGTTAAGTCAAGGTGTGATAGAAGGTTTAGAGGCAAAATAAGATCCTCTGCATAAACACACCTCATCTAACCTTCCTAAGGAGAATCCTCAACCTAAATAAGATTTAAATGAATATATTTTCAAATGAAATAAATAAAACCAAGTTATTTTATCCCAAATTTTTCCTCCCCTTCCTCAAGAACTCCCAAAAGAATACCCTACAATTCATTCTCAATCTGATGTTGAGTTCTATGTGCCACCTCCACCAACTAGTTCATCTTATTCGCACCCTATTACCCTTTGCCTTGATCGACATATGGTATGGGAGCCTAAAAACGAGTAGTTGGATAATAAAAATTTAGAACTCTTGATTAAATAAAATATAGCTCCTTGGTAGCCTCATTGGACTATGTCACATGATTACAAGATGCCTAGTCTTGGCATCACCAAGAGGGAGAAAGAAATTGAGAATCTTTTAGCCCTTAAAAACCAAAGTCATGCTATGATAGTTGAGATGAAACTTGAGAACCATCAAGATGTTCTAAATGATAAATAAGAGGTGGTCTCTTGTGTTGAAACTTTTGATTGGGTTGATATGGAAGAGGGTTTTCCTTTTTCCAAAGAAGAAGAAATCATCCTTGGTTTTTCTACCACTATCCAAGATATCATAGATGGGAAAGAAAATATGTTCTCTACATATCCTTGGGATGACCTCTTTTCAATAATTGGATCAATATATACTCCTCTTCAAGGAGGCTATGATCTAGTCAAAAATAGAGAAGGCGACCTTGACACTCAAGTGAGTATGCAAAGAAAAAGTAACTTTTCAAATTTGTCCTTTCAAGAAGAATATTCATTCCATGATGATATGTTTGAAATCATCAAGATGGTGTATTATCCTCTCAACTAGTTGGGAGAAACATAATATCTTTTGAAGGATGGAAAAATCTTCTATTGGCCTCAATCTTCTAAGAAATAATAAACTACTCCTCTTGAAGACACGCCTACCAAGAAGATACAAGTTGATCATGAGATGAAGAGTGGGAAATAGTAGAGGTATGTGTATAAGTTTAAGAGTAATATATTAACATTGGAGACATATTTAAACATGATCTACTTGAGAGTAGATGAAGTGAAATTTTGAGGAATAGGTCTAATCTACAAAGCATCCAATCCAAGGAGAAACATGTTAGGCACTATGACTCATCTCATGAAGAAGAATATTCAAAAAAATTTCTTTTTGATCCTAGAAAGGAGGTATTATTAGTTTATAATTGTGCATAGTAGTTTGTTTCATGATTTCCCTAAGTGCCTTGAGCACATATGTGTGTGCCTTATTAGTTAGGTTTCTTTATTTTGTGTGTGTGTGACTTGTTAGTTTGTTTGCTTTATTTTGTGTGTGTCTTTTGTTTTATATGGTTGAGGTAGTCAAATGGTCTCATCTTGATCAAATATTTTTCTCAATGGTCAAAGTCCTCTTATTGTGTTTTAGAATTCAAATGACTCCCTAAGCCCAATGTACTGATAAAGCTATTGATATTTAGTATAACAAGCATACTACCCCTATGAGTCACCAATTTATTGACCATATTTGACCCTACAGGTCAAACTAGGACACCTATAGGTAAAATCTTTATTTTTAGATATTTTAAGGGTATATTATTATGTCATATTGTGTATTATAGGTCTTTTGATGTCATTTAATAATATATTATCCTTGGTCTTGGTCTAATTAGTTAATATGTCATTTTGAGTCATTTAGAAGACATTTACTGGTTATATATGCAAGTGGCATGGTTTTCAAGGTGTCCATGTGTCTTAAGTTCCTTTAAAACATTTATTAAGTTAGATATCCTATTACGAATGTCAATGCCATTTAATATTGTAGGTTATCTAATTGAAAATCAAGAAACCAACTAAAAAGAGGGAGTTTGGCACTGGTACTACTTATGGGGAAAGGTGAAAGATGGGATAAGGTCATTAAATGTCTCTTAATCTTCCTTAGACTCATTTATATGCTTGAAGTACATTAAAAGTTATAAAAAAGGCCCAAAACCATTCTTCTCCTTCTTCACCCTTCTAGACACAAAACTAATTAGCAATTTTGTTCTTGGTATGGATAGTTGAAGAGGTTTTAGGTCAAAAATAATTTGGGAGGTGATAATAAAATTATAGTTCTCAATTTACATACTAATATTTCAAATATTTTCCAATTGAGCTTTATAAACCATCTCTAACAAGTTGACTATGTTTTTCTGCATGTTAATCTTTACATCCTATAGGTTTTGCTTTGGTTTGGATGATTCTTTACAATCCATCTATTGGAATTGATTTTAGAGGATGTTTAATACCTATTATAATGGTATCAAACTTTTTTTTTCATTTAAATTTTTTTTTAAGTGCTAAGAATCTCATGTTTCAAGAGAAGACATCATTCTTGGTTCTAAGTACATTTCCATCATTTTAATAATCTTCATGCTTTCATGGTGACTTCACGAAGTTTTGATAAGTTAAACATCATGTTTATAATGTATTATTGGAACCATTTTTCTTGAAATCTATTTCTCCAATAAATACTCCATGAGGTTGTAGTCACAACAATCATGCATTCAGTTACTCTACAACTATCATGTATAGGTGTTCTTATTAAGGAATTCATATTGAGAATGAGGTATTGATAGAGGTATTGAAGGAGGTGAAATTACACTAACATATATCCATTTTCATAATAATATTATTAATATTTTTCAATTTTACTTTATGAATGATATCTAACAAGTTGACTATGTTTTTTTCCTTGCTAATATGTGCACCCCATAGGTTTTGCTTTGGTTTGGATGATTTCATGCAACCCAAATGTTGGGATTGATTATAGAGGAGGTTTAATACCTATTATAATTATCTCTATGTTTTTTTAACATTTTAAAGTGTTTTATGGGATAATAATCTCAAGTTGTAAGATAAGACATCATTCTATGTCACAAGCATATTTCCATCATTTTTAGAATCTTCATACTTTTATGGATACTTCACTAAGTTTTTATAAGTTCATACTCATGTTTATAATTTATTATTGGTCCCATTTTACTTCCAATCACTTTATCCAAGAAATAATCAATGAGGTTGCAGTCACAAGAATCGTATAGTCAATTTACTTTACAAATGTCATGTACAAGTGCTGTCATGGAGGAATTCACATTGAAAAGGAGGTGTTGACACTATTTTATATAATTTATAGTGTTAATATTCATTTTTATGTGTTAATATAGGCTTAAAACTCATTTATGGTCAAGATAGTGCACACTTTCCAACCTCATACTCACTACCTATCTATATGCAACTTAGAATGTGTACCTACGAGTTCTTGAAAGGAAAAATCACATTGAAACCCAGTTATCTTGACATGATCAAAGTATTAATCAGTTTGAAGGGATCCATTTTAAAATTTAATCGAGATAAAATTATTGTTGAATTTTAATGCACCATGTGTATGTTTCATAATTTTGCTCACTACCTACAAGTAACTTAATATGCACCTACAAGTGCTCTCTTAGAAACCAAACATGTTAAAAATGATTATTTGAGATTAGAAGGTTCCTTGATATCTAAGAGAGTCTATTTTTTAATGTTTGATATTGGTATAAAACACATTAAAATACAAACATATTTCATACTACCCAATTTTTTACCCACTACCTATATATGAAGATGACCATCAAGAGGTGACACTAACAAAAATCTTAGAATGTTGATTAGATAAGTTTTGGATTTCTTGGGAGATTCCATGAGGTTTATTGGATTCATTCTTAGTATGAAACATATTATTGAATCTTTAATTTAATATATGAGGGTGTGAACCATGCTCAAAGAAACAATGATTGTATTCAAGGACACTTTCCCTAAAAAAGTAAAATAGAAGACCTCACCATTTTGTGGATGACATAAAATAAGGTTTCCAATGCACTTTCTGAATATTGATGACCTTATATTAAATAATATACATCGGATGGAATCCATGAAAAATATGGAGGGAATTAATTTAGTGGAAGATAAAATTTGGAGGTCTTCAAGTTGCACTTTTATGCATTGTTTCCAAGCAGTAACATCTACATAGTTTGAAGATACAAAGTGGCCTTAGCATCTTAAAGTGTGAATAAAACATATTATCATGTTTTAAGGATATTATAAAGAGTAAATAAATACCATGATAAAAATTATCTTAAAAATAGGATCTTATACTATGTTTCAATCCCCCACATACACCTATAGGTGTTTACTTCTTGAATTATGCACCTACAGCCAAGGGTCATTTTTTACATCATCTTTAGCAAGGGATTAGACATGGAATAATCAATGTTAGATGATGGTGTATGGTTTTAAAAATATTTAATATTTATGTATAACCTTTCAAAGGAGGAATCCTCATCTATAGGGTTTTACCTTTTCCCAACATAGTTGACTGTGTTTGACCATAGCAGGGATTAGGCTAAGGAGTGATGTGTGAGGTTTACCAATGCATAGATATGATTATAAACAGGCCTAAAATAATATATAATGATACTAATAGTCTCTAATGTGATCAAAACACTTTATCTCAAACTAATGGAAGCATGAACACCTATAGGTGTACCTCCATGACATGAAACACAATCAAGAAATTCACACTTAGTCTTGACTAAGCAAGGTATGGGGAGGGGTATGTTGTATTTTTAAGTGATTATTAAACACAAATCACAAAAATTAGGATAATTAAAACCTATATAAGGTCTTTTAAGTGTAAAACATGAAAATAAAGGACCCTGAGCATACAACATACAACATATACTCCAAATACTATATACAATCCTTTTTCTAAGCAGTCTTTCTTAAAATTTGAAGCTTTTGGAGTGTCAAATGGCCTGAATAGGGGATAAAGTTTTTATTAGAGTTTTTTTTATGGATTTATGAATCCCATATAATATTAAATTGGTATGATGGAATCGGGGAAGTGCCCTCTGTTGTTTCTCATATAGAGGGTACTTCCTTAGAGTCAAGACTGGTAGGTTTTGGAAAATGAGGACAAAAGAATGGACCAAAAGCTAAAATAACATTTTATGAATGTTTTTAAATTTTAATTACACCTATGGAAGACATTGAAACATATAATAGAGGGAGGAATCCCAAAAAGATGGCCTATACCATCAAACTTGTAAGCAAGCCTAATAGGCAATGTTTGAGCCTAGTGCCCAAATGATAAGTCATCTTCAATTATAGCATTGGGAGAGTATTATAATGGATTTTTTCATGATTTTAGAGTAATTTTAAATGTGAAAAAACTCTTGGTATGTAAATGAACCACAAGGAGATCCACTTTTGGCTTAGAACCAACTTAGACTTGTAGAGAATGGAAAAACAAGCTTGATAGGAAAAGTTTAAATTCTCACATCTTCTTGGAGATTATGCATGGAAATATAAATATTTTGGGGAGGTTGACGAAGGTCTTGAACTATGATCTAGTATAGTTTGTTGGAAACTTCAACATCAAATCTACATGAACAAACCATAAGAGCCTAAAGCACTTAAAACCATCAAAAACCTTGGTTAAAGAACCGATGAAGGAAATGAGGATGGTGAGATACCCAAATGGAATATTTTGCCAAAAATGATTAGAGGAGGTTTTAGAAGACTCATTTATGTTTTTTACCATTAGGATTAATTGTATGGAATTATATGAAAGGAGTAATAAATAGGGTTTTATTGACTATTTTATGCATTATGTAAGTTATAAAAGATTTCAAGACATGAAATCAACTTTGGAAGGAATTTTATGACATCTGATAACTAACCATGTCCATTTAATAAATTTTAATAACTCGTAAGTGTTCTAAATAAATATCTCATCTTAGCCAGTTAGAACTAGCATAGTGAACAAGATGGTTATAAGTGTGAAAAATTCAAGTGGATGTCTTTATAAGGTGTACCTGATGCCTCTAAGGCCATAAAGGGTCAAAAAAGTATAATCCACTCACTTTTATGTATTTTCATGGAAAAATAAATCCATTTTGGAAGCCATGTGTGCAAGGTGTGTGAAGGAGGAGTTTTTTTGACTTTAGGTAGTGATGGCTCATTCTCAGAGGAATCCAAGTGATTAGGACTCCAACCAATGCATGGAAAATAATGTATGCAACCGTTCCATCTCAATAAAATAATGAGATCAATCCCTATTCAGTTTTTGGATGTTAATATAGGTCTAAGTCATGAAGTTAATTTTTTGAGCTAGCAAAGGTAATTTCATGCCACATTTCAAGAGTTTCATGCCTTAAATTGACACTTGTGCTTCTGACCTTGTATGGTTAATTTTACATCCTCTTCTCATGAACACATAAATATTTTTTTTTAACTTAAAAAGTGTCCTTGTGACCTTTGGACTTCTCTTTTCTCACTACTCTCCCATGTTATATAAGAACTAGCCATTTTGACCTTTGTAAACTATGCTCCACCTGAGTATGGCAAAGCCCTACTCATTTCCATACCATGGATCAATAAATAAAATGGGTTTTTATATATTTTATTACTATTATTAGTGTGTTCACTTGAATAATAGATCTTAGTTAGTGATTAATGTTGTTTTCTTATCATTATTGTCTCATTCTCCCACCTATTTACAATTTTAAATCTTCTTCTTACAAGTCATGTGATGTGTTGTATGAAGTGTAAAGGTTGGGTGAGTTAGTATATTCAAATAGTGCCATCCTAGGCCTCTTTTCTAGTCTTCCTAGCCAAAACATTCATCATAACCTCATAATGAAATATTGATGTGAGGAGATTCAGATTAGAGAAGTGTATGTTTAGTTGTTCTCTTGGTTTCATGTGTAACATGTAGCTGGTTGGTAGTCATCGAAAAATTGGGTGTATCACCTCCTTTAGGATATTTTAATTTTAGTTTTTTATCCCTTTTCCATCACAAGCATAGGTGTAGTAGTGGTTTATAAGTGGTACATCAAGGGATATATCCCTATCTAGAGATTCACCTCATTCTCAGGCTACCCATGACCTAGAGATGTTTCAATTATGACACTTAGATAAGGAGAGATGAGACATATCATCAAAGGGTGAAAATACAAGTGAAAATAGATTTTGGCACACCTAATGGGATGATTAGTCCAATAAGTTAAATGTGACACTAAGATTACTAAGAACACATCAGCCTTTAGAGGCATCTATCTAAACATTAATGGTGACACTAAGATTACATTATTTGGTCAAGAATCCCTAGTATTAATTTTTAATAGATTTGATAATCATTCTTTGTGTTATTGATTCCTAATGAAGTTCCATGGATGACTTTGGTGTTGAGTATTATTTTACAAGTTGTTGAGGTTTATCAAGCTTATATCATTCCATATTAGCCTTGTCATTATCCTTACCAATTCTAATATGATCTGTACTAGCTCCAATAAAATCCCTACCAACCTTGTCATGAATGGTATTAGTCATATAACTATCCTTCTCAATATAGTACTCCTCCTAGTCAACCTAGTCACTCCTCTAATAAGTCCATTTCCACTTTCAAGCAAACTCTCTTAGGCTATGAGAATCACATGATAGATCTTGACACTCAAAGGTACCATGGTATATATTTTACAAGTCATCTAATTCGTAAGGTGAGAGATGCATTAGATCTAGTTAAAATATAGTGGGCATGTATTGAAGGAGCAAATTGGAAATGGTTCACAAGTGAGATGTGAGATGTAGGTGGCTTAACTACATCCTTGGAAGATAAGCTAAGAGTTTATGAGGATTAGCCTCACCAAGTGTATCAAACCTCATATCCGCCTTCCTAAGAGTTCTATAGGTCCTAGTTGACCCTTACTCATGAACCCAATCAAGCCTATCAAAGCCATCTTTTTCCCAATTAGCTAGAAGAGAGACTTAGGAAGACAAAAACTATTTTTGAAGCAAATCTTGATAGGTAGATTAAGTTATCCAATAGGTAAATGAATCAATCCATATAAGCAAAAAAGCAAGAGGAATATAAGCTCTCATCATCCTCTCCCATTACATCCCCACCTCAAGAAGACACTCCTAAATACAAAATCCCATGTTGGAGACAAGGTGGAAAATCCAAGCCTAAAGAGATCCCAAGTTTATTGATCACTTCATCCACTCCTTAAATTATATCACCATATCAATAAAAGTTTCCTAATTCTAAGATCCTAAGCTGGAATAAGATAGTGAAATCATGGGGAAAGAAAGAGGATAGAATCCTTGATAAGGAGTGTGATGTTGAGAAAGAGTTTGATCCTATGCAAGTCCCTCCCACCCTTCCTCAAGAGACCTCTTATGTTCCATATAATCCCTCTTTTTCTCTTTCTCCTCATGAAGATGCATATAAACTTTAGTAGACACTTTCCATGAGAACCTAGTCAATAAAATCAAAGAGTTTGAGTTGAGAATGAAATTGTTAAGTTAAGGTGTGATACGAATTTTATAGCTAAAAGAAGATCCTATGCATAAAAACACCTCATCTAACCTTCCTCAAGAGATTCCTCAACATAAATCAGATTTAAATGAAGATATTGTCAAATGGAAAGAATAAAACCAAGTTATTTTATCCCAGGGTCTACCTCCCCTTCTTCAATAACTCCCAAAAGAATACCCTACAATTCATTCTCAATTTGATGTTGAGTTCTATGTGCCACCTCCACCAACTAGTTCATCTTATTCACACCCCATTACCCTTTGCCTTGATCAACCTATGTTATGGGAACATAAAAAGGAGTAGTTTGTTGATAAAAATTTAGAACTCTTGCTTAAATAAAATACAACTGCTCGGTAGCCTCATTGGATTAAGTCACATGATTACAAGATGCCTAGTCTTAGCTTCACCAAGAGGGATAAATAAATTGAGAATGTTGCAGCCCTCAAAAACCAAATTCATGCTATGAAAGTTGAGATGCAAATTGAGAACCCTCAATACATTCTAAATGCTAAATAGGAGGTTGTCTCTTGTGTTGAAACTTCTAATTGGGTTGATATGTAAGAGTGTTTTCCTTTTCCCAAAGAAGAAGAAATCATCCTTGGTTCTTCTACCACTATACAAGATATCATAGATGGGAAAGAAAATATGTTATCTAGTTAGCCTTGGGATGACCTATTTGCAATCATTGGATCAAGATATACTCCTCTTCAAGAAGGCTATGATCTAGTCAAAAATAGAGAAGGCAACCTTGACACTCAAGTGAGTATGCAAAGAAAAATCAACTTTTCAAATTTGTCCTTTCAAGAAGAATATTCATTCCATGATGATATGTTTGAAATCATCAAGACGGGTTATCATCCTCTCAACCAGTTGGGAGAAACACAATAGCTTTTGAAGGATGGAGTAAGCTTATATTGGCCTCAATCTTCCAAGAAATAATAAACTACTCCTCTTGAAGTCATGCCTACTAAGAAGATACAAGTTGATCATGAGATGAAGAGCGGGAAATAGTATTAGGTATGTGTATAAGTTTAAGAGGAATATATTTACATTGGAAACCTATTTAAATATGATCTACTTGAGAGCATATCAAGTGAAATGTTAAGGAATAGTTCTAATATATAAAACATCCAATCCAAGGAGAAATATGTTAAGCACTATAACTCATCTCATGAAGATGAAGATTCAAGAAACATTCCTTTTGATCCTAGAAAAGAGGTATGCTTAGTTTCTAATTATGCATAGTTGTTTGTTTTATGATTTCCCTAAGTTCCTTGAGCAAATGTGTGTGTCTTGTTAGTTTGTTTGATTTATTTTTTGTGTGTGTGACTTGTTAGTTTGTTTGCTATGTTTTGTGTCTGTCCTTTATTTTGTATGGTTGAGGTAGTCAAATAGTCTCTTCTTGATCAAAGCTTTTTCTCAATGGTCAAAGTCCTCTTATTGTGTTCAAAATTAAAATGACTCCCTGAGCCCAATGTACTGATAGACTATTTATATTTAGTATAACAAGCATACTACCCCTATGAGTCATCAATTTATTGACCAAATTTGACCCTATAGGTCAAACTGGGACCCCTATAGTTAAAAACTTGACTTTTAGATATTTCAAGGGTATATTATTATGTCATATTATGTATTATAGGTCTTTTGATGTCATTTAATGATATATTAGCCTTGGTCTTGGTCTACTTAGTTAATATGTCATTTTGAGTCATTTAGAAGCCATTTACTGGTTATAAATGCAAGTGGCATGGTTTTCAAGGTGTCTATGTGTCTTAAGTTCCTTTAAAACATTTATTAAGTTAGATATCCTATTAAGAATGTCAATCCCATTTAATCTTGTAGGTTATCTAATTGAAAATCAAGAAAACAACTAAAAAGGAGTTTGACACTTGTACAACTTATGGGGAAATGTGACACATGGGATAAGGTCATTAAATGTCTCTTAATCTTCCTTAGACTCAATTATATGCTTCAGGTACTCTATAAATTCTAAAAAAGGCCCAAAACCATTCTTCTCCTTCTTCACCCTTCTAGACATAGAACCAATTAGCAAATTTGTGCTTGGTATAGATAGTTGAAGAGGTTTTAAGTCAAAATCCTTTCAGAGGTGAAACTAAAATTATATATCTCAATTGACATAATAATATTTTAAATATTTTCTAATTGAGCTTTATAAACCACCTCTAACAAGTTGACTATGGTTTTTTGCTTACTAATATTTACACCCTATAGGTTTTGCTTTGGTTTGGATGATTTTGTATAATCCATCTATTGGGATTAATTTTAGAGGATGTTTAATCCCTATTATAATGGTATCCATGTTTGTTTTATCATTTTAAATTTTTTTATCTGCTAAGTATCTCAGGCTTCAAGAGAAGACATCATTCTTGGTTACAAGTAGATTTCCATCATTTTCATAATCTTCATGATTTCATGGTGAATTCACTAAGTTTTGGTAAGGTCATCATCATGTTTATAATTTATTATTGGACCCATTTTACTTCCAATATATTTCTCCAAGAAATACTCCATGAGGTTGTAGTCACAAGAATCATGCATTCAGTTACTCTACAACTATCATGTATTGGTGTTCTTATGAAGGAATTCACATTGAGAATGAGGTATTTATAGAGGTATTGAAGGAGGTGAAATTAAACTAATATATATCCATTTTAATAATATTATTATTAATATTTTTCAATATTACTTTATGAATGATATCTAACAAGTTGACTATATTTTTTTGCTTGCTAATATGTGCACCCTATAGGTTTTGCTTTGGTTTGGATGATTTCATGAAACCCAAATGTTGGGATTGATTATAGAGGATGTTTAATGCCTCTTATAATTATCTATATGTTTTTTAAAATTTAAAAGTGTTTTATGTGATAATAATCTCAAGTTGTAAAAGAAGACATCATTCTGTGTCACAAGCATATTTTCATCATTTTTAGAATCTTCATACTTTTATGGATACTTCACTAAGTTTTTATAAGTTCATACTCATGTTTATAATTTATTATTGGTACCCTTATACTTCCAATCACTTTCTCCAAGCAATACTCCATGAGGTTGTAGTCATAAGAATCATATAGTCAATTTACTTTACAAATGTCATGTACAAGTGCTCTCATGTAGGAATTCACATTTAGAAGGAGGCATTGGAACTATTTTAGATCATTTATAGTTTTAATATTAATTTGGAGGTGTTAATATAGGCTTAAAACTCATTTATGGTTAAGATAATGCATAGTGTCTAACCTCATACTCACTATTTATCTATATGCAACTTAGAATGTGCACCTACAGGTTCTTGAAAGGAAAAATCACATTGAAATCAAGTTATTCTGACCTGATCAAAGTATTCATCAGTTTTAAGGGATCAAATTTAAAATTTAATGGAGATAAAATGAATGTTGAAGTTTAATACACCATGTGTATGTATCATTATTTTGCTCATAACCTACAAGCAACTTAATATGCACCTACAGGTGCTCTATTGGAAACCAAATATGTCAAAAATGACTATTTGAGATTAGAAGGTTCATTGATAGCTAAGAGAGTATATTTTTTAATGTTTGAGATTGGTATAAAACTCATTACAGGCCTAACATAATTCATACTACCTAATTTTGTACCCAATACCTATATATGAAGATGACCACCTAGACATGACACTAACAAAAATCTTGGAATGTTAATTAGATAAGTTTTGGATTTATTGGGAGCTTCCATGAGTTTTATGGGATTTATTATTAGTATGAAACATATTATTTAATATTTAATTTAATATATGAGGGTGGGAATGTTTCTCAAAGAAACAATGACTGTATTCAAGGACACTTTCCCTAAAATAGTAAAATAGAAGACCTCATCAATTTGTGGATGACATAAAACAAGGTTTATAATGTACTTTTTGAATATTTATGACCTTATATTAAGTCCTATACATAGTATGGAATCCATAAAAAATATGGATGATAGGAAGTTAGTGCAAGATAAAAGTTGGAGGTCTTCAAGTTGCACTTTTATGCACTATTTCCAAGCAGTAAGATCTACATAGTTTGAAGATACAAAGTGGCCTTAGCATCTTAAATTGTGAATGAAGAATATTATCATGTTTTAAGGATATTATAAATAATAAATACATACCATGATAAAATTTATCTTAAAAATATGATCTTATACTATGTTTTAATCCCCCATATACACCTATAGGTGTTTACTTCTTGAATTATGCACCTACAACCAAGGGTCATTTTCTACATCATCTTTAGCAAGGGATTAGACATGGAATAATAAATGTTAAATTATGATATATGTTTTAATATGGTTCAAAATATTTAATAGTGATGTATAACCTTTCAAAGGAGGAATCCTCATCTTTAGGGTTTTACCTTTTCCCAACAGAGTTACTATGTTTGACCATAGCAACGATTAGGCTAAGGAGTGATGTGTGAGGTTTACCAATGTATAGATATGATTATAAACATGCATGAAAGAACATATAATGATACTAACAGACTCTAATGTGATCAACATAATTTATCTCAAACTAATGGAAGCATGAACACCTACAAGTGTACCTCCATGACATGAAACACAATCAAGAAATTTGCACTAAGTCTTGGCTAAGCAAGGTATGGGGAGGGGTATGTAGTATTTTTAAGTGATTATTAAACATAAATCAAAAAAATTAGGATAATTAAAACCTATATATCCTATCTTAAGTGTAAACCATGTAAATAAAGGACCCTGAGCATATAACATATACTCTAAACACTGTATACAATCCTTTCTCTAAGAAGTCTATCTTAAAATTTGAAGCTTTTGGAGGGTCAAAAGACCTGAATATGGGATAAATTTTTTGTTAGAGTATGTTTATGTATTTAGGAAGCCCATATAATATTAACTTGGTCTGATGGAATTGGGGAAGTGCCCTCTATTTTTTCTCATATAGAGGGTACTTCTTTAGAGTCAAGACTGGTAGGTTTTGGAAAATGAGGACAAAATAATAGACCAAAAGCTAAGATAACATTTTATGAATGTTTATAATGTTTAGTTACACCTATGTAAGACATTTAAACATATCATAGAGGGATTAATCCCAACAAGATGGCCTATACCCTCAAACTTGTAGGCAGGCCTAATAAGCAATGTTTGAGCCTAGTGCCCAAATGATAAGTCATATTAAATTATAACATGGGTAGGGTATTATAATGGATTTTATCATGATTTTAGAGTCATTTTAGATGTGAAAAAACTCTTGGTATGGAGATAAACCATAAGGAGATCCACTTTCAGCTTAGAACCAACTTAGACTTGTAGGGAATGGAAAAACAAGCTTGATAGGAAAAGTTTATACTCTCACATATTCTTGGAGATTATGCATGGAAATATAAATATTTTGGGGAGTTTTAAGAAGGTATAAAGATTTTATCTAGTAGATAGTTTTGTAAACTTCAACATCAATTCTGCATGAACAAACCATAAGAGCCTAAAGCACATAAAACCATCACAAACCTTGGTTAAATACCTGATGATGGAAATGAGGATGGTGAGCTACCCAAAATGGAATATTTTTCACAAAATGATTAGAGGAGGTTTTATAAGACTTAGTTAGGGTTTTTACCATTAGGATTAATTGTATGGAATTATATGAATGGAGTAATAAAGAGGGTTTTATTGACTATTTTATGAATTATGTAAGTTTTAGAAGGTTTCAAGAGATGAAATAAACTTTGGAAGGAATTTTATGACATAAGATAACTACCTATGTCCATTTAATAACTTTTAATAACTCTTAAGTGTTCCAACGAAATCTCTCATCTTAGCTAGTTAGAACTAGCATAGTGTACAAGATGGTTATAAGTGTGAAAAATTCAAGTGGATGTCTTTATAAGGTGTACCTAATGCCTCTAAGGCCATGGAGGCTCCAAAAAATTATAATCCAATCACTTTTATGGATTTTAATTGAAAAATTAATCAATTTTGGAAACCATGTGTGCAAGGTGTGTGAAGGAGGAGTTTTCTTGAATTCAAGTAGTGATGGCTCAGTCTCAGAGGAATCCAAGTGATTAGGACTAAAACCAATGCATGGAGAATAATTTTTGCAACCATTCCCTCTCAATAAAATTATGAGATCAATCCCTATTTAGTTTTGGGATGTTTAAATAGGGATAAGTCATGAAGGTAATTTTTTGAGCTGGCAAAGGTAATTATGTGCCACATTTCAAGAGTTTCATGCGTTAAATTGAAACTTGTGCTTTCTGACCTTGCATGGTTCATTTTTCATCCTCTTATCATGCACACATAAATATTTTTTTTATCTTATCAAGTGTCATTGTGACCTTTTGACTTCTCTTTTCTCACTTTTATCTCATGTTCTATAAGAACTAGCCATTTTGACCTTTGTAAACTATGTTGCACCTGAGTATGGGAAAGCCCTACTCATTTCCATACCATGGATCAATAAAGAAAACTAATTTTTATATAATTTATTAATATTATTAGTGTGTTCTCTTGAATGATAGATCTTAGTTAGTGATGAATGTTGTTTTATTAAGATTATTGTCTCATTCTCCCACCTATTTATAGTTTGAAATCTTCTTCTTACAGGTCATGTGAAGTGTTATATGAAGTGTAAAGGTTGAGTGAGTTAGTATATTCAAATAGTTCCGTCCTATGCCTCTCGTCAAGTCCTCCTAGCCTAAACATTCATCATAACCTCATAATGAAACATTGATGTGTGGAGATTCAAATTAGATAAATGTATGTTTAGTTGTTCTCTTGGTTTCATGTATAACATGCAACTGGTTGGTATCCATAAAAAAATTGGGTGTATAACCTCCTTTAGGATAGTTTACTTTAAGTCTTATCTCCCTTTTCCATCACAAGCATAGGTGTATTAGTGATTTATAAGTGGTACATCAAGGGATCTATCCCTATCTAGATATTCACCTCATTCTTAGCCTACCCATAACCTAGAGATGTTTCAATTATGCCACTTGGATGAGGAGAGATGAGACATATCATCAAAGGGTGAAAATACAAGTGAAAAGAGTTTTTGTCACATCTAATGGGACTATTAATCCAATAAGTTGAATGTTTTTTGGTGTTATCTTTCAACACATTAGCTTTTAGAGGCATCTATCTAAACATCAATGGTGACTCTAATATTACATCAGTTGGTCAATAATCCATAGTATTCATTTTGAATATTTTTGATAATCATTCTTTGTGTTATTAATTATTAATGAAGTTCCATGGATGACTTTGGTGTTTAGTATCGTTTTACAAGTTGCTAAGGTTTATCAAGCTTATATCATTCCATATTAGCCTTGTCATGATCCTTACCAATTCTAATATGATCTTTACTAGCTCCAATATAATCCCTACAAACCTTTTCATCAATGGTATTAGTCATATAACTATCCTTCTCAATATAGTGCTCCTCCTAGTCAACCTAGTCACTCCTCTTATAAGTCTATTTCCACTTTCAAGCAAACTCTCTTAGGCTATGAGAAGTACATGATTTATCTTGACACACAAAGGTACCATGGTGTAGATGTTACAAGTCACCTCATTCATAAGGTGAGAGATACAATAGATCTAGTTAAATTAGAGTGGATATATATTGAGGAAAAAAATTAGAAAATGTTCATAAGTGAGATGATAACTATAGGTAGCTTGACTACATCCTTGGAAAATAAGATAAGAGTTTATGAGGATTGGCTTCACCAAGTTATTAACCCTCATATCAACATACATAAGAGTGATATAGGTCCTACTTGACCCCTACTCATGAACCCAATCAAGCTTATCAAATTCATCTTTTTCCCAATTATCTAGAAAAGAGAGTTAGGAAGACAAAACTTATTTTCAAAGCAAATCTTGATAGGTAGATTAAGTTACCCAATAGGTAGATGAATAAATCTATCTAAGCATCAAAGGAAGTGGAATATAAGCTCTTATTATCCTCTCCTAGTACATCCCTACCTAAAGAAGAGACTCCTAGATATGAAATCCCAAGTTAGAGATAAAGTGGAAGATTCAAGCCTAAAGAGATCCCAAGTTTCTTGAGAACTTCATCGAATCCTAAAATTATATCACCATATCAAGAAAAGTCTCCTAATACTAAGATACTAATATAGAATAAGATATTGGAATCATGGGGAAAGAAAGTGGATAGAATCCTTGATAAGGAGTGTGAAGTTGAGAAAGAGTTTGATCCTATGGAAGTCCCTCCCACCCTTCCTCAAGAGACCTCTTATGTTCCATATCATCCCTCTTGTACTCCTCCTTATGAAGATTCATATCAACTTTAGTAGAAACTTTTCCAAGAGAACCTAGTTAAGAAAATCAAAGAGTTTGTGTTGAGAATGAAATTGTTAAGTCAAGGTGCAATAGAAGGTTTAGAGCCAAAAGAAGATCGTAAGCGTAAACACACCTCATCTAACCTTCCTCAAGAGAGTCCTCAACCTAAATCAGATTTAAATTAAGATATTTTCAAATTGAAGGAATAAAACCAATTTATTTTATCCCAAGGTCTGCCTCCCCTTCTTCAAGAACTCCCAAAAAAATACCCTACAATTCATTCTCAATCTGATGTTGAGTTCTATGTGCCACCTCCACCAACTAGTTCATCTTATTCGCACCCCATTAACCTATGAATTTATATACCTATGGTATGGGAAACTAAAAAGGATTATTTGGTTGATAAAAATTTAGAACTCTTGCTTAAATAAAATATAGCTCCTTGGCAGCCTCATTGGACTAACTCACATGATTACAAGATGGCTAGTCTTGGCATCACCAAGAGGGAGAAAGAAATTGAGAATATTAAAGCCCTAAAAAACCAAAGCCATGTTATGATAGTTGAGATGAAACTTGAGAACCCTCAAGATGTTTGAAATGCTAAATAAGAGGAGGTCTCTTATGTTGAAACTTCTGATTGGGTTGATATGGAAGAGTGTTTTCCTTTTTCCAAAGAAGAAATCATCCTTGGTTCTTCTAACACTATCCAAGATATCATAGATGGGTAATAAAATATGTTCTCTAGTTATCCTTTGGATGACCTATTTTCAATCATTGGATCAAGATATACTCCTCTTCAAGGAGGCTATGATCTAGTCAAAAATAGAGAAGGCAACCTTGACACTCATGTGAATATGCAAAGTGTTTCTATGCAAAATTGCTTTCTACATTCAAAGAAGAAATAAGAAACTAAAATAAAAGGTTAAGGCTAGAAGTACCTGATAAAGTTGACCGCACTAAAATCAGATGTTGGAAGACTCTCCTCTTTGGCTGTGGAGGAATGACACCTGCAAAAAAGAGACTAAAACATGAAAAGATGTTAGTCAAAGATATGGTGGGTTGTCAGGCAAACGCCTGATCCCGAAAGTACGAAGACTTCCTAGAAGGATATCAACCCACTGATAAAAAGCATAATGTTGGACGAAAGTAGATAATAAAAGATGAAATGACAGAAATAAATGACATAAAATAAAATGCGTACCTGATATGCAACACTGTTCTGCACAGTCACCGGCATCGGTCTCTGTGGTGCCGGCATCGGTCTGGGAAGGTGCCGATGTCGGTTAAGGTGCCGTCGTCGGTCGGGGTAGTGACCGGCGTCGGTAGGGGCAGGTTCTGGAAAAGTCTGAATAGGTTCGGGACAGGGTCTGGGAGAGTCAGGACAGGGTCTGGGCAAGGTCGGGTCGGGTCTGAGGAATCAGGATAACAAAACTGATAAATAATAACTAAGGAAGAAATAAAATAAATAGAATAAATACTTACCTGCCAGAAGACACGATGAAAGCCATAGTTGGAGTGCCGGATTGAATACAGATTGGTTGATGCTGAGAGTGTTGATGTCAGAGTTCACAGGTTGATGATTGCTCGGGGTTTGATTGATCAGCGTTTCGAATAGCATTCAAGATAGCATTTTTGGGGTCTAATCTCGAATGGTTGGCAGAGGTTGATGAAGGCGGGGGATGGTTCTAGAAATGGTTTGTCAACCGTTTCAGGAAACTGAATGATAACTGATAACGGATAACGGCAAGGTGACCGACGTCAGCAGGATTGCCAACGTCGGCCGATAGGTGACCGACATCGGTGACATCGGCCGGGTAAAGACCATCATCGACAGATGCATAATGGGGATAGAGTCTAGCTTTAGCTCTGTGCTCATTTTTACATGCTGCCAGGGTCAAGGTTGGTGGAACAAGTGATCGACAAGGGTTAAATAGGCAAAGAAGAATAAGACGGGGAGTGACCAGGGGAGTCGACACGATTTCGGTGTCTACATTTGCCCCTTTTTGTCTTGTTGGTTGTTCTGATGAACTGCAAGACAAAAATAGGAGTGATTGCCCCAGATGAGGGATAAGGTTGATTTCGTCTTGTTGGTTGTTTGAATGAACTGCAAGACAAAAATAGGAAGCGGATAGGTTGCCCTGATTATGGATGAGGTATTCCCCCTCAAAGCAGGAGTTGAGGGAAGGGAACTGAGAATCGGGTGCTGATTTGACAAAGATTGGATGAAAAAGGGGTGAGGGTGAATGCTGCAAAAGTCGTGATTGCGCGCATACCACTGCACGAGATGGTTAGGTCAAAAGTGTCACAGGTCAAGGGTCGAGGAGTGCCAAAATTGAAATAACCGGGCCCCAGCATTTAGTCGTCTACTGATCGGGTCACTCAATCTAAGCTGAAGCTCCAAATGGTCATTGTGTTTCAGGTATCTCGGGCTCAGGAAGTGCTCCTAGAAACACGAAAAAGCCACAAGTAGTGTGGATCAACCGGTTTGCGATCCTATACTTGTGAGGGTTCAAAAAGGTCTGCGCACAATTCTGCTAACCAGTCATGAGGTAGCATACATGCAAAAACAACCAAGGCAACAACGTCTTGGAAGTGGTCGAGGTCAGCAGAGATAGGCATGATCTCCAATGGTTGGTGGTCGAGGGGAGGAATGGACGAAAGGATGTGGCTGAGCTAACCCCAGAAGACCCCATGTCAACTGAGTGCTACCTACATAGCCCTGGTGATAAGGCCTCAGGCCAATGTAGTTCAGACAAAGCGTCCGAGTGGTAGACAGGTGGTTAAAATAGTTGATAGATTGGTCATGGTTATGATGAAATGATGAGGAAAAAAAAGATGTTGCAGCCTTTTCCAAATGGTGTATTCTGCAACATTGGTTGAAGGGTTTTTCATCCCTAGCAATATTCCATATTCGTGATAGATGTATGCTAAAAATGAATTGAGGTTTATTTATGCTTCAGGAAGTATTGGTTTATGCTGAACATAAATTGTGGCAGGTCGATAGTTTCCATGTGTATATTGGTGTCCATAGAAACTAGGATGAATAGGCTAGGTCATGTTGATGGTCTGAAAAGAGAGTTGAGCTGAGTTGAGTGACAAGTGATGAGGGTGAATGTGATCAAAGTGTAGAAGAAGTAAAAAGCATATTGCTCTTTCATTGACAAGGACCAAAAAGATAGCATAGATAGGGGTTATGAGAACCAAGAGCCCCATTCATGCGTGACGTCGTTGACCATAGTTATGTTAGAGCGGTAATCGAATCACTTAGACATTAAAGTGAGCTCGAAGTCCCTTGAGTGGGTGATAGGAGGAGGAAGAAGGGTAACCCATTTTAAGAGCAAAGATAACGATGCCCCTTTTTATAGGAGACCCTGAGACAACTATAAGTCAAGTCCATGACTTATTCAATTTTTTTTTTTTTTTTGGCGCAGACTGATCAATGCGGGAAGCCTGCATAGAGATGTCGTTTGTTTGGTGGTCAGGTTGTGAAGCTGATCAATGTGGGAAGCTTCTAAAATAGTGCTGTTTATTGCCAGATTAGTCATAGCCATCCTTCGAGGGAGTGGTCTAGATTTTTGTTTAATATAAAGGCTTTCGAATAGCTGTCCTTCGAGGGATCAGTCTATTAATTACAACAATGATAGTACAGCTATCCTTCAAGGGAGCAGTCTGCTTTTTGATTTTGATATAGATATAGTGACCATGGATATTGTGACATCTTGATTTGTTTTTATAGAAATGTGAGTCATGGACAAGATTATAGAAGGTCAAGGACTCCCTTTTATGAGGACAAAGCATCCATACCACATAAAAGGGTTATAGGAATTGTTAAGAGGAATAGGGTTGAAAGGAAAGAGGACTAAGAGGATGGGGATTGCTCAAGGGATGAGCTCAAGTTAAGTGTCAAGTGGACGAGTACTCGACTTAGCAATAGAACGGTCGCAGATGCAACGCATTAAGAGGCTCAAGTTCTTGGCGTCCATCAAGAGAAGATAGACGATAAGTCCCTGATCCATACTTGTGCGTGATAATAAAAGGTTCGAGCCAATTAGGAGCAAACTTGCCTCGTTTACTTCGCTCCATATTGGTCACGTGTTGATTGATGAGTGGACGTGAAGTTGACTGATATGGTTGTTGATTGATCGAGACTGGTTGAATGTGTGGATAAGAAGGTTGGTCAATGTTTGGTTGAGATTTGGTCATTTGATGGTTGGTCGAAGGTTGATTGGTTGGTATTTGGTCTTTAGTTGGGTCGAATGTTTGGTTTAGGTCGGGTTAAATGTTTGGTTGCTAGTCTGGTTGAGGCTAAGTTGAAAGAGTGATTGATATGTGGTCGAGTCTGTGTTGAAAAATTGGTCGAAGTTTGGATGAAGGTTGAATTCCCCCAGCGGCTAGGGAGAATGTTTGATGGATTGGTTAAGGTCGGTTGAGGTTTAGTGGTCAGATGGACTGTCTTGATGTCGAATAAGGGGGTTAAAGGCGATAAAGGAACTAGAACTTGGCGTGGAGATCCCGATTTAGGTGATGAGGTTGGAGAGGTATGAGTTGGTGTTGATGATTTGTGGGAGGGAAGGTCTAGAGGATCCTTGATGAGAAGGGAATCCTTTCTCTGTTGGTGACGAATGACAGCTTTAAGAGCGCAACAACGCTCAGTGTCATGTCCCGGAGTATGATGATAGTGACAGTATTTAGAGTTGTCGAACCAAGAGGGTCTTGATCTGAGAGTTGATGAGAGGGGCGGTGTTGAAGGCTTGATAACGTGGTCAAGAAGAGAGGTGTCATTCCCCAGACATTGGCGAATGGCGACCTTGAGGGCACAAAAATGCTCCGTGTCGTGTCCAGGTGTGCGATGATACACACAAATACGAGTGTCGTCGAACCAAGGTGGTTTAGGTCCGAGAGAATGATATGGTTTGAGAGGCGGAAGGTTGAGGCGAGATGACTGCAACAAGTGCCGTAACAATAAGGTATAAGAACCTGCTAACGGGTCTGGATATTTTATTGCAGTGAGGGTTGATGACGTTGGTTTGAGAGGTGTAAGAGACGTTGGTCGATGATTTAGAGAAGATATATGTTTGACAGGTTGATAGAGTAATGGAGGCGACGTGCCTCTGTGAAGGATGGGAGTAGGAAGCACTCCAATTAAAGTGGATGGATGTGGGCCTAAGATTGAAGGTAATGATGAAGGTGGGGGAGGAGTCCTCTGATGTGGTCTAGTGGTCTTCGTGGGTTTGAGTCGAGGGCCACTATTGTGCGAGGCAAGGTTAGATACGGGTTTGGGTTTAGATGTGGACGGAGGTGAGTGAGATATAACAATCTCAGGCAAAGGGCAAGAGGAAACCGTGACTGGGTCTTCCTCAATCGAAATGGGTGAAGAGATAGGGTCTTCTCTTGGTGGAGAAGAAATAGGAGAGGGTGGCTCCTCAAGTGGGCAGAGGGTAGGGATGATCATGCCTTCTACATGTGCTTGAGGAGTAGGAGAGGTAAGGTCTTTGGATGAAGGTAGGGCTAATGGCGTAAGTGTGATCAAGGCGTCCTCCAATATAGGAGAAATAGATGGAGGACTAATAGGAGAAGAGGGTTCTTCATCCTGTGAAGAAGGTTGGTCAGGGACAAGAGGTAAGATAGTGTTGACGGTGTGTATATGGTCTTGAGGGTCATTGATCATGGTTTGGATGTTGTCTTGAGTAGGCGGGTGGTTAGGAAAAGGTTGTTTGAAGATGTCGAGGTTTTGGTTGGGCGGTGCGTTCGGGTTATCCAAGATAAGATCGCCCTTGTCTAGCATGTTCTGGATGAGGTTTTTAAAAGTTTGACAGTGATCCGTATCATGGCCTTTGACACGGTGATAGTTACAAAAGTGATTCTCCCTGTACCATGCAGGGATAAGTGTTGAGGGGTCGAATTGAAGTGGTCGGATTGAAGGGAGATTGAGGACCCCCTGCTTGACGAGTTTATCCAAGATAGAGGCATATGACTCTCCAATTGGAGTGAATTGACGCTGTATGGATTGATGTTGAAAATGTTTATTGATGTAGTCTAATGTTGAAGATGTTGGTCGGTTGGTTATTGTTGAAGATGATGGTCTAAAGATGACAGTGTTTGCCGACCCCTTAGATTGAGAGTGGGCAGAAGAAGGTCTGGAAGAAGAATGGTCATTGGTTCTTGTGTTAGTGTTACACAATTTGACCTTATCTTCTTCAATAGCGTAGAGTTCAAGCTTTCGGGCCATGGTGAAGGCCTCGTCGAAAGTGTGGAATGTTTGAACCCACAAGGTGGATGAGATGTGACTGACACATGCTCGGGAAAAGAGCTCAATGAGCTCGAGTTGAGGCAAGGAAAAAGAGAGCTGGTTGATCAAGTCTCTCCAACGGGCGACAAAATCAACTACTAATTCGTCATCAAATTGCCTAATGGAGTAAAGGTCTGTGATCGAGACTTGTTTAGTGATATTGATTGAGAAATGGTCAATGAATAATTGAGCGAGTTGAATGAAGGAAAAGATAGAATGTCTGGCAAGGGAGCTATACCAGTCAAGGGTAGGGCCAGAAAGAGACATAGGAAACGTGCGTAATAATAACGCATCGTCGTGGGCAATAAGATAGCAGGCATGTCTGAATGCCCATAGATGTTGTTGTGGGTCTTCCTTACTCTGAAAGCGAGTAAATTTAGGAAGCTCCCAATGGTTGGGATATGGTCGGATAGGAACAGAAGGATGAATGGGCTCGTTATAAATCTGGTCATATGAAGAGATATTATTTGAACCGGAAATAGAAGCTTCGAGACTAGACATTTTATCCATCAGCATCTTGATGACGTCTGCTGACGGATTGGTGGACGGAGCGCCCCCAAGGTTGTAAGGCACTTGAAAGAGGCTAGAGGAGGTATACGACGTAGTCGGTTGTACCAGTAAGGGTGTAACGTACGGATGACTAGTCGCAGGGGCAGAAGTAGAGGTTAAAGGTGGTTGCGTCATGAAGGTCAAAGGTATAAGTTGACTAGGCACCGCCAAAGGTGGTTGAATAGCGGCACTGGTATAGGGATAGGTTGGCACTCCTACATTTGTGGGCGCAAGAGTGAAAGGGGTCAAGGCAATCAAGTTCTGATACGATGTAGAACTTGGTTCATTTGTAGATGATTGAGGGGGTAACGAAACTCCGATGGAGGTCGGTCTAAAAATAGACGAAGAGGCCAAACTTTTCATATTGGCCATGGTTGAGTTAACGGTTGGGGTGAAAGGCTGAGTCAAAAAAGGTTGGGTGGCGAATGGTGTGGATGTTGTCGCCACATCACCAGAAAGGTCTCGCGTTGGGTTTCTCGCGAGATAGTTATGGAGGGCTGCGGTATTGAGGTCCAAGAATTTTTTGAAATCCTGGTCCCCTTCAGGGATGATGGGAAGTTGAGTCAGGGTCAGGGTCAGTCCTGTAGGAGTTCTTTCAGTCTCCGAGTGGAACTCCATGATAGGACGGGTTAGAGATGAGGTGGACGAAAGTAGTTGACGGCTAGAGTGGTCAAAAAGGGCCTTGGTTTGACTGTGTGTCAAAACCATAAAAGGCAAGAGAGAACATCCTTACACGCTCAAACAAGCAGATAAGAACTAAAAAGATGAAGACACAAGCAGATCCTAAAAACCCTAAAAGTAAATTATTAGGATTATAGTGGCTTATGCCTTAGAATGTGTGTTTGGAGAGGTTGGCTTTGTGAGTCAGGTCCTAGAAGAAGTCTATGGATGGTTTTGGGTTTTGTTATGGTGCTCAAGAAGTCTGTGTTAGGGTCTGGTACATGGCCTGGTGCTAAGGAGCAAGCTCCCCTCACTTCACGATTCCAGTGGTTAGCTGGTTTCGCTTAGCCAAGATATACCTTGCCTAGAGATTATACTCTGCCAGAGAACGGAGTGGGCTTCCCCCTTGGTGATGAAATCCAAGTAGGGTCATCGGGACGGGTAAGGTATCCGCTGGGGGATGAAATCCCAGTCGAGCCTTGTCTCAGGTAAGTTAAGATGTTTATTTTGTGCAGGTGGTTTGGTCATGTAACATGAAGTGATCTAGATTAATTCAATATGCGGTTTAATTACTATGTGTGGTCTAAAAGATGCAGGCAAACAGAAATGAATGCAAAGTGTTTTAATGTCCAAGTTGAAATGTTTGTTCGTATGAAGACGAATGGAGAAAGAGTCAAAGAATATGAGTTTAGCTAGTCTAGAAGTGCAAGAAAGAAATGTTTGTTTTAGTTTTGCTTATGATGTCGTTTAAGAAGAGACGAAAGGAGGCGAAAAGGAAGAAACCTAATGCGCCTAAATGAACGAAAGAAAGAGAGAAAGAACCCAAGGAGGACCTAGGGTCCCACCGGGCGTGCTAGAATGTTTCTATGCAAAATTGCTTTCTACATTCAAAGAAGAAATAAGAAACTGAAATAAAAGGTTAAGGCTAGAAGTACCTGATAAAGTTGAGCGCACTGAAATTAGACGTTGGAAGATTCTCCTCTTTGGCTGTGGAGGAATGACACCTGCGAAAAAGAGACTAAAACACGAAAAGATGTTAGTCAAAGATATGGTGGGTTGTCAGGTGAACGCCCGATCCCAAAAGTACAAAGACTTCCTAGAAGGATATCAACCCACTGATAAAAAGCGTAATGTTGGACGAAAGTAGATAATAAAAGATGAAATGATAGAAATAAATGACAGAAAATAAAATGCATACCTGATATGCAGCACTGTTCTGCACAGTCGCCGGCGTCGGTCTCTGTGGTGCCGGCGTCGGTCTGGGAAGGTGCCGACGTCGGTTAAGGTGCCATCGTCGATCGGGGTAGTGACCGGCATCGGTAGGGGCAGGTTCTGGAAAAGTCTGAATAGGTTTGGGATAGGGTCTGGGAGAGTCGGGACAGGGTCTGGGCAAGGTCGGGTCGGGTCTGAGGAATCGGGATAACAGAACTGATAAATAATAACTAAGGAAGAAATAAAATAAACAGAATAAATACTTACCTGCCAGAAGACGCGATGAAAGCCATAGTTGGAGTGCTGGATTGAATGTAGATTGGTTGATGCCGAGAGTGTTGATGTCAGAGTTCGCAGGTTGATGATTGCTCGGGGTTCAATTGATCAGTGTTTCGAATAGCGTTCATGATAGCGTTTTTGGGGTCTGATCTCGAATGGTTGGCGGAGGTTGATGAAGGCGGGGGACGGTTCTAGAAATGGTTCGTCAACCATTTCGGGAAACCGAATGATAACTGATAACAGATAACGGCAAGGTGACCGACGTCGGCAGGATTGCCGACGTCGGCCGATAGGTGACCGACGTCGGCGACATCGGCCGGGTAAAGACCATCGTCGGCAGATGCATAATGGGGATAGAGTCTAGCTTTAGCTCTGTGCTCATTTTTACATGCTGCCAGGGTCAAGGTTGGTGGAACAAGTGATCGACAAGGGTTAAATAGGCGAAGAAGAATAAGATGGGGAGTGACCAGGGGAGTCGACACGATTTCGGTGTCTACACAAAGATAATGCAACTTTTCAAATTTGTCCTTTCAAGAGGAATATTCATTCCATGATGATATGTTTTAAATCATAAATATGGGTTATATTCATCTCAAAGAATTTGGAGAAACACAATATCTTTTGAAGGATGGAGCAAGCTTCTATTGGCCTCAATCTTATAAGAAACAATAAACTACTCCTCTTGAAGCCATGCCTACTAAGAAGATACAAGTTGATCATGAGATGAAGAGTGGGAAATAGTATGAGGTATGTGTATAAGTTTAAGAGGAATATATTTACATTGGAGACCTATTTAAATATGATCTACTTGAGAGTAGATCAAGTGAAATGTTAAGGAATAGGTCTAATCTACAAAGCATCCAATCCAAGGAGAAATATGCTAGGCACTATGACTCATCTCATGAAGAAGAAGATTCAATAAAATTTCCTTTTTATCCTAGAAAGGAGGTATGCTTAGTTTCTAATTGTGCATATTAGTTTGTTTTATGATTTCCCTAAGTGCCTTGAGCACATGTGTGTGTGTCTTGTTAGTTTGTTTTCTTTATTTTTTGTGTGTGACTTGTCAGTTTGTTTTCTTTGTTTTGTGTGTGTCCTTTGTTGTGTATGTTTGAGGTAGTAAAATGGTCTCATCTTGATAAAATATTTTTCTCAATGGTCAAAGTCTTCTTATTGTGTTTTAGAATTCAAAAGACTCCATAAGCCCAATGTACTAATAAGGATATTGATCTTTAGTATAACAAGCATACTACCCCTATGAGTCACTAATTTATTTACCAAATTTGACCCTATAGGTCAAACTAGGACCACTATAGGTAAAAACATGATTTTTATATATTTTAAGGGTCTATTATTATGTCATATGGTGTATTGTAGGTGTTTTGATGTCATTTTATGATATATTAGCCTTGGTCTTGGTCTAATTAGTTAATATGTCATTTTGAGTCATTTATAAGCCATTTAGGGGTTATAAATATAAGGGGAATGGTTTTCAAGGTGTCTATGTGTCTTAAGTTCCTTTAAAACATTCATCAACTTAGATTACCTATTAGGAATGTCAATCCCATTTGAATCTTGTAGGTTATCTAATTGAAAATCAAGAAACCAACTAAAAAGAGAGAGTTTGGCACTTGTACAGCTTATGGGGAAAGATGACACTTGGAAGAAGGTAATTAAATGTATCTTCATCTTCCTTAGACTCATTTATATTCTTAAATTACTCTATAATTTCTAAAAAAGGCCCAAAACCATTCTTCTCCTTCTTCACCCTTCTAGACACAGAACCGATTAGCAAGTTTGTGCTTGGTATGGATAGTTGAAGAGGTTTTAGGTAAAAATACTTTGGAAGGTGAAATTAAAATTATATATCTCAATTTACATAATAATATTTCAAATATTTTCCAATTGAGATTTATAAACCATCTCTTATAAGTTGACTATGTTTTTCTGCTTGCTAATCTTTACACCCTATAGGTTTTGCTTTGGTTTGGATGATTGTGTACAATCCATCTATTACGATTGATTTTAGAGGATGTTTAATCCATATTATAATGGTATCCATGTTTTTTTATCTTTTTAAATTGTTTTTATGTGTTACGTATCTCAGGTTTCAAAAGAAGACATCATTTTTGGTTGCAAGTAGATTTCCATCATTTTCATAATCTTCATGATTTCATGGTGACTTCACTAAGTTTTGATAAGTTCATCATCATGTTTATAATTTATTATTGGACCCCTTTTCATTCCAATATCTTTCTCCAATAAATACTCCATGAGGTTGTAGTCACAAGAATCATGCATTCAGTTACTCTACAACTATCATGTATAGGTGTTCTTATGAAGGAATTCACATTGAGAAGGAGGTATTGATAGATTTTTAGATCCTTGATAGTGTGAAGATTAATTTTGAGGTGTTAATATAGGATTAAAAATCATTTATTGTTTATAAAATGTACACTGTCCAACCTCATACTCACTACTTGTATATATGCAACTTAGAACATGAACCTACAGGTGCTTAAAAGGGAAACTCACATTGAAATCAGGATATCTTGAATTGATATAAGTATTAATAGGATGTAAGGGATAATTTTTAATATCTTATGGGGATAAAATGAATATTTAAGTTTTATACACCATGTGTATGATTCATAATTCTACTCATTGCCTGTAAGAAATTCAATATGTACCTACAGGTGCCATCTTGGAAATAAAGCATGTTGAAAATCATCATTTCAGATGATAAAGGTCCTTGATAGCTAAGAGAGTTTGTTTTTTAATGTTTTATATTTGTATAAAAATAATTAAATTCCAATCACAATGCATACTACCCAATTTTGTACCCATTGCCTATATATGAAGATGACCACATATATGTGCCACTAGCAGCAAACTAAGAATGTTGATTAGAGAAGTTTTGGCATGATTTGGAGATTCCATGAGGTTCATGGCCTTTATTTTTAGTATTAAAAATATTCTTGAAACCTAGAGTTAATAGGTGAGGGTGGGAACGATGCTCAAATAAATAGTGATTGTATTTAGGGACACTTTCCCTAAAAGAGTAAAATAGAGGACCTCACCATTTTGTGGATGACATAAAACAAGGTTGCAAATGTCCTTTTTTAGTATTGATGACCTGATATTTAATCCTCTACATATGAGAGAATACATGAAAAATGTTTATGGAAATAATTTAGTGGAATATGAATTTGGAGGTCTCTAAGTTGTACTTTTATGCATTATTTCTAGGTAGTAACATCTACAGGGCTTGAAGATACAAAGTGGCCTTAGCATATTAAAGTGTGAATAAAGAATAATCTCATTTTATAAGGATATTATCAATAGGAAATACATACTATGAGAAAAAATTTATTCAAAATATGCTCTTATACTATGTTCTAAGCCCCTATATAAACCTATAGGTGTCTACTTGAACTATGCACTTATAACCAATGGTTATTTTCTACATCATTTATAGAAAGGGATTAGACATGGAATCATAAATGTTGGTTGATTGGATATGGTTTAAAATTTTTCAAAATATTTAATAGTGATTTATTAAATTTTAAAGGAGGAATACTCATCTATAGGGTTTTACCTTTTCCCAACATAGTTGATTGTGTTTGACCATAGCAGGTAGTGGATTGAGGAGTGAAGTGTGAGGGTTACCAATTCATATATATTATTTTAAAAGAGCCAAAAAAACATAAAATGATACTAAGAGGATCTAAGGTGATCAAAATACTTTATTTCAAGATAAAGGAATCATGAACACCTACAAGTGTATCTCCATGACATAAAACATAGTCAGGAAAGTTCCACTTGGTCTTGACTAAGTAAGGTAAGGGGAGGGGCATGTAGTATTTTTAAGTAATGAGTAGAAATAAATCACATTACTTAGGATAATTAAAACATATAGAGTCTCTTGTTATTGTAAAAAAAGAAAATAAATGAACTTGAGCATATAACATACAACCTATATTCTAAACACTGTATACAGTCATTTCTCTAAGAAGTCTATCATAGAATTTAAAGCTTTTGGAGGGTCAAATGACATGAATATGGGATAACATTTATGAAAATGGTATGTATGTATTTATTAAACCAATTAAATATTCATTTTTCTTAGGTAATATGGGAATTACCCTCTATTTTGTTTTAGATAGAAGGTACCTCCCTAGAGTCAAAAATGGTAGGTTTTGGAAAATGAGGACAAAAGAATGGACTAGAAGATAAAAAAACCTTGTAGAAAGGTTTGTAAATTTGAAATAAAATTATTTAAATATTTGAAACATCTCATATAGGGAGGAATCCCAATAGGATGGCTTATACCCTCGAACTTGCAGGTAGGTCTAGTAGGCAAGGTTTAAGCCTAGTACCCAAATGAGAAGTCATCTTCAATTATAACATTAGGATGAATATATAATGGATTATATAATTATTTTATAACTGAAAAAATTATTGGTATGTATAGAAACAATAAAGAGATCCAATTTTGACTTAGAACCAACTTAGACCTGCAAGGAATGGAGAAACAAGCTTGATAGGAGAAGTTTAGATGCTCACATCTTCTTGGAGATTGTGCATGGAAATATAAAGAGTTTTTGGAGGTTGATGAAGGTGTTTAAATATGCTCTAGTGTAATTTTTTGGTAAATTAAATGTCAAATTTTCATGAACAAACCTTAAGAGCCTAAAACACTCAAAAGCCTCAGAAACCCTACTTAAAGACCTGATCAAGGAAATGAGGATGGTGAGCTACCCAAATGGAATATTTTTAGATTAATAATTATTATAGGTTGTATAATAATTAGTAATTATTCCTAATATTAGGATTAGTTTTACTAAATTGTACTGATGGAGTAGAAAATAGTGTTTTCTTGACTATTTTATGTAGTATACAAGTTATACAAGGTTTCAATAAATGAAATAAACTTTGGAATTAAGTTTGGTACTTAAGGTAACTCCCCATGTCAATTTTATTCCTTGTAAAAACTCCTAAGCTTTCCAAAAAAATATCTCATCTCAGCTAGTTAGAATTGCCATAGTGAACAAGGTGGTGAGAAGCGTGAAAAATTCAAGTGGATGCCTTTTTAAGGTGTACCTAATGCCTCTAAGGCCATGGAAGGTCCTGAAAAGTCTCATCCACTACCTTGTATGTATTTTTATGGAAAAATAAATCTATTTTAGAATCTAGGTGTGTAAGGTGTGTGAAAGAGGAGTTTTTTTTACTGTGGGTAATGATGGCTCATTTTTAGAGGAATATAAGTGATTACGATTACAACCAATACATGAAGAAGAATTTATGGAACCATTCCCTTTCAATCCAATTATAATATATATCCCTAGTTATTTTTTGGATGTTAAAATAGGGCTAAGTCATGAAGGTATTTTTTTGAGCTAGCAAAGCAAATTCATGCCACATTTTAAGAGTTTCATGCCTTGAATTGACACTTATACTTTATAACCTTATATGGTCCATTTAACATCATCTTATCATGAAAATTTAACTCATTTTATCATCTTGAAAAGTGTCCTTATTACCTTTAGACTTCTATTTTCTCACTTATCTCTCAAGTTCTATAATAACTAGCCATTTTGGCCTTTGTAAACTATGCTCCACCTAAGTATGGCAAATCCCTACTCATTTCCATAACATGGATAAATAAATAAAACTGATTTTAACCTATTATATGAATATTATTAGTGTGTTAACTTGAACAATAGATCTTGATTAGTGATGAATGTTGTTTCCTTAGCATTATTATTTCATTCTCCAACCTATTTACAATTTGAAAGCGTATTTTTGCATGTCATACGAAGTATTCTATGAAGTGTCAATGTTGACTGAGTTAGTCTATTAAAAAATTTCCATTCTAGGCCTCTTGTATATTCCTCCTAACCCAAACATTCATCACAACCTCATAATGAAACATTGATGTGAGGAGATTCAGATTAGAGAAGTGTATGTTTAGTTGTTATTTTGGTTTCATGTGTAACATGTAGTTGGTTGGCAGTCATCAAAATATTTGGTGTATCACCTCATTTAGGATAGTTGACTTTCAATTTTATCTCCCTTTTCCCTCACAAGTATAGGTGTAGTAGTGATCTACAAGTGGTACATCAAGGGAGCTATCCCTATCTAGAGATTCACCTCATTCTTAGGCTACCCACAACCTAGAGATGTTTCAATTGTGCCATTTGGATGAGGAGAGATGAGACATTTACTCCAAAGGTGCAAATATAAGTGACAACAAACACCATAATGTATATTTTACTGCTAGATAACATAGACCTAAAATTTTTTAGACTTCACATAGCTACAATAATTTATTTCTCTATGAAAGTGTAGCTTTCTTCATACCCTTCAAACCCTTGGCTAAAAATGTAATTAGTTGTTCAATCCCCTATCCATTATTTTGTATCAAAATAGTTGATATGTTATCAATATTGTAAAAGTCATACAATATGAAATCTCTTTAGAAGTTAAGATTCATGAGAATAGGTGCTTGAGAAATGACCTATTTGATAGCTTCAAATCTTACTTTGCCTTATTTTGTCCAAGTGAACACTTGATTCTTTTTAAACATAGTAGTGATAGGTTTAACTAAGATTATAAAACTGGGTATAAAACTTCTTACAAATATTACATTTCTAAGGAAACTTTGAAGTCCCTTCTTATGCTTGGATAAAGACAATGTCAAAATTGCACTTATTCTATAAAGATCAATGGATAGTCCTTACCTTGAGATAATATGTCCTAATATTTTTCCCTCATGGATAGAAAAAACACACTTTTTGGGATTCAATGAGATTTCATACTCTCTACACATTTCAAAGATCAACTTCAAGTGGTCCAAGTGTTCACTAACCTTCATGGAAAAGACTATTATGTTATCCAAGTACACAAACACCATATGATTGAGAAAACCTTAGAAATCCATATCCATTTATCTTTTAAAATTATATATATAATTTTAAAGGCTAAAATTCATCTTCTAATAAGCATAGTTACCCCACTTTAAAGTGAAGATAGTCTTTTATTAATCTTATTCTCTAACTCACACCTAGTTGTACCTTGAGTACCCATCCAAAAGAGAGAAATGTTATGAACCATACAATATGTGAAGGATTTTATCCATGGATGGTAAGGGGTAATTTTAGTTAAAATAGACCCTATTCAAATATATAAAATGCACACATAACTAGATCTCACCATTATTCTTTCTCACAGGCACCAGGTTAACTACCTATGAGGAGTGCTTGATAATAAAAATGATATTGAACTCAATCAACTTGGTTAAATCTTTTCTCATCAGTTCTTAAATCTTTGGGTTGATTGGTATTTGATTCTTCCTAACAGGATTGGTATTGTCCTCCAACTCTATGGTGTGTTGGGCTATCTTACAGTCAAAATCTCTTATATCATTATACTCCCATGAAAATATATTAGAGTATTCCTTAAAAATATTAACAAATGCATGTTTTTATAACTCATTTCTCACCTTTCCAAGATTTGTAATCTTATCCTTGAATATGAGGACTTTCTCATAGTTTTATTCATTAGTAGACATAACTACCTTGTCCTTCCTCATGTGATCTCCTTCATGTAAAATACCCTCAAGGGTGACCATCCCTTTAGGAAGTTTATTTGATGTTAGTTTAAAAATATGGTCCTCATACTACTATTGAAGTCTAATTTGGTTTGTTAAGGAGAATTCTACTTCTTGTTATAGGAAACAAGCAATCTACTTGTCACTATTAAAGACTTTCTAATGAGCTTCACTATCTAAAACTAATGGTCTCACTATCACTTTGACTTGTGGATATATTTTATACCCCTTCAAATCATTTGGGATGTCAAATTGAGCCCCTACTACTAAAAATCTATCATCATGTTGATTTTATTCTCTTGGCACTACTTGGATATTGAAGGCTTCAAAGTATTCAAGTAGGTCCCACACCTTATGTTTGTAGGACCTTGTTAAGGGGATCTTGGCTATGTTTTGACCTATCACCTAATTTACTATTAGGTTACTATGCCTTAACACCTATAACTATTTTATTCCCCTCTTACTAGCCCATTGAAGACCATGGATAAGGCCCCAATACTCAGATTCATTTCAAGAGAAACTAAATTAGAAAATGTATGATGAAAAGTGTTTGTGATTAGAGGGAGATATTATAATTACACCTAAACCTACTCCATTATTGTTCCTTGAGCCATCAAATAACATCTTCCATAATCCACTAGTTTCATCCTATGTCTTAGTGAGAGATGGAATGAACTCATTCCCTTAATATAGGAAATAAACTCCAATGTTTGTTTATTAAACACCTTCCAAAGGATAAATTAGATTATTTTCGCTCTATAACTCATATTATAACATATTAGGTATCCCCTCAGGATGATTATTTAGTTCTTGACCATCAAGGTGATCATCTTCATCTATAATGCTACAATTGATTTTTGGGATAATTGGGCCATAATTGTCAATGTGAAATTTGGAAATAGGTTTATCCTTGATAGACACCTTGGAACCATACCTTATCCTAAAATACATATAGTACCAATATATTTCTAGGTAACCCCTAATTTTGGCTATGAAATCACTAGATAAGCATAGATCAAAGTGATGAGGCACCTCCATAACCACCACATTCTGAGGCATTGAAAAAATAGTACAAGCACGTACGGTCAATTTTAGACCATTGATAATGATAGATGGTTTTCTATAAGATCCATCAAGTTATAAAACTCCCTTAGTTTCGTGTTCATACTTCAAACCAAGTTGATTTGTTATTAATTTTGCCATCAATGAAGTACTTTTCACACTATCTATCATGCATTTATGTACCAAGGATTTACTAGTGATTATAGAAGCATAAAAGGGATTGTGTTTCACCACTTTTTTTTATTTTCATTCATTAGGCCCTTTGGTTTCATTATTGATAACTACACTCTCCTTGATTGGTGGTTTCTCTGAAACATTGATCTTTGAAAAACCTTCTTGAAGGATATCCACTTGACAAGGCATAGAAATCATATCCCACATTGGAAAAATCATGTTGGACTTATTCATTTACTCAAAAATGTTGATGTACAAACCACCAACATCTGATTATGCTTTGGGAGCCACAACCTTGCTTTGAACTTGTGAGTTTTGGGGTACGAGGATGTTTTCTTGGTTCTAATTTTTATAAGTTATGATGATTTTTTTTGGAATCAATAAAATCATTTGGATTTCATAATAATTGATTAAGATTAGGAGGATATTTAAATTCTTCCTATTTTCCCTCCATGTTCCTTATCTTAAACCTTGTGTTGGCGACCACAAGGATGTTTGCTTGGCTAGAGCTAGAATATTAATTAAAATCCTATCACTCTTCCTTTTCATAGTTAACCATTGTAACACATGAAATATTTTGTCCTTAATTAGGCCCTTGACCCTGTTTAGGATCTTTCAATTTTATCATCTTATTCACTTCTATATTTTGAGCCATGAGAACTTGATTGAATCCATAACTAGCACCATACTGCCACTGATCATTGCAATTTTGATTGAACTCAGTGTTTCGAATAATGGATCAATTGAATAACTAATTATAAGGCATAATAAAATCAAAATATTGAACAATGTTGTTCTAAATAGGGACCAAGGTATATGAAGCACTTGCAACATTATAATTATAATTATCTTACCTAGCATGGTTAGGCTACCCTTGTCCTTGTCCTTAGAAATTTCCCTTAAAGGGTGGCCTATTATCTTTATAATATTGTTGATAATGATATGGGGGTTTATAAGGCATATTGTATTGAGATTTATACCTCTTCATATTAATTAATTCATTCCCCAAGGTTTGAAACATACTGTTGAGTTCTTGTAAGTTTGTATCCTCTTGGGAGTCACTAGACTAACTAGTTGAAGCCTTGTCCTATTTTGTTGTAGGTATGGATAAAAGTTTTTGTAAAATAAGAATGGAAGCAAGGGGAGGAATGATGATATGAGGTGGTTAAATCATATTAAAAAGGGGTATAGGTTGCCTAGATGAGAGATTGCCTTCTTGTATTAGGCTATTATCTACTTTGATGTCCAATTAATAAGCACTTGGTAGTGTGTCTCCCCCCATAAACTATATCATCACAAAAATGTCACTATTGAGATCCATTAGATATTAGATAAATTAATAGTTAAGATTGGCCAAAATAAGGATTATAATCCTATCCCATGTCTTTTAAAACCTAGTATTTAAATCCTACATAACCTCTTGAGTAACATTCTTCATTATAGTTAGTTGTTATACTAGTGATAAGTGGTCACTCTTGTCTTAAAACCTCTTGCACAAAGCATACCCTAAATTGTCCCATGTTGTGATGGATTTAGGAGAAAGTTTCCTATGTCAATGTAGGGCATTTCCTTTGAAAGATATAAACAACAACCTCATTTATACATTTTTTTCATTGATGTCATGGATATTCCAAAATTTGGCTATATCTCTAATGTGTTCAAAAGGGGTTGTAAAATTGTATCTTGTGAAGTAAGGCACACTCTTAAAGGATACCACTAGAATAAGGTCATATTGATTGAATTCCAAAGGACTTTGACCATTGAAATCCACAAAATTAAAAGCTCTAGGGTAAACCATGGTAGTGAAAGGGTCCAAAAAAGATATTTTTGTATAGATAGACTTGGAAATTGGTTTAGAAGGAAAGTTTCCTTTGTAGGGATGAGTGTTATAAAACCTTAATATTTTTGATGATTTAAAAAGTAATTCAACAAATTCAAAAGGAATACCTATAAAAGATGATCTTATAGTTACCTTTGGCATGAAATATAGGTATTGTTTTGCCACCATAATGTTGAGTTTTATTCAAATTCATTAGAAGCTAAGAGTGTGGATGAAATAGTTACTATAAATGAACCAAGACTAACATCAATCTCAATAAATATTCTTTGAATGTTGCCCTACTAGGCATGCCAAAAACTATTTTAGCATAGAATTACACCTTGTGAGAGGGATATTCAAGATATATTACTCTTGGATACACTATTGGAGTAAAATCAAGCTATGGGTATCCTATAATGAGGTTTAATCTTTAGAGAAGGTTGGCTTCTTCTTGGTGGATCACCTAAACTGATATTTATGCTTAGAAAAAGGATAAAAAGGGGGGCATAAGATGATTATGATAATTAAATGGGTGATGCAAAAAATTAAATGGCACTCTAATAATCTTTAAATAATCACTAATTTATCATAAATATAATTATTTCTCACATAATCTCCCAAACTAGCCAATTTGTGTCAGTATTTTTGAAACTAGGCTCAGTAAGCAAGAAATGTAGAAAACAAGGGTTAAAAAACTCACACTAATAATCAATTAATGGTATAAAATCACAATTTAAGATGTGAAAATAAATTTAAAATACATATAAAGAGGTAATAAAGAAGGATAATAACCATGGAAGAACACTTCTTCACAATTCCATCATGCACAAGCTTATTAAACACAAGTTAAAGGCAAAGAGATAGGTTAAATAATAGTCTTATTGCTTCAAAAGTTAGTTATTAATTTTTTTTATATGGTTTCACATTTTAAAATGAGATTATATCTCAAAAATTAGGAAGAAATGGGAGATATATAAGAAAAAGGAGATTGAGGAGAAGAAAGCTCTCATAATTCAATAAATATCTGTCAACCACCTTCCATGAGTCTCAACAACATTATGATTGATTAATAATTGATCCTTCCTCATTAAACTAATATAAAAAGGTTAAAAAGGGTCTTTAATCCTTCTAATTTTCCTAAAAAATCACTAAAAGACAAAAAATCTTTGAGGAAGATGATGTCACACTCCACTAGTGTTGAGAAAAGTCTTCAAAGACTAGAAATATTATTTAATACTCTAATTAATGATATATATATATATATATATATATATATATATATATATATATATATATATATATATATAATTACTTAATTCATACAAAAATTCTCCTCAACTCCCCAAATATCTACTCCAATATTATTTCTATGCCCCATTCTACTTGGCTTCTAAAAGTCACTTCACATGATGGTTAGTCATCTTAGCACTTTATGATTGTAACTAACCCTAAAGGTTAAGTTTGAGTGTTTAATTTTTTATTATATTTTTTATTTACTCATTTTTTCTACCCCAACCTATAAAATACACCATTAAACCTTCAAAACTCTTGGACTCCATTGATGGATGGCTCTAATCTTGAGCCATTTTCATCCAACTCTGCAAGAACCTACTCCTTAGGCCATTTTAGGCCTCCTGAGCACCCAAACGTGAAAATTTATTATTATAAATATGTTAAAAATTATATTTTGAGACATTTACACACATTTTAAGTGATTTCCAAGTTACTTTACATCATTTCATTGACTTATGAGCTCAAAAACTCAAAACTGGTCAAAATCAGCTCTTTGGCAACTTGCAATAGTTTTAGGTCTCTCCATGGTGATAGGGAGATTTAATAAGATTATTTTATGATAATTAATATTTGGGTGTATCATACCATTCATTTGAGACCATTAATAGCCTATGATTCACTTGGAAACTCTTTAAATTTGCTTGGGAAAATCTATAACCTTCTAGGCTTAGGTAGGTCTAGGGGTCTCTTTCCTAATTTAAGATACTTGGAGTATTTATTGAATTTTAAAACCCACTAAAAACATTTGAGTTGATCTTGTAAAAATTATTTATCATTTTTCCATACATAAATCCTCCTTTTGACCTATGTTAAAGGCTCTTTTAGACCTAGTTTTGAGTACAAACTCCATTAATAGAGACAAAAACTTGGTTTTTAATCTTGAAGTAAATTTGTGGAATGAGACAAATTATACAAACTAAAATACACAAAATAATAACTCCATTTTTAATTTAAATTAATTTCATTGAGTATAACTCAAAAATTGCATCTTTTGGGGTTGCCTCAACCTGCCTTTCCTAATTTATGAACACGTGTCACTTTGAATTTTGCCATTTTATCAAATTTTATGAGGTCCTAAGACTTAATTTTTTGTTTCATTATGATAAATAGGTACCCCAAAAACTATTTAAAATATTTTATTTCATCATCTAACCCTTTAAATCTCTTAAAATTACTTTTATTTTACTATCCCAACTTGCATGCCAAAATCTTGAGTATAACAAATTTGCCCTTTTTCATGTTTAGAATTGAAATTATAAATGTGATAATTATAAATATGTGTATAAATACTTAAAATAACCTTAAAATTTCCTCGAAAACACTAACATGAGGTTCAAACCATTCGTCATACCTTAAATCCCTTCAAAAAGCTTACCTAGCTCCATGTTGGCTTTCAACAAATAACCATAGGACTATGAAAAAATAAAAGATAATTACACTATTAGTGTGAGAAAAAAAATAGTATATATATATATATATATATATAAAATCTCATTTCCACAAACTTACCAAATTTCATGACTTGATTGTACCTCTAGATGCCCCAAAACTCATTTTTCCTAAAACTACCTAGTTCGTTGCCTGGTTTTATGATTATTTATGACTGTAGGAGGTATGTAATAAAAAAATGGATGATTAAAATATTTATGTGGTATTAAATATGTAATATAAATATTTATATAATAAATATGATCATATTTACCAAAATTTAGAACCTAACTCTCCCTATAAATGCTCTAAAATCAAAAATTTCTCTAAGATTGGCCTAGGCTGCCTATGTGAATGACTTGGAGAGTGCTTTAGGTTTCCCAATGACATTGAGATTGGCCTAGGATTTCATATGTGATTTTTTCCCAAATAATTTAATCATTATCTAATTTCTCTCACATTTGGCTCTCAAGGCACTTGAGTTGGCTATAGGTGATGTTTTTGAGCTAGGGAAGCCAAAGCATTGATTTTTGTCTAGAGAGGATCTTCTCATAAATACCTAATTATAGAGGAATACAATAAGATGTGGAAGGAATTAAATAATTTTTATAACATTTATTATGGTTATTAATCTAGTCTTCTCTTTCCATCATTGGATCATCCATTCCACTAGGACTACCTCTTCTTCAGAGCTTCTTTGGAGCATCTTTAGAGCTACTTGTAGCATCTTCAGAGCATCCTAAACAATATTCAAATAATATTTAGAGATCAATATAACATATTTTTATCATCCTATAACATATTTGGATCATCTTTAGAGTATCCTAGAACATCTTCAGAGCATCTTTGAAGCTCTTAGGACATCTTTGGAGCTACCTATAGCATCTTTAGAGCATCTAGGCAAAATTTTCATATGTAGGACAATTTTTTACAATAGGTAATAGGTATTAATTAATTATAGATATTATATTAATAAGAGGTATGAAATAACTTATTGTATTTTTAATAACCTAGTTTTGATCATCTTAGAGATTTTATGAAATTCATTATATATGAAACATAATAATATCAACTATCATGATATACTATAAAATAAAATAAGTAAGATATGTATATATATTTCACATATTTATAGGAAATTATATATAATTTTTAGCTTTTTAAATCCTTTTAAGTCATAAATAAGAAACTATAAATAGAGAAATAGTAAACCCTAGATAAATATCTAGGGTATTGGGGACCAAAGGTCAAGTTGACCAAATGTTTAGTCCTAAATTGCGATGGGTAAATATAGTATAGGGTTAATGGTATATAAATGATTAATCACAAGGGTTATAAAAAGATATATAGTATTCCAGTTAATTTGTAAACTTAAATAATATTATGAATTTATAATACTAAGATATGATAAAAATAAAAATACAATTATTGATTCATATTATAATAAATTAGAAATAATATTACTTAGATAGTTTATTTTACACATGTAGATTTGGGATAAAAAATGATTAAGTGAAGTGTAATAAGATCATAGAACAATCATTAGATTCTATAAATTTACATTTTGAAGCCTTGAATACTTACATCAAATCTAGATAATTTCATCGATGTTATTGTCTAATCTAGGCATAGGTGTCCAATATGGAGTATCAACTAGATATGGGTGTGACCACTTATAACTTATATGTTTTTATTTTCCTTTACTCTAGTGTGTTCAAATTTTGTCCATAAGTTTTAGCTCTTTGTCAAATGATAAAACCCTAACTTTCTCACCCTTAGAGTGAGTATGGGAAAATTAGGTTAGTGGGAACATAATGTCGAGCTTCCCCAAGGACCCCTCTATAAATGGGCATTGCGTACATAACCAATACCATGAATATGGATTCAATACTATGTATTTATATCGTACATGTTGACTTGTGTGTGCATCAAGATGCAACATCTGATAATCAAGTGCATAGAGTGACCTACCTGATAACTTGGGAATTATGACTATGGAGTATTCCTTGAATACTTAAAACTTATATATGTGATGTATATATGATTGATATTTAAATATGAGATAATATGGAAGTCTTTCTCAAGTGAATTCTTAATTAGATACCTTTGGTGAGTTGCCTTGTGAGTTGCTAGGTCTATTTTATGTGAGGAATAAATGATGGTTGATCTTGTATATATCAATCCCATTTAGAAAATATATCACACAACATCACATAGGTTTACCAAAGACATAAATTTCATTTGAAAATTTGATGACCTTATGACACTAGACACTTGGTTTGGCACAAGAGACTAGTCAATGTAGGTATCTAACATCAACACAAATATTCAAGAAGATGAAAAATATATACAATTCTAAAAATTATAGGGGATGATAATAAATAGGTTTATATAATTTTTAAAAGTAAAAAATGCCTAGTCATCCATATAACGTATGGTTGTACTAAGATATAAATAATAGGAATAAAAGATAGCAAATGCAATCCTTTCAATAACTAAAAGTTCTTAGGAACCGAAGGGAAAAACCATGAGAAGTAATTTCAAATTATACAAGACCAAGGTGTTATATAGTTGATATTTAGTGTATAAAATTATATCATGAATATGAAGGATAAGGGAACCCTATTGAATATATATATGTGTGTGTGTGTGTATATATATATATATATATATATATATATATTAGATCATTGAATGTGTATAAAAACCCATAAAATAAAAGATACATTTAGATGGGGTGAATTATAATACCGTTAGTACTGGGAGAGATTGTATTCCTTAATTTATATGGTAATAACATTTAGTCCTCATCTAATGTAGATATATAACTCACCAAAAATTACCATAATAACTTGTGACCATGAAATCCTAAAAAATAATAATATGCAGATAGATAGATGCCATGAGAACCTAGTTCAAGTGTTTGGGAATGTGTGGTGCATTCCAAAATCACTGCCAATGGTATGAAAGAGATATGAACATTTTTAGTAATGAAAAACCACTATATAATGAATATTCATCTTGAATATGGTATAATTTTAGGGTGATTTATATTTCCATATGGATTTTTAATAGACTACTTTTTAGATGGAGTCATAATACTATCGAATGCACAAAAGATGAAAATAGATTTTCAAACAGTGATGAGGATATACATACCTTAAAATGAACATGTGTTATTTGGTTCGATTATTTTTTTGGGAGAAGATTAATATGGTGCTAGTATACCTTACAAAATAGTTTTTTTATATCAAATAAATAACATGAAAATGGATTATGAGCACTTATATGATGAAATTTACATTGACCTCCAAATATATCAAATAATGGAATATAAATTGCATGAGTTGTACAACTTGTTGAATACAAAGGAAAGGAATATGAGACAAGGAGTGCAGGAGTAAGAGAAGAATGCCATTCTCTTGGGTGAACATGAAGTATCTAAGAAATAATAATAACATAACAAATCTAAGTATAATAATAGGAAGAGTGTCATTCTTACAACTCTATGGTAAAAATCTAAGCACACTTACTCAAATGATGAAGAAGTGCCATTAGAATAATGATAGACATACTTCATCATCAACAATCCTCCCTCAAGAAATAAAGCAACCCATTTTCATAGTAATAAATCCACAACATACTATATACAATACCATCACTAATATCTCCACCCCTAAAAGGTCAACCACCACCTCCACATAAATATAGTCTAGCACCAGCCGTATAAAATATTCTGGTAACTAAGGGGGTAGATCTAAATCACCCATCAATATAAGTTGCATGTGAATATAAACAAGATAATTTTTGAAACTAGTAATACATATAATAATAAGGAAAAATAAATTCATATAACAATGATAAATATTTTGATACATAGGTAAAGATGACACTAGATCTATAAGAAGAAATTAACACCATGTCACAAGGCCAAGGGGAGGTAGAAAATAGGGGTGAAAAAGAAGGAAAACCCACTACCCAAGAATAGTAGGGTGAGAAATAAAACTAACATAAATTACTAGAGATAGATACATCACGAGAATAAGGATATGGGAAAAATAATAATGCAATAATAAAACTAGAGTCCCATATAAAGCCTTCTCTATTATTTGAGTTTGAAGATGGAAAATAATAGCTCGTAAAAGGTACTAATGGAAGGTATGAGATAGGGATATAAATTTTTGGAGATAAATGAAATAAAATATCATGACCAAAATAAAATTAAAATATATGTCCTTCATGATTGACACCCACATTGATGAATCCTTGATTGAAGTACTAGTTGGTTCCATTAAGGAGTAAGATTTTGACAAAGTAGAGGAAGAAATTTAAATAGCATAACAAGGTTATGTTAGGAAGTTCATAAATAAAATTGGGTATTATAATAACATTAAAAAAGTGATGAATATATCCAATATCTATATCCAATGCAAAAAAACACAAATGGACAGTCAATGTGTGTAATCTAAATAAAGACTAGCCATACTAGAAATAAAGACATTAACACTGTATCAATGCATTATGAAGACAAACCTAGTCATATGGATGGGATTAAAAAGGAATATTTAAAGGGCATAAACAAGTTAATTTTTATGGTGGGTATGTTTTTAGATAGGGGAAATTAAATGAAAGAGAGTATCCAAGTGGAGCTACAAAAAATGCAAATTGATCTCACATAACAACTACAAAACTATGAGGATCAAATGAAACAACTTATTGAGAAGGAAAAAATAACTTTATTTTACCCTAAATTTTAGAATTAAGAGATCTAGGGTTAAAAAATATAAAAGTGGTTATAACACAAGCATGATAAACTAATCTATAACAAGATAATTAATAAAAAAACATAAATAAACAATATTATGATTTTATACAATTGAGATTTAAAAAATTGTAAATTACAACTACTGAAAGATAATGAAATAAAAAAGGAACAATTATACTTAGTTGGTTTAATGTGCCCAGATAGATATGGATTGGAAACACATGTAAAATATGTATAATAAATATTTTGGATTAGTTAGATATTTTAAATTCTACTTTTGTGGTCACAAAAATTACCTTCATATCTCGACACTATCGTCAATGCTAGTATAAAATTACCATCATATCTCAACACTATTATGACTACGATATAGGCATCAAGTACAAAATAATGTTTAGATATAGATATGACCAATTTTTCCATTCTATGTTCTCTATCACCTTTCTACTCATGTATTCAAATTTGTGATATAGTTTGTGACTCTTTACTAATTGATAAAACCTTGGTTGTTCAACTTTATTCACCATTGGAATGAGTTTATTGAAAAATGGGTTAGTGGCCTTATGGTGTTGAGCTTCACCAAAAACCCTTGTATTAATGGGTATTACCTACATAGGAAATAATCCAAGGAGGTCCTTAGACATATGAAAAAGTGTGTGGTAATGTGTGTGCACAAGGGTAAAATATGCTATATGAATATGAATGTCATGATTTAGCTTATAATTTGATAAATATCACCCATAGAACACTCTTTGAATTTTTCATACCTATAATATTACTACTCTTATGTTTGATATAAAAATATGGATGAATAAGGTATAATGTATTACTTGTAAAAGAAATTTAATAAAATTTAGTATGTGTTTGCTTGGTATTTGTTAGATTATAAATGAGAAGGCTAAAAATTATATTTATATGACACCTTTGAAAATATGTCATGGTAGGGTTTAGTAAGACAATTAGGTTGACCCATGGGATTTGATCATTTTTTTAATTTAGATGTTATTAGACACTAGATGAGGATCTATACACTACCATTTATGGGGGTATCCCTCTATGATTGGTATTCTCTATAAGGATAGAAAATAGTTATCGATCTGAAAATGATAATGAATTATGTTTATTAATTTTTAATATTTTTCTAGAGTATAAGATTCCTAGGTCATTGTAATGATATGAATCAAACTAACATATAAGCATCTAAGTATAATGATATGGATAATACAAATATTATTGTAGTAGGGAGGTCTAGGACTAAATGGTAGAGCCGTGATTGATATTTATTAAATGTACAAGACAATGATGATATAAATATTCAGTTTTAGTACTACATTTTCTCTCCATTTAATATAGTAATGCATAAGGATGAAACCACATGTTCAGAGAAAATAAATGTGTACTTTGGCATGTACAAGACACCATGCCTTTGATGGATCCCACTTAGTGTGATTTTTTGGTGTATGGTCTATAACCAAGAGAATGTTATGGTGTAAATCAGTGCATATATTATGGGATTTTAAATAATTAAAATTCCTTAAAATAAATAGAGAAGGGAATGAGTACACATGTGTGTTGATGCAATCAAGTTTATTCTTAATGCTTTGATTTAGTAATGAGTCTTCTTTATGAAGAATTAGAGTTAGAAAAGCTTTAGACCTGAACCTTGGATATTTGATGATGGATATTGGAATTTATTATGCACATAATCTAGTGTAAGTAAGAGTTTTGACATGGACATTGAGATCATTATATCTCAATTTCAAAGCTCAAGTGTGAATATACATAATCTTGAATAATGAGTGATTTAATCAACTCATCCTATAAATATGGTGATATTGAATGATTTAATTATTCAAATATATAATTATGGTGATTTTTAATGTTTTAAACACTTCAACCTATAATATGAACCCATTATTGTAGTAAAAAAGATTCGATAACAATACATCTAGGTGTAATTGATGCATCCTAGTGAGTAGTATAATTGGTAAAGTTTGTAATTTTTTGTACAATATAATGGCATACTAACCTATGATATATTTTAGTTAGAGTATATATGTCATAAATATTAAAAACTATGTTTCAAATCTATGCAAAATTGGTGTAATTTATAGGATTATAACCCAAGTGTATATCTAAATCATGAAACTGAACTAGAGATTATGCAAGTGTGGAGGTCATGTTCTTATGACATGCCAATAATAAAATATGGATACATTGAGTAAGTTTTTAATTATGGAGGTCATTTTATTATGACATTCCCCCACTATAATTTGGAAAATTTTGAGTTATAAAGGCGTAGAGGTCATGCCTTTGTGACATGCTCCAAATTGAAATCCAAAAAATTGTGAAAATGTGGAGGCCATGCATTATATGACATGACCCCATTGAAATGATCCATATTTTGAGGTGAGGGAAATGGAAAATAGTGTGTACCTTAACTCAAAATGATAAATAAGTTGTATAAATTGTATATGAATCATGTATCATATAGGGATAACATGTCAGAGTAGATATATCAATTAGGCTCATAGTATGTGATCACATCAAGTTTGAAAATGCATGATATAGATCATGTAAATGTATAGAGATTAAGGGTAAAATATCAATAATAAATAAATCACACATGATATAATTTAATTTAATTCAACTTAATTGTGCAAGGAAACCTCATACAATGTGAATGTTCAAATGCCACATTATCAAAGTGAATGACATATTTAAATATCGAATCAACATAGAATGACATATTCAAATGTCTAGTCAACATACAATAGCACAAGGGGCATAAATAAAGGAAGATATTCAAATGTTTCATAATCATGACAATAGATAATAATTCAATACACTCAAGAAATTGGCAATGTGAATGAATGATTTATAAACAGCTAACATAAGCATATTATACTTGTCATTTCATCTATGTGTTATTAAAACATTATGTAGTATAAAATATTAAGTACACTATGAATGATATGAAAATGGATATATACATGTGTAATCAATATAATATCAAACATGATAAGTTGTAAATGATCATAAATGATGTGCAACATGTATCAATCGTGACCAAATAAATAGATGCCCCCATGTACTATATGAAATGAGTAGAGGAAAGGTCTAACATTTTTAAGTTCATAGATCATGTGTCTAGGTATTCCTTTATAAAACTCAAAGATGCGTGAAACATATGTGTATATAGGAATGAAATGATACACTATCTACTAATGTAGAACAAAACAACATAAGTGCCAAGGAGCTTGTAAAATATGGGAATGCTACATTTGTTCAAATTTTTAATATTTTTTAATTATTTGAATGTTTTTATTTAAATGTTAAGGCACAATATTTTTCTAATTCTTAAGTGGTTTTATTTAAATTTTATCTAAGAGGTACATGATTTTTCCCACTTTTTTTAAATTGTAAATGGGCCCAATGAATTTCACTTAAACTTTCATTACTTGTCTTTTCTGCATTCGTATTCTTTTGGTATTATTTTATTAAAAGTTCACCCACAACAAATTCATGTGTCTAAAACTTTTTTAATATGAATATTTTAAGTGATCTTGATAGACCCGTAAATTTTTAATAGCCTATGTGCATTTTTCACTCAAGTTTTTGAAATAATATAACTATTTTTCATGATAGTCATTATATTTTATAATATACTTAAAATATGGTATTTATAGTTCAATGGGTAAAATTTAGTCTATACTATGAATGAATGATTAAGGTGTAGCTTGAGTAGGTTTGTAGACACTAGTATTGTGTGACCATAAAGTATACACCATTTTTGGTGCCAATTTATACTAAATCGTTCAAAAATAAATCCAAGGATTTTGATAATGGTTTCATTTTTCACTTCCACTTGGCCATGAGCCTATGGTTAATAAGGTGTGGAAAATGTATGTTTGATTTTGTGTATTTTGAAAAATAAATTCATTTTTTATTCTTAAATTATCACCCATTATCAATAATTGCTATTGAAGGTAGGCCAAAATGGGAAATGTTAGGCACACAATCATTGAGATGGGTGGGGGTGAATCAGTGAAGAAATCAACTCAAATTCAATTCAAATCCTTCAATCTCTTAACCATTCAACATAAGCATTCATGAAACATATAAACCATTTATTACAATGAACAAAGAAAACTATGTAATATCAAAGTACATAACACATGAATTATGTTGGAAAATCTCATGGGGAATAAAACCCACTCGAAAGCCTAAAACAAAAAGGACTATAGTCCTATAAGAGATCACAAACAAGATACTTTAGTGAATCACCCACTTCACAAGGAGTACCAACCCCAAGGCATAAATAAGCACCCACTTTCCTTTAGATGTTTAGCACCCACACAATACCTCTGATATCAGTAACTATATAAATTTGATTTCCTTCCAATCTGATACAGAAATAACTAATAATAACTCTCTTCAATCCTTTAAAAATTTTCAAGCCTTAATACACAAGCAATGAATCCAAACCAACCTTTTAGATCATTCTACACCTTTTTGTTCATCCTCAATCTTCAACCCTAAAATAACATTATTACAACATCATAAATATGACCACTAGTTCACACACATATTCTTCACAATAATCTAATCTTAAATATATCCACCAATCACACTCACACTTCTCTTGTCTTTGCTTGTCAACTCTAGAAACCTTTATCTTTGTTGATCTTTATAAAGCCTTCATGATCACTACCTTCATGGTCAGTAATAAGACATACCGTAAACCTTAAAAATTATATCACACTTAGAATTACATGAGCACCACCTCCATAGGTTTTTATTCTCTTTGATAAATCACCCTTAAGTAGCAACACCTTTTAATTAGGCCAAAGTATCCCTTTTTCATCCATGGAGACCTATTCATCTTTTTAACACATCACCAAGCAAAAATAGGAACACAATAATACTTAAAAGCACATAGGTACTTAAAATGTGACCCCTAAAACACCATTAAGTGATTAAATTCATCACTAAACACCTTTTAATATGCAAAACCTATCAACCATTTGCCTTGTACATGAAAACACCATGAACAAATAAAAATTCAACCTTTTAAGCAATGGTTCATACTAAATATGGACTGGTCAAACCTATAAAATCCATACAAATGATCCTTAAGGAGTATTAAACATTATCCAAAAGATAATTCACCATGAAACATCCAAACACTATCAAGAAAAGATCCTTCTTGGGTCACTTCTAGAATAAAGTCAAACCCTTAGTCAACTTTGAACCATAATAAATGCAAATGTATGACCATTCAAACCTCCAAATCATTTTTCTTAGATTGCCCTTGAATTTCTATACCAATTTTATTTTAACTCCATCATCAAATTAAACCATAAAAAAAAGTTATAAATAAAAATTTACAGACTGATTTTACATTGTAAATTCAAATATTTGAATCCCAACGGTGACTTTTTAATACAAATTTGACAATGGAAACTAGAGAAATTTGCTTGGTAGATCAACTTTGAGCCACCATAAATTTAGATATACATAATTTAAAAACTTGAAATTTTAAAAACATATTATAGGCACAAAACAAAATAGACCTATTTGACCAATTTCTTCTGACACCTTCACATGTGTTAATTTGGATGTCATTAATCTACTTACTCAAGAAATTTTGCAAAGATGAATAGGATAACTTAAACCTTCATAAGACTATTTAGATGGATTCCTTTCAATTCCAAAATTACACCAAGAAATTTTGACCCCTCATTTTACCCCTCAAACATCGTCAACACATCACCAACATCCATTATCTTGCCTAACCAAATAAACACTGCAAGCTCCATTCATGCTCATTAAGGCATACTTTTTCATTGAGAAACATGCATACATATCAAATCATTGAAAAAAAATTCCACCTTAGTGAAATAATTTAAAACACCTCAAAAATCTACACCTTTGTAATTTGTGTCAACACTTTTAAATGTTTTCAAAGTCAACAACAAATATATGCACATACTCTTTCTCCCTCTACAAACACTTTCTCCCCCTTTGACACAATGACAAATTGTTCATACCTAATATTCTTTATGACTTGTAAAATTTTTCAATACCAACATAAATAAGTTATATCCCCTGAGAAATGATATAAATCTCCCCCTATCATTGTGCATATCATTCCTTAACATGACTACCTCAAGTCTGCTCATTGACAACACTATTTTTTTACCATGTACTAATCTATGAAGAATAAATTAATACTATAAATAAATTAGGAGTGATCACACCTTGAAAAAACTAAGAGGGAATCCATGTAATTCACCTAAACTTAGGCACCCCTTGAGCACCTTTAGACCATCTCCAACCATGATGAAATTTCATAGTTGCCTTCAATTTTTCTCTCACAAGTCACTCCCAGAGTGAAGAATGGACATTCAATATTTTTTCAAGCATATATGATGTATAAAACAAACTAATAAACATATTTAGGGATATACATACCTTTTTATTTGAAGAAAATGACTAAAAATCATTCTTCTTCACACTAGCCTTGCCTAGAGGCCTAGTAGCCCTACCTAAACCTTGCAGAGCCCATAATATTCTATGTATGTACCCTCATGAATTAAAATTTCATATATAGAGTAAAATCATATTCCCCCTCATACATGCCAATAATAGTCATCCAAATCTTCCTTTGTACCATAGTTCCTTCACAAACTGACCTACCAATTAGCCATCTATTTACACAAAAGCCCATCCGTCAGACAAACTATACACTTAAAAATGGTTTTAAATCACTTTATGAGCACCCATTTGGCCATTTAAACTAATTTTTTATCCTTATATCTCGACTCCTTTGAGAAGGTCACTAACCCATATGGTGCAAAAATTAGGGCATTTAAAAGAAATAGGGTCAACTTACCATCTTTCAATAAATGCCAACTTATAAAACTTATATCACATGTGGAAGTCACCAATATACACCACTATAAATTTTTTTGAGGTTTGAATAATTTTTTAACCTATAGAACGATGAAATGATTTTTGACTTGCTAGCTCTTAAGCAAGGACTGTCATACCTGAGAGTCATAAAAAATATTTAACTTTCCCTCAAGAGATATTCAAATATTGAAACCACCTAGATAATATATGTATGATGTCAACACACGTTTATATGCCATAAATTCATCTTTAATACTTATAAATCTTATTTTGACACATGGAAACGTCATGACTATACTTTTAAACCCTGTTTATACACCTGTCACTATGACAAAACACCTTCAACTGATCATGGGAGTCTTATGACATCTCCATATCACCTTTTTCACATATAAACTTCAAATATAACTATCCTCTACCCTTGGTTTGCCTTATAGATCTCAAATACACCAATTTTGAAAGATGATCACTCACTAGGTAGTGAACACTAAGCAAAATGGTCAAATTACACAAATGGTCATAAAATATTCATGTGACCAATACAATACATGAAACCCCATGGATTTCACTTAGACACATCCTATTTAACATAAATATAAACCTTACCTTCAAAATTAATGATTAGGCATGTTAAACCAAGCATCAAAAAATGACTAAAAGTTGCCTTTAGGAACAATGTCCCTGAGTAGATTTCTTGAAGCTTTTCATCACAAACCTTTGGAGAAAGATCATGAAATTGTTATTCCCCCTTAAATAATGAACTTATATGATCAACACAAGGCTTGTTCAACATAATATCATCTATTATTATACCATAATGGTATTAGTCTTAAAGACCAATCAACAACTCTACATAGTTCTGTACTAACTATAGCCTTGTATACATCACCTAGAGCACACACACTTGCTTCTACATATGAAAGATGTTTTTAAGAATCATAGGTAGATACACCCACCTATCATATAGAGACTAAAGGTCCTAAAACATATAATAGTCCCACATCTCCATGCTCTCATTTAACTTACATTCTTGCCTCATTATTAAATTGACTTTGAATGGGTTCTTAACTTCATTCTTTCCTTTTGACTTATAATCTTGCTTGATATTCTTGTCCACTTGGGTAGATAAGACTTGATATTTGACACTTAAACTTTTACCTTGTTATATCATGACAAATAATCCATTTTGAACCTATTTTTCATTCACCTCGTTGGGTCTCCATTCATTATGGCTCATTTTCTTCATTTTAGGATTGACGTTCTTTGAAATAGAATTCTGACCATTCCTATAGAACCTTGCTATGTGTCCTCTCTCTTGAAACATGAAACAAATGAAGTTTCTCTTATTGTAAATAACTTGTTTATGCATCATATGATTACTCCTTTAAATTTCATTACCCCATTCATACATCTAATCATATAATTTCTTGATGAAGGCATTGCAAGACCTTGCAATATGACCAATCCCTTGACACCTGTAACATGATATGTCATGCTTTCCTTGTGGATTGGTTGACTATATTGAGTGATGATATTATTCATGTTTATCATTATCTTGCCCATAATTCCATCCAAATATCTTACTAAGAGCTTTTATTTTGAAATCAATAATCCTATGACCGAACTGATGAGAAGAATAATAGTAGCCATTGAAGGAGTTATCATACCTTATTTCATTGAGTTTCTTGATTTGATTTGAACTTTTGTAGATTTTGAAGTTTTCATTCTTATTATATTATTATTATGATCTATCACCACTATCTCCTCAATCTTCTTATCCTTTTACACATATTCATTGAACCCCTATGCCTGACTTGTCATTTTAGACATTTTGATTACACAATATGTCATTAAGATCAACTTTACTTTTCTAAAAATTTTGATATGTTTCAAGATTTCTCAAAGCTTCATCTAGTTTCACCTACAAGGACTCCATCTCTGATTTAAATTTAGCACATTCTTCATCCTTACTCTTTACCTCTTCATAAAGGGTAAAAACCTAAGTTTCAAGATGTTGAGCAATTTCATCATGATCTTTGACTTCATTACTCAACCTTTCTTCAAAGAAGCAAATTTTCTCCTCATAGGTATTGATAAAATATGCTTTATTTTTGTTCCTTCCTTGTATAAGCTTAGAATATTCTAAGGTATTCATATATTTGTATTAAAGAGAGACTTTTTCATCTTCTTCTTATCTATCTCCACCAAAGAGATCTCTACATAGAGAACATTCACCTTCATCATCATCAAGAGACATGAAAAGTGTCTCATTGTTCTCATCATGAGATAATTCATCACTATCAGATGTGTTTCATTCTTCTTTAGTAGATGAGATACTATCTTCATCATGGTAAAAACTCTTATTGCCTTTGTATGACTCCTTGTCATTTATCCTACTAAATAACTTCTTGTACTTGCTAGGACCCTTGGATTTCTTATGCTACTCCACTTGAGATTCATTATGAACTTCATTGTATTTATACTTGCCTCTATCTATGAGCTTAACTACAAAATTACCAACTTTACCACACGAAAAATATATAAAATGAAGCTTCCCTTCATATTTACCTTATCCTACATTCAATTTTCTTGAAGGTTGCTTCTTTATTTGGTGAGTTTCCCTCATTGACTTTCATCTCATAGGTAGTAGGGATGTCATGAAATTCATCCATCTTTATCTTCATGAGGTCATGCATTTCTTCTACAACAAATTTTTTTGAATCAAGCTTGAGGGTGAGAGACCTTTACACCTTTTATACTACAGTAGCTTCTTCAATTTCCTCTCCAAGACCTCTAATAATGTTTACCACCTCATATTACCTTAGAACATAAGATGCCATGGTATCTTCTTCCTTAATTTTGAGGCCTTTAAATTGACTTTGATAGGTCTATAACTTGTCTAACTTAACTTTTGAATCCCCTTCACAGATATTCTATAATTTGTCCCATATTTCCTTGGTAAACATGTAATATATTACCTTGGTGATCTAAACCTCTTATAGGCCACAAATGATAGCATTAATATATATAAAATTATTCTAAATAAACTTCTTGTTAGTTTCCCTAGTTGTAGGAGTAGGGGGTGTAGAATACCCATTCATAATAAATTGTCAAATGTCAAAACATAGAGACATGATATAGGTATTCATTATTTCAATATAAAAATCATATTTATATCCATTGAATAGTGGTTCTTTATTTTTACAAAAACCACCTTGCATTTGATGACTACCCATTATACCTTTGATCACCTTCAAGTGATTAAACTTATAAAAAAGGTGAGGCTCTAATACCATTGTTAGAGGTAAAATCACTGAGAGGGGGGTGACTCAACGATGCAATAAATTCAACTTAAATTACAATCCTATAAAATCTTAACCATTAAACATAACCATTCATGAAAAATATAAACCATTTATTATAATGAACAAAGAAAACTATGCAAGATCAAAGTACATAACACATGAATTATGTGGGAAACCCTAATGAGGAATAAAACCCATTCTCAAGCCTAAAAAAAATTGGAGTATAGTCCTATAAGATATCACAAAAAAGAGACTTTAGTAAATCACCTACATCACAAGGAGCATCAAACCTAGGCATGGACAGACACCCACTTGCCCTTAGATGTTAAGCACCCACATAACACCCCTAATATTAATAACTCCAAAATTTTGATTACCTTATAATTTTATGGATAAATAATAAATGTCAAATCTCTTAAACCCTTCACACTTTCTCAATCCTTCACACCCATGCAATACATCTAAAATAACCTTTTGGATCAATCTACACCTTTTCACTCATCCTCAAGCTTTAACCCTAAAAGAACAATGTTAAAACATCATAAATATGACTAATATATCACACAAATATTCATAACATTAAATTTATATTAAATATATCCAAAAATAACACTCACATTTCTCTTTCTTTGCTTGTCAACTCTAGAAACCTTCACCTTTGTTTATGCTCTATATAGATCCTTCATGATCACTACCTTCTTGGTCAGCCATAAGACATACCTTACCCATTAAGGATTATATAAAACATAGAATAAAGTCAAAACCATCTATATAGGTTATCCATATCTTTGATATATCACCCTTAATTAGAAACATCTTTCAATTAGGCCAAAGTATTCCTTTTAGGTCCATGGAGACCTATTCATCTTTTTAACACTTCATCAAGTAAAAATAGGATCACAAGTCTACTTAAAAGCACATATTTACTTGACAAATTACCCCTAAGACACCCTTAATTTATTATATTCATCACTACACACCTCTACATATGGAAAACCTATCAACCATTTACCTTTTCAATGAAAACACCGTGAAGACATAAAAAGTTAATCTTTCAAGCAATGGTTCATACTGAAGATGGATTGTTCAAACCTCCAAAATATATACATATGATCCTTAGGGAGTATAAAAAATTATAAAATATATAATTCACCAAGATACATAAAAAAATTATCAATAAAAACTCAAACATCCTTCTTGGATCACTTATAGAAGAAAGTCAAACCCTTAGTCAACTTTGAAATGTATTAAATACAAATGTATGACTCGTCAAACCTCTAAATCATTTTTCTTGGATTGCCTTTGAATTTATAAACCACTTTTAATTTTAATACATCATCAAATTCCTCGATCATAAAAATTTATTAAAAAAATATTATAGACTGGTTTTTCTTTGTAAATTCAAATATTTGAATTCCAACAATCACTTTTAATGCAAATTTGACTATTGAAAGTAGTGAAATATACCTAGGATAAAAACTTTGAACCACCATAAATTTTGAAATACATGATTTCAAGACCTGAAATTCTAAACACATGTTATAGGCACAAAATTAAATAGACCCATATTACTACTTTCTTCTGACACCTTCATACATGAGAATGTTGATGTCATCAATCTACTTACTCAAGAAATTCTACCAAGATGACTAGGATAAACTAGACCTTCACAAGACTATTTAGATGGATTAATTTCACTTCAAAAAGTAAAAAAAGAACACTTGACCCCTTATATGACAACTAAAACATGGTCAACACATCACCAACATCCATCATCTTGTCTAACCAAACAAACACTGCAGGGTTCATGCATGCTCACTAAGAAACACTTTGTCATTGAGAACCATGCATAAATATAAACTAAAGGAAACTCTTGGCCACCTTAGGGACATAATTGACAAAACATAAATAGGAAATAATATTAGTCATTTAAAATATAAAGATGTAATATTAGGTGGTATATTTAGGTGGAATGGCCTCCACCCATTAGTTAAAATATTCTATAGCTATAATTAATGACCAGCTAAGAATACAAACTTTATTTTTCCAATAAAATAAAAGATGTGATAAAGATAGGGGCCATGGTGAGAAAATGGGTCATAATTTGTGAGATGGATCATGATTTATGTAATATTTATAACATTATAATCATAGTTTGTCATGATCAATACATTCATTTTCCATTGTCAGCCAATAATATCATTTGCATAATAATTTTGGGACATTATCTAGCCACTGAAGTGTCCTATCCATTCACTATCATGTATTTATAAGAGTGTGATTAATTATACATATTTTTTTAAGAGCCAAATTAATCTTCCATCAAATTTTCATTTGAACAAATCATTTCCAATGATAACATAATGAAGCACCTTTCATTACACTTATAATTTCATGTAAAATGGTTTGGTATGTAAGCATGGTATAAGAAATTATAATTTTCATTATACCATTTTATATTTTTAGAGTTAATTATGATATAAATAAATGATAAGGCATCCATTATTTTTACATAATTGATGGTTTTCTTGATTACTATATTTTAAAATTGATGCAATCATCTTGATATTAAAATGCATTAAAGATATCACACCAACCATTGTGTTTACATGGCATTCATCCTTACGTTGGATACTATCAATAGAAAAGGTGTCAAATGGTTTTTTAAATATGTCCATCATTTATTTATATGGAATTAAGTTCTCATATTTAGTTTTATAATGATTGGTAATTTTTTTAAAGACCAATTGAGAGTTTCCAAAAACTAGGATATCCTTGATATGAAGTTTTTGTGCTATGGATAATTTCATTATCAAGCCTCATATTATGACACATTATTGGTGTAATAAAATTCTAATTTATAAGAGAATGGAATGAATTTTCCCTTAGGAGTATAAAATATAATACCTATACCTGCATCTGTCATACATCAAGATCCCTAAAAGAACATTTTACATGGTTTATTGGATATATTAAAGCCTTGGTAATTAGGGATGGATCTGGTAATGGAGACACCACTAGTTGATCAGATATAACTTGACCTTTTATTTATTTTTTTAATATAATCTTGATATAAAATTATGTGAGATACATCACCCATTTAGTTAAGCATCTAGTTAGGTGGGTTTTGTTTGTGAGAAAATATAATGGATCTTCTTTAATTTTAACATGGATTTAATTATTGAGCAAGTAATATCTTATTTTTGTGTAGAAAATTACAATGCTAAACATAATTTTTCAATTGGAGTATATCTATATTCATAATTATCTAATTGATGAACTATGTAATAAATCATGTGATTCCAATGGTTGTCATCACATTGTGCTAACATAACCCCCAAGGCCTCATGAGTTACTAAGATATAAAGGAGTAATGGTTGATTTTATATAATATGAATATGTAAAGATGGATTTATTGAATATTCCTTGATTTGTTAAATCTTTATTGATAAACATCATCCCATATGAATTTCCTTTTTTTTAGTAATCATGTGAAAGGAATCATGTTATCAACCAACTAAGAAATGAAGCATCCAATCACTTGAATTATATCTTTCAAACATTGTAGTTCTTTAAAATAGGTTGGTGGTGGCAACTCAATAATATATTTTATATTATTTTCCATCCTATTCAATTCTTCACTTGGAAATAATGTATCCCAAGAGATTTATAGAAGATACTATGAGAACACATTTATCTAGATTTAAATGCACATTAAATTTTGTAGGCATTCAAATATGTATCATAAATTTATGGTATAATATTATCAATGTTTGGATTTTATGAGTAAATAATTGACATATTAATCTATGGTTTTATGGATGAAATAATGTAAAACATGTGTCATTTCCCTTTGATATGTAGTTCCTTCATTTTTGAGTCTTAAAGTCATGCTAATATAACAAAATGTTCCCCTAAAGGTGGTAAATGTTGTTTTTTATTGGTCATATAGTTTAATTTTGATTTGGTTATAGCCAAAAAAACCATCCATAAACAAATTTTTTTGGAGAGTTGTCAATGATGTCATAGTGATATCATGAAGGTGTCTAGGTGAGTGGATAAAGTGCCTTGATAGTCTAAGTGACAATGACAAAGTGTGTAATGTGTTTGTCTTAGTATGCTTGAAGGAGGCTTGGTTAATCTTCTATTTTGGTATGGTTAAGAATAATTAGGGATGGGTATGGTGAATTTAGGTTGTGAAAGAGGTCATATAAGAGGTCTTATATGCTTTGAGGGATTATGTGTATGAGTGGATTTCATCTGGTTTATCATTGTTTTCATTTAGACATTTTGGGGTTAGTGACAAAACATTTGAGTAGATAGTTTGATGACATAACCATTGCCACATGTGGATGAGTAATGGGGAGTTGGTCATATGGTTTTGATCACATTTATACCTATTTTATATCCACTAAATCTTAGGTCATGCAACTAAGCTCAACATAAGATATGAAAGTGAAAAGTTGGGCTCCCAGGTATTTTGATAGTGTTTTCCCATATTTAGACAAATTTGTAATATATCAAGAAAATTTGAGTAGGTTTTTTGATGTTGTTATATTTCACATGTGTGAAGATACAATGAAAAAATAATCATATGGGTTTGTTTAGTTTTATGCCTAGTTGATTTACACTAAATTTTAGATCATGCAATACAGCAAATCAAAAGATATGCATGCACAAAGTTAGCCTTCTAGATAATTCTTGGCATAGTTGGATTTGTGGTAGAAAAATGTAAGCGAATAGATTAATGGATATATATCTCACATGTGGAAAGGTTTTAGGAGTATTTTGACACATGGTTTGGTTTTCCTATGTGAGGAGATCATATGGGCTAAATTTTAAATCATGCATCTAAGCACAATAAAACTTATTAAGGTGTAAAGCTAACATTAAACATAGATTACAAAGGTTACCATAGTCAAAGTTTCATAATTTAAATTTGGAGAAACATCAATGGAGCACACTTATTCCAAAATGTTAAAATGCTACAAGATGGTGCCAAATGTTTGATGCTTAACTTTGATCAGAGATAAATTTCAAGCTTCTTCCAAGGATTAATAGTGATTAGATATTTGTACTAATCGATATCAATGGTGTTAATTAAATCCAAGAGGTCTAAGTGAAATTTTTCTATAATTTTTAAAGCAAGGACTATACCATAGAGATCGACGGTTCATGTTGAGTCAATATTATAAGATTACATGAAATGAGGTCAATTGTTCAAAGTTTAACATTTGGGCATTGGTGCACTATGCATTAAAGTTTGAATAAGATCAAAGGTTCAGGTTTAATCTAAAGACATGCGAGCATGAGATGCAAGAAAAGTAACTAAGGTTTAATTGTGACTATTTGCATTTGAATATTTGAATTTAACAAAGGAAAAACTAGTGCTCTGTATTTTGGCTATAACTTTTGATCCAAGACAAATTTGTTCATGGTGTAAAAATTAAATTTGTATAAGACTCCAAGTTGAATTTGGAAATATAGATTTGAATGTCTAAAATTATGTAAAATAAAATCTATAAAGGTTCAAATTTGACTATGTGTTCATACATGTTCTAAAAATAACCTGACAAGGGTAATTAAGCTTGTGTTGATGTTATTTCGATGTTTCATGATGTCTTAGCTATTAGAGAATGTTTTATAATCCATGAGGATATTATATATGTATTTTATAAGTGTGATCAATCTATCTTGAGTATGAATAATGCTTAATAAGTTGACTCATGATGTACCTATGCACGAGGTCAATGTTTGAATTATTTGAGCATATGTAGAAGTAAGAAAAGTTGACTATGCTTATTTGAAGATGTCTAAGGGAATATAAAGAGTGGAACCATGTATTTAAAATTGGTCTTGTGTTATTAGTTTTCTCATAAAAGTGTCAAAGAGGTGAATGGGTCATGATACGACCTAAAAATTGACTTAGGCTTAATTAAAAGAGAGTTGTGCTTAAGTGTTACCCATGTAAGATGCCTTAAGGGTTAAGACATGCATAATGGCTAACCAATATGTTGATAATAATGAATTCTCTATAAATAGTGAAATCAAAGATGATGATTTATAGATTTGAAAGAATTGGAAAAAGCTTGTATAAGAAGATTATGTAAAATAAGAATGAGAGGAAGAGTGCCATGTGGATCGGTTGATGTGCATAGTAGATTGAAGACTAAGTGTATGACATGTAGGTCATGATTATATTGAAAAAATATCTCTATTATATTATTAGAATATGTGAAAAGGTCTGTGTGTGCATATGAGGATAGTTTGAGTGAAGAAGGAGAGAAATTATGGCATGTCTATGTGAGAGGCTTGTATGAGATAGAGAGGAAGTTTGTGTAGGGGTTATAAAATTTGAGATCCATCATCAAGTGTTAAATACATTAGTTCTAAGGTGGAGTTTTTCATTTAAAATGAGGGTCTAAAGGAATTGATCTTCCTTAGGGGTAGTTGTTCCTTGTGAAATAAGTGTTTCACTAATGTCCTTTGGTCAGGTGGACTTGATCAAGGTTTTTGGTCTAAAGGACTTAACTAGTCTCTTATTTTTAATCTATTATAGGATAAGTAGCCCATGTGTTTTAATCTTGAGAGTGGGTTTTATTCACCATGAAGGTTTCCCATAGGAACTATGTGTTGTATGTTTGATCTTGTGTATGTATCGAATGAATGAGATTTATTGTTAATGTCACTTGATCAAGTTGATATATGCTAATTATTTAATAGCTTTAAAGGATTAGAATTGAGATTGAAATATCTAGGCTCACTGATTCACCCACCCTCTCAGTGATTTTAAGTCTAATAATTGGTATCAGAGTGGGTCCTTTGGTAAAGGCTTGATAGCTTGAAAGTGATCTAAGGTACAATATTGGTATTCATCAAGGAGGTTTCTCTACTAATAAAAAACCAATGTTCAATGGATCTAATTATAATTTTTGGAGTGATATGATGAGGACATACATTATGTCTTAAGGGTTTGATGTATGACAATCTGTTGTGGATGGTTATGTTGTTCCTACTAATCCTCTCATTAGTGCTATAAATAAGAAGTTGTTTGAGAATAATTCTAAGGCAATGAATGCCATTACTTGTGGTCTTATAGAGACTGAATTAACCAAGGTAATCCATTGTAAATATACTAAATATATATGGGATAAAATTTAGATCATTTATAAAGGAGATTCAAAGGTCAAGCTTGCTAAGTTTTACACTCACATAAGGCAATTTGAAAGTCTCAAGATGAAGGAAGAAGATTCTATGGCATCCTTTCTATAAAGAGTTGATGAGATTATGAAAATCATCAAAGATCTTGGAGATAACCTTGAATAGGCTAATTTTATCAAAATGTATTAAGGTCTCTACCCTAAATTTTGATACAAAAGTATTTTCTATATAAGAAAGTCATGATCTTACTCAGTTGAAGATGGATCAATTGTATGGCACCCTCACTTCCTACGAGATGAGAGTAAATGATGATATACCACCAAAGAAGGAAGCAAATTTCAAGACTGAGATAACAACACAGAAGAAGATCCAAGGTAATAAACCAAAGGTAGATGACATTTTTGATATAGATGAGGATGAAGTAATTGCTTTGATTTCAAGGAAATTGGAAACAAGTTTAGGCAAGTATAAGGGTAGACTACCCCTCAAAGGCTTCAATTATGGAGAGGTAGGACATTTGGCTAATAAGCACACTCATAAGTATAAGAAGGATGATGATGAATAGAATGATCAAGGTCATGATGATGGGAAAAGATCATTTAGGTTTGATAAAAGTAAAAAGAGGTTAAGAAGGTTTGACAATAAGAAGTACTTCAAGGACAATAGGAGTCTCTACAACAAATAAGATTTCATCTCATCAAGTGAGAGTGAAATTAGTAACTCAGAGTATGATAATGAACATGGTGGTCCTATTCAAGATACATATTTGTTTATGGATGAGGAAGGTAGTTGCTCACATCAAAATGGGTCTACTTGGAGTGATTCATATGATGATGAAGATGAGGTAGACTATGAGACTACATTAACAAATTCTCTTGAAGAACTTAAGATTGAGAAGAATATTAACAAGAATATGAGGACCAATTTAGTGTGTATGAGGCAATAATTAATGAAGACACCAAGGATCATGAAGGTATGATCAAGCATCTCAGTTTTCAATTGGAAATTATATCTACAAGCTTAAAAGATAAAAAAAATGAATGTGCAAGGTATGTAATTGAAAATGAGTCATTAGAAGCTGAGATAGAGAAGACATCTAGTAAATTGAAGTAATTTGTGAAATTTAAAAGTATATAAAGTGATATAGACAATATTTTGTGTGGTCAAAAGCATGCAAGTGATAAGACTTATCTTGGATACAAAGAAGAACTAGAGAATGCAACTCAAGACAAGATGAAGACAAATATAAATGTTGACAAAATTTGAACCTAAGTCAAATTTGGGTCAACCCATAATTTTTTTAATTTTTAAGAGAAGGTTTCATAGGTCCTATGTGGTCATCTATTGTCCTACATGTCTCACTTACCCTTTCCTTAGTCCTTGCTAAAACCCATTCTCTTTGTACTAGCCTAGTCAACAAAACTCAACATTGGTCAACTATGGTAAAAATTATTAAAAGGATAAATTAATTTTTTAAATGTCTTAAAATTTTCTTTGATATGTTTCAATGTGTTTACAAGTCATAAATTAACCACTTGCTAGGTTTTAGGTGTTAAAAAGGTCATTCGGCCACTTCTCTATCTAATTAATTGACTTGTAAAGAGGTGGGAGTTATAAAATATGTCATCAAGGTGAAAATAAATGTGTATATGGTAAAATCACGTCACAATTAGTTAGGGGATAGTTATAAGTCTATTATGAGCATGAAATGGTAGTTTTTCCTCTAAAATAGGAGATTTTAAACACTTGTATAGAGTTCTCAAGTCCACCATCAATTGAAAACATGGTAGAGTGACTATTCACCTCCCCATAGGTCATTTTGAATTTTTTTATTTCAAGGATAATTTAAAGAGGTTCAAGCACTCACTAAGGAAGCCAAGAAAGGGTAGGTTCAAGCACTCACTAAGGAAGTTACAGGTGAAATTGGAAATAGTAATTATGGGGGTGGATAGTAATATAAGTTAAATTCAATTTAATATAAAAAATTTGATATTTTGTGCCTCCTTTACAATCAATCATTTACACTCTAGGAAGCTTTTTATGGAATTGTATTCAAGACGGGTGTAATGTTTCCATTTGTTTCTTGTTTTCAGGAATCCAGGGAGATTTGTAAGTTTGATGAGGTGTTTTAATGTTTTAATATGGTCATCTCCATGAGTTTTAAATCACTTAACATTTATATTTCAATTTCCTTGAAGGAGGATTTCAAAATGTGTTTTTTTCTCAAAGTTTGCATTCATGGACATGTAACCTAAGTTTTACAGAGTAGAAGAGATATCCATGGGAGGTTTTAATGTGATTGGATCCATGTTTGAAATATGATTCTATTCAATGTCATTTTTAGAGATCAAATAAATTTACCATTCTTCAAGCTAATTTGTCCAATTTTCCTTGTTCACTGTCTTGTTAGCAAAGTGTGCTCATACTCAAATTTTACAGGAGTTCAAGAGGATATACAATGGTTAAAATGATGGGATCCATGGTGTAATTGATTTTTGTATATCCAAAATTCTCAAATATATATGGATTTCATGTTATTAATTTAAGGATGTTGCACAAGAAAAATTTTCCTTCAAAATAATGAGTTGGCTGTACTTGGTCCCATAGTCCCTAAATCACCAAAATAGAATTCTTATGTGTTTTTAACATTTTCATATTTTGATATAATGGTGGTTTTGAAGGATAATTATTTTTTCACATTGTGTCCCTATCCAAAAACAAGGCCTAAGTTAATTTTTAGGGGTAGAGGATGAGTGGAAGATTTTTCAAGGCCTAAAAGTGGCTAAAAACTACTGAAAAAGGGTAGTGATGTCTATAAGAGGTTGATGGAAAAGTGACTTTGAAATTATTATGGAAGTTTATAACTATGACATCAATTTAAAACCATACTAAATGATTCAAACACCATATACGATCCAAAATGATAGTGACAAAGTGGAATTTGATGTTTTGAAACTTGTTAAGCCCTTCCTTGTCCATACATAGGGTTGGGAAGGAGCACCTACAACTAGGTTAGTGAACAATGAGTTGGAAGTTAGAATTTAGACCTTGTTTTGATCCTTAAATGAGAAAGAGAGTGTTTTGTGTTATAAGTACACTCATGAGAAGATATAAAACCTACCAACAAGCCATAAACATCATCATAAGTACCTACAATAGGGGTAGAACATGATTGTCATAGTCAGTAGGGTTATCCTTGATGAGGGCCTAAAACATGAAGTTATGATATCTTGAAGGTTATCAAGTGAAATAATAACATATATATAAGTCTTGTAGGGTGTCAAAGTTGCTAGGACTTAGACTTATGAGTTCATTTTCGAGCCTATGACCTCTCATCTCATCAAGCTTCCCAAATAAGGTTTTTAGGGTGTCCCATATGTCTTTGGGAGTCTTGGAAGTTTCTAAATGGAAGAGAAGTTTTGGAGACATGGAAAATCTCAGTAATCCATAGGTTTCATCACTACGGTTGTACCACCTAACCTTTTTAGCATTAGTGTTGGGTTCTACTTTAGTACCCATGGTGATCCTATATAACCTGTTGATGGCGTAAAATTGCGCTAGGTCTTAGCCAATCAACAATGGGAAGTTTCAAGCTATGGGATAATGCGGCTTAAAACAACCTCCAGGTTTTAAACAAGCCAGTCTCTTCTATTTTATAGGTGTTGGGGAAAAGGGATAGGAGACTAAATAAAAATACAAAATGTAGGAATTAAAACCTAACTATGATGATGCACCTAAGTGTAATCCTAATCCTATCCTGAGCATAGAGTGACTATTATAGGATTCTATTACATTTAAGAGCAGACAAATGCATGATCAATGTAAAAGATTGGAATAATAGAAACAGAGGCTCACAACAAGGGAGTCTTTTGGATGAGATATAGGAATTGTCAACAAAGGCATAGTGTTCTATCTTCTTAATGGAATCCTCCAATCATATAAGAGGCACAGAAGTCACGCACAATTATGTAGAACTTTGGACTCTAGAAAATGGGACAAAAGCAAATAACATTTCCAATCACAACACTAGAAAATCTACAACATAAGCTACTTTGTAATTGACATAGATAACATCAATAAGGGCATAGTATTCAATTTTCTTTTGAATCTTCATGTCATACAAAAGATGCAGAAACACACACAGTCATATAAATCTTTCAACTCAGGAAAATGGAACAAAAGCAAATGATATTATTGGTCAAAAATATAAATATTCTAAAACTATAGAATCCCCCCCTTTTTTTGATTTTACAATCCTACTTATATAGCTTTAGATGTCTCCTTCGATCACTTTCTTTCCCACACAATTCCACTCCATCCTTCACTCGCAAGGGACAAAATAGATGGTGCATTTAATGCCTTGTATGCATCCTGGTCTTATCAAGAACTACCCTAACTACGGCATGGCAATCCATGTCTAGTACCTCTCTTTGTGCCTGAATTTCTTTATTCCATCCCTATTTTGGCCATTCAACTCTCTCTTTTACCTCTGCTACTAGGGGACAAATAGACGGTGCTTTCAATGCTTTAGAGCCCCAAAAATCTACCTGATGCACTGTTCTATCTACCAGGAATAACTTCTACCTATTTTCCCTCCATCTTTGTTGTAGCAAATAGATGGACATAAGGACACTTAGTTAATTTATGAAATTTCTCTCCTCTTGATCTAGAAGGCACCAGAGGATGACACTTGCCCACTTCTACTTTCTTTATATTTTTTGAGGAACACCGCACCTTTGACACCTATCACAGCCCACTTCCTCGATACTTTGTAGCTTTATTGAAACCAAACTCATTGCATTCTTTGCCTTGATAACCCTTAAGAAGGATGGGTGCACGTGGCAATCTTTACTTGTTGACACTCAACACTTCATCGGTACTTTAAAATATCATCTGGGACCCACTACAATCTTCATTTGGTGATTAGGCTTAAAGGTGGTCTCTCAAAAGTTGATATGTGGCAACCTCTGTTGCTCCTGGGAAGATACGTGGCATCTTCTACTTTTCCTACTAGGGGTATGTGGTGACTTCCACTTTCTTCAGAGATGGAGTAGAGAGGGACCCAGAAGGTGACACTTGGCAGCCTCCACTGCACTTCAATACTTAGCAAAATGAATGATGCCTTTATGCATTGAATGGAAAGCATTGGACCCAGGAATTGAAATAAAGGCTCTTGGTAGTCGACACATGGTGTCTTCCATTGCTTCTTTAAAAAGGTAATTTATGGCCTCCACTACTGCCACCTGGCACCTTCCACCCTCTCTATTGCTTAGCTCATTAGAATCCTTTGTCAAAATAAGAAACACGGGTTCCTCTTATGATACGTAGATGCTGACACATGGTGTGTTCTGTAGTTCTATAAAAAGCTACAATGAGGTCCTTGAAAGTTGTCAACTATCCATCTTCATCTCATAGAGGCTGACACGTGGCTGCTTCCACTTGAATCCAATACTTAGGCCAAAATTGAAATGAAAGGAACAAAAGGGGGAAAAAGGAACTGTGTTCTGAGGAAGATACTTGGTAGCTTTTGCTACACTTTGATACTTAGTAAAATGAATGCATCCTCTGCATCAAAACCCTGCAGCTTCATCCTCGATATGCAGGAACCAAAACTGCAATGCTCGAACCAAAAAAATAAATTAAAAATGACATAGAGTAGGAAATTACTCTACAATTATTGGCAACCTCCAAGACTTTTGAGCCTACTCAAAAAGAACCTGACTCCCGCTTGATCAAAATTTCAAAATTTATAGCTTTAAAAGAGCTATTTGGTAGAAAGACCACTCATGGTCAGATAATCCTTGCTTGCTCTATAGTTCCACAAAGGCCAGATCAAGGTTGATAATATCCTTGTGTGAAAAGGTTTACAAGATTTGGACCATGGATTTCAGCTTGGATTCTAGTTGGAAAATAGGAATCAAAATAGTTTCGACCTCTGGGGCTGAGGAATCATCCTGCAAGCTTTGGAAAATTGTTTGATCCCTTTGTTTAGCTGACATCAATGGTTGAAGTTAATCAACCATCAGGACTATCTTTGCATCTAGAAATAAGGAAGGCAGGCCTAGTTACACCAAATCTTTAATGTGGTGTCTCATCTCATCGATGCCTTCTTTCACGACATTGAGATAGCTTTTGCAACTGTTGGTCACATCATTACGACTGAGCTCCTCATTGACCTATTTTGTGGTGGCCATTCTATATGGAATTCCTACAGCTACTAATGTTGCATCCCTTGTGTCATAGAGCTTCTCCAATAATGAATGGGAGTTTTCAACTCTTTTGGGAATCATGGCTAGAGTTTTCTATACTAAATTTTCCACCCTTTCACACAGTTACTGTGTATTGAGTAGGAAGGTGAAAAATGGCTTGAGCTAGAGAATATCTAAAGAGATTCTCACCCACACTAACTCATAGAGCTCCTTCACCAGTTGCACTAATCTAATAACTCTTGGCCTATTGGTTAGCTCAATTTCTAGTTGTGTTATCCTCTATTGCTTAGCCTAGAGTTGGGCTTGAAAAGCTGCAATCTTTTTCTATTCTTCCAGCAGCCCTTGTTGTGATTGGGTAACCCATAGTTGGAGTCCTTCGACTCTTCCCTACAATGTTGAATTTTCCCATCTTAGAGATATTACTGCATCCTTCACAAGTGCAAGCTCCATCTTCAATGAATCATTTTGGGCTTGAATTGTCTATTGAGTCTGGAGGGAAACAGTAGCTTGCAACTATTTCTGTAGACTAGCTATCTCGTTGTCTTTCCTATTTATTTGTTTGGCCAAACTATTATAGTTTACCTTATCTTGGGCTAAATCAACCTCCATCTTCTATAGTCTCCTTGATTTCTTCAAGTAATCTTTTGTGACTGTAGAAGTGGATTCAGTTAGCAACTCGGCTTTGTCTTGAGGCCTGAACAGGGACATGTCAATGGCCACTACGTTCATGGTGTAGTCTTCCAGCTGCATTTGTTCACTTAGCCTGGCAACGTTGGGTGACAAATGGGTCACCATTAGTTGTTGTTGGATGGGGTCAATTTTTGACCTCAAATGTGGAATAATTGACATTTTATTCTCCTTAATCATCTTCTTCTCTAATTAGGCTTCTCTTGCCTTCCTAGAGGCATCATCATACATCTGAAAGGTGGAAGGGGATGCAATATGTCCCCATACGAAGGAAAATCCTTGTGGTAGGCCATATTGGAGAGCCATTGGCTAGCTAGGGGTGAGTTGTAGGGGCATCTTTCTGGGAATGGAGGGGGAGAAATAGGGTATGTTAAGGCTTGAGGCACCAAGGATGGGGTGAATTGCGAAATGAGAATGGCAGCAGTAGCGAGAGGTGTCATCTAACTAGGTGGAGGCATAACATTGATAGGGTGAGGAATGGATTGAGAGGGAGGAGGGGGAGTAATTCCTACCCAAGGAGAAGTTGCAGTGCTCTATAATGGGCACTATGAAGGCTCTTCTTCCTCTTCTAGGTCTAATTGAAACTGTACCATTTTTATTTTTTTGGTTGTCTCAGCCTCTGGCTACATTTGTCTCCCTTCTACCTCTTTTGTTTCTAGTGGCACATGTGGGGAACTAGGGAATTCAATTACTCCTGATGATGTGGAGGTTTGTGGTGGTGAAGATACCACACTTATTTGTTGTTCTGTGGTAGCTATAGCTTGCTTTGAAGTCTGTGGTTGTTGGCTTGGTCCTGCTCTAGCTACTTCTTACTCTGCCCCAAGTGTCAGCATTTGGCTTATGTTTAGGCTAGAAATAGGGGATGGATGCAATTCATCCCAAAGTTCTTCCCACATTTCATCTAAGTATATGCCCTCGAAGGTATGGGTGGTCTAGGAGATTTCTTGCTTATATTTCCAATAGGCTTTAATTTTCTCTGCATCCCAACCATTGTTCCTTAGCATCCTTCTCAAGCCAGAGGTCATCCTGACCTTGGGATCATAATCCCTCTATTTATCATAGAAGGTCTCACATGGCATATTCGATGGGAGAGTTAGGTCTGTCAACTCGATATAGAGACCAGGGGTGTCTTCTGTAAGATTTTTCTTGGTTTCCCAACAGGGGCAAATTTCATGCACGATCTTGGTTCCAATTCTATTTTTCCTCACTATGGAGGCTATAAAATCTGTTGGGTCATAAACCCACTTGTCTTCAATCAATAGGAAGCCCAGGGAGGTTAACTTTGTTAGTATCATGGTCTCAGCTTCTTTGGCCTCTAGGCTTACATTGCCTACCATCCAAGGGAGGTTGTACATCCTCCTTTTCTTCTTCCTAGAGCCATATTCATTGTCAACCATTGACACCTACCTCCTAATTTCTAGGAATGCTAATCGAAGAGCCAAAACTTTTGATAGCAATACTAACTCCCCAAAAAATTCATGGACCCTTAAGGTCATGTGATGGGCCCCAAAATAGTAATCACATGGGATGGGACAACTAACCAAGAGGTTCATGACACTTGGGAATAACCTGTTTATAACAGGCTTAGGGCTAAGGCAATAGAGGATAGGGGTGACAAATAATTCCCAAAAGTCATATGTGTCACTATTTTTTGATAAAATATGCATCCATGCAGACATAGGGATGGTTCTTTAGGGGTTGAAGGCTAGGTCATATAGGTCCAGGCTCATAAATTGGGAGAAGAGGTTAGGGTTTTGGTGCAAAATGAGATGGAATAGATAGGATGAATACTTGAATATTCCTTGTGCTCTAAATTAGGTCAGCTGCTTGACCATTGAGAAGGCAAGGAGCTTGGAGAAGTCAAGAGAGTACTCTTGTGTCTTGTCAACTATTTTCAACCTAAAGAGGATGTCCATTTGCTCTGCATATACTGCCACATCATCCTTCATGTTAAAGATGAAAGCTATCATTAATAGTGCATCTTGGTTGGTGGGTGTGAATTGAGTTCTTAAAGTGGGGAGTGTGGATACCGTTGAGTCTCCATCAGCTATTTGCAACTCAAACCTTAAGAACTTGGTTTGATTGTTGAAATTTTCCCATGTCCTCTGCATCTTATCAATGGTGGGGAAGGTGGCGGTATCATCGTATCATAGGGCAAACATGTCCCTGATAGCTTGAGGGGTGACCTATAGCATGAAGGGGTCTTGTTGGATGGAGTAAGATTATGGGTTGAGCAAGGCTGTGCATAACTCAATTATATCCAGGCATGGGTGCACAACTGGAATAATGAATTGAGCCAGTTGTGAGGTCTAGATCCTCATCTTGAATGTTTCATATTATCTTACCCTGGCTCTTTATAGACACTTGTAGTGCACTCCTTCTCTGAGGTTCTTGCCACTGGCTCTTTATAGAATTAGGTCCCTGATCCCATCTACATAGTCCCTTACATTAGATGGGTCACTGGTCTGACTGACTCCTAGAGCTTTTGTTCTTGGGTAGCTTTTAGGTGTTTGCACGACAGCTATAGCATAAGATCTACTTGCTAGTAACCTATCTAGATATTTAGGTGCCCCTGTTCCTTGTTGGGATGATGATGCTCTTTCCATCTCTATGTTTCTTATATGGTACTCTGCTATGAACTTTGCTCAAGATAAAAATACGCTGGCTAAAACAATTCACTAGGTGCTGACAATCGCAATGAGCAAGATATTTCATAGGAATGCCTAAGAGTTGTAAACTTTAAAATTTGCTAAGGGATATTTATGGGCCTAACATGTCCCAAATAGAATTAAATTAAGGTGACCATTCGAAAATCCTACTTAATTTTTGGGAAATAGTGAGGCAGACACATTATGCAACACAAGGTACCTTGGAGATCTCAAAGATTTGGGGAAGCATTTATTGTAGCAAAATTTAAAGAATTTATATCTTCTAAGACACTGACTCTACGTTTAAAATGCTTATTTTCAAAGAAAAGTGGGCAAGCAAAAAACAAAATGAGCAATGTGAGAATGGAAACTACCTAACTACATTAATTACAAATCCTTATTTTCCTTTGAGATCAAAAATGAACTTTCCAACATCTTCTTTATGACAAGCCAACTTGTGTTGCCATACCAGTGATTGAAATGGGTATACCTTTGATGGGATGTCCTCTACGCCATCCACACGAATTTGCTTGCACTCGAACGAGTCTGAGAAAAATGTGTATTTGAGACCTATGAACTCTTCTTGTCCTTGAATTCCCATTGAATACTAGTTCTTCATGTTGTCAGGTGTCATCAAGAAATCATTGGCTATTGGTTCTTCACTCTATGCCTTTTGATATCCATTATCTTTCGGCTCATCTTCTTCAGATTCCAGCTTTATTGCATTAGTATGCTCTTTGATGATTTCATCCTCTTAAAAGGATGAATTTGAAAACTGGCATTCCTTCTGCATACTTAGCTGAGTCTTGATGTTGTCTTCTCCATACTTGGCTAACCCATAGCCTTCTTGCAGGATAGTGTCATCTATCTCAATCACTTAGTCAAGGGAGTATCCATGTTTCTCTGTATCCTCTTACAAAGTAAGGAAAAAGTTAGAAATGATCTCCTCCTCATCTAAAGTGAAGGAAAAAGCTTACGACTTATCCTCTTGCTCATCAAAAGGGGAATCTATGGTGATTTCCTCCTTATCCATACTTATGGAATCCTCTTGACTAGCCATGAATTGAGCATATTCTTTTGTATACTCAATTACCTCTTTCAAAATATATTCTTCTTCAAAAGGGGATGAAGAAGAAGGCTGTGATGGAAAACAAGAAGCTTCTTGAGTAAGGGAGGAAGGGACTTGAGTGGAGAGTGAGAGTTTGGGGACCTATTCGCTTGTTGCTGTCATAGACTCTGCATTATTGGGAAAATGATCCTGACAAGTCTGACCTTGTTCATGAATAGGGGTGGCATCTATTTGATATGGGATTTGTGGTGGTGGATATGAATTTTGGTAGACTTGGTAAGGCTAGTTCTCATGAACGCTTAGCCTCTCTTCTAGAAATGCAATCAATCCACACACCTCCAACATTTCATATGTAAGCTTTTGCCAATTTGCCCTTTTAATGGGCTCCCACTCACTTTTGATCAGGTTAATTGCTTCCCTCACTTGATAGATGACATGACAAGGAACCTCTTGGCCATATCCCCTTCTACTGTCAAGCTCTAATACATATTTATTAAAACCCATCAATGCTTTTTTGAAGGTGAAAATAAGGCCAAGTTGGGCATGACATGTGGCATATTAGGGAAACTGATCATACGATTGGTATAGCTCATAACCATATGCGTCCTTATTACTTGTCATGGTTCCAGTAGAATCCTATTCTTGATTAAATATATAAGGAGAATAAGACTCATAGCTATGAGTAACAGAGTTATACATACCAAAAGGGATTTCTTGATGATACTGCTTGATCAGTTGATAACTCAGAGTCATTGCTGGTGTTGATGAAAACCTCTAAAGGCTAATTGGCTGAAGAATACACCAAAATTTCTTCAACTCCTTGAAATATTTGTCCCATCGAGCATGCCAAAAACTGTTGATGGCATAAAATTGCACTAGGTCTTAGCCAATCAACAATGGGAAGTTTCATGGTATGGGATAATGCGGCTTAAAACAACCTCCAGGTTTTAAAGAAGCTGGTCTCTTCTATTTTATAAGTGTTGGGGAAAAGGGATAGGAGACTAAATAGAAATGCAAAATGTAGGAATTAAAACCTAACTATGGCGATGTGCATGAGTGTAATCCTAATCCTAACCTAAGCACATAGTGACTATTATAGGATTCTATTACATTTAAGAGCAAACAAGTGCATGATCAATGTAAAAGATTTGAATAACACAAATAGAGGCTCACAACAGGGGAGTCTTTTGCTGAGATATAGGAATTGTCAATAAAGTCATAGTGTTCTATCTTCTTAATAGAATCCTCCAATCGCATAAGAGGCACAGAAGTCATGCACAATTATGTAGAACTTCAGACTCCAAAAAATGGGACAAAAGCAAATAACATTTCTAATCACAACACTAGAAAATATACAACATAAACTACTTTGTAATTGACATAGATAACATCAACAAAGGGCATAGTATTCAATTTTCCTATGAATCTTATAGTCATATAAAAGATGCAAAAACACACATAGTCATATAAACCTTTCAACTCAGGAAAATGGAACAAAAGAAAATGATATTATTGGTCAAAACTATGAAAAGTCTAAAACTATAGAATTCCCCCCCCCCCTTTTTTTGATTTTACAGTCCTGCTTATATAGCTTCAGATGTCTCCTTTGATCACTTTCTTTCCCACACAATTCCACTCCATCCTTCACTCATAGGGGATAAAATAGATGGTGCATTCAATGCCTTAGATTCATCCTGGTCTTATTAGGAACTGCCCTGACTGTGGCATGGCAATCCATGTCTAGTACCTCTCTTCACACCTAAAATTCTTTATTTTGTCCCTGTTTTGGCTGCTCAACTGTCTCTTTTACCTCTACTGCTAGGGGACAAATAGATGGCACTTTCAATGCTTGAGAGCCCCAAAAAACTACCCGGTGTACTGTTCTATCTACCAAGAATAACTTTCACCTATTTTCCCTCCATCTCTATTATAGTAGATAGACAAACACAAGGACACTTAGTTAATTTATGAAATTTCTCTCCTCTTGATCTAGAAGGCACCAGAGGATGACACTTGGCCACTTCTGCTTTCTTTATATTTTGTTGAGGAATGCCCCACCTTCGACATCTATCATAGCCTACTTCCTCGATACTTTACAACTTTATTGAAACAAACTCAGTGCACTCTTTGCCTTGACAACCCTTAAGAAGGATGGGTGCACGTGTTAGTCTTTACTTGTTGACACTCGGTGCTTCATCAGTACTTTAAAATATCATCCGAGACCCACCACAATCTTCATATGGTGATTAAGCTTGAAGGTGGTCTCTCAAAAGTTGATATGTGGTGACCTCCACTGCTCCTAGAAAGATATGTGGCATCTTCCGCTTCTCTTGCCAAGGGTATGTGGTGCCTTCCGCTCTCTTTGGGGATGGAGTAGAGAGGGACCTGGAAGGTGACACTTGGCAGCCTCTGTTGCACTTCAATACTTAGCAAAATAAATGATGCCTTTATGTATTGAATGGAAAGAATTAGACCCAGGCATTGAAATAAAGGATCTTGGTAGTCGACACGTGGTGGCTTCCACTACTTCTTCAAAAAGGTGATTCAGGGCCTCCTCTACTACCACCTGGCGCCTTCGACTCTCTCTATTGCTTAGCTCGTTAGAAGTCTTTATCAAAATAGGAAACATGGGTGCCTCTTATGATACATAGATGCTGACATGTGGTGTGTTCTGTGGTTCTCTAAAAAGCTACAATGAGGTCCTCAGAAGTTGCCAGCTGTCCATCTTTATCTCTTGGAGGTTGACACGTGGCTGCTTCCGCTTGAATCCAATACTTAGGCCAAAATGGAAACAAAAGGAACAAAACAGGGAAAAAGGAACCATATTCTAAGGATGACACTTGGCAACTTCTACTGCACTTTGATACTTAGCAAAATGAATGTGTCCTCTACATCAAAACCCTATGGCTTCATCCTCGATGCACAGGAACCAAAATTGCAATGCTCGAAGCAAAAAAATAAATTAAAAATGACATAGAGTAGGAAAATACTCTACACAACCCTTTGATTCTAAGAAATATTGACATTTTAACCTTAAATTCATGATAGTTAAAGGGTGTTAGGGGTTTAAGTTGAAAATAATCCATTTTAAGTTGAATTTAGGTGAAATTGTGTTGATTGCAAGTTGTGAAATTATGCAAAAAGGAGAATGAAAGCAAAGATTGCAAGTGCTGAAAAGCAAAAAAAACCCCCCTAAAATGTTTATCCCCCCCCCCAAATATGTAAGTGCATGCTCAAAATACATTGGGCTCAATCGAGAATGCATCTTAGAGCAATCAGTGCAAGACTTTAAGCAAACAAGACATCAGACCTATCTGAAAATGCCCCTTAGGAGACCCAAATTTTTGGCACTATATAAAGTAGTACATTTTTGATAATTATCTAGCCTAAGTTGTGGAAAATTGAAAACTAAGAAATTTTGAAAAATTTGGCTCTCGAATTTGAGTTACCATTTGCAATATTTTAAAGTTTTAATTTCCCGTAAACTAGTAATTTTGCAAAAAAAATACTAAAACATTAAAAAAATGCCTGTTTTGAGAGAGAAAGTGGCCTTCCAACCACTCATTACACTTGGCATGGAGTGAGGAATCCAAAGGAGGTATTTTTTAGGGGGAATTGACCTCCTGCCAACTTAGGCCTTACCCTTCGTCTTCGACAGGCAAATATACAAGTTCAAATTTAAACCCCCAAATTATCAAAACTTACAAATTATCTAAAATACTTAATACTCAGTCAAATTAACTTATTTTTTTTGAACAAGTCAATTTTAATTGAAAAATTAAAGTAAAAGATAGAATTTAATGGATTACCAAATGTTTAAGGGCCCACATGGGATGCCAAACAAGGAAAAAGTGTGCCATTTTCAAAAAAATAGCAATTCTAGTAGAAATTCTTACAAGCAATCACATAAGCAAGCTGTGCAAATGGAACGTAGGGTTTTTCAGGCTTAGATTCTCTTTCCAATGCCAAGATCATAGCAACAAGTTTCAACACAGCAAAGACAAATCAAATGCAGCGATAGGTAGATGCCAAGTGCAGGAAAAGGATGCCACACTGCTCAAATGAACAGATCCAACACCAAGTGCAGCTTGCAGATCTTAGTCCTCTCAGAATTCAATTCCCAACAATTCTAGTTGGAGAAAATATGTAGCAAACCTGAGTCTGCCTACATTAATCCAATGCTCCTTTATATTCTATAGATCAAAAATAAAAAAAAGAGTAGTGAAACTCAATGCATTATGTCAGAAAGTGACGTCAAGCATTGATTTTTCCACAAGTTGCCTTGCTAGAGTTCACAACACCACAACAGATCTATACAAGATGTCTCGGCAAATTTCAATGCAGATATCTAAAGGGTATATCTAAATGAAACTCAATAGAAGTAATGTTTTTTAATAGGTTTTCGTATGGTTTTGCATGAGTTTACAGGAAACTCTACCAAAACTCTCAAATATAACCGAGTTAAACAAAAAATACTAAGAAAGCAAAGTAAGAATTTTAGAATAAACTAAGAGCATAACTAGACACACAATTACCAGGGTGGCTCTGATACCATATCAGAGTTGTTGCCAGAATCTAGATAATGTGAATGCAATGGAGACATGATCACACGAGATGAAGCTAGTACACATCACATAGATGCTAAAGTAATTTGAAATTATACAAGGAGATAAATTGCACAAGAAAAATAGGAGAAAACCCAATATTTGATTAACTTAAGATGGCCAAAGTAAAGAATACATATAGGAGAGCACGTAACTAACTCCTCCACAAAATGTGGTCAAAGCACCCTACGAATAGACTGTAAATCCTCCATGAAAGGTGGTGACAAGGTGCTAAGAGTAGAGAAGTAACTCCCATACTTGGAATAGCCAATCAAAGGAGTTACTTATGACATTCTTATGACACCTATGACACATCTATCACACACATCTCCACATAAGCTAGCCTATCCCAAGAATGTATGAAAACTCCATGTATGCACAAATATATAATTTCCCTAATTAAATAAGAGGGAAAAATAAAAACCTACACTAATACAGGCAGACCTAAAATCCATGAAACATAGTAATGTTGACGATGGAGTGAAACAATGTATTTTGAGGAGATTCCAAGTACTTTTGGGTTGACGAAGTAGAAATTTCAAGGAATAATGGTTTTAAGGCTTAAATACGGTTATAAATCATCATTAAAGACCTAATTCATACCCATTATCACCTATAAACACCTACAGGGGTCAAAACAAGGATAGGGTATAGTCAAAACATGTGGCCAATCTAACAAAGAATAGGGTATGTGAATGACCTAATAAGAATCACCTTAGAAAATGATTAAAATGGGTTTATAAAAGTAACATAATTACCTCATATAATTTATTTAGGGACTCAAATCAAAAGGAAACCCCCTTTTAAGGCATTCATAGTCCATGTAAAAAACCCTATACACAGTCTCCCTATGTAATCTCAATTTTGGGTTTTGTGCACTTTGGAGGTCTACATCATGGAGTTAGATGCCAAAAATTGGTAAAGAGTACCATTGGTATTTTTATAATCATATTAAACATTTTTATTGTCTAGTAAAATAAGGGAACATGCCCCTATTCTATCTCAGAGATAGACCACTTTTCCCGTTGCACCAAAACTTGTAACCTTAGAGTATGGACTAAATTGGTGACGAAAAAACAAGGAAAAATTCAATTAAGGTTTGAGAAGATTTAACACATCCATGTTAGACTAAGATGAATTTATAGAAATCATGAAGGCAAATAGGGTACACCATATCACAAAGGTTGCAATCACCATGAAGTTTGTTGCTAGTGGAGAAATGAAGAAAAGGTAAATTGGAAGTTGCTTGAAAGGTAAATAGGTTTTTTTGGAGGTTATAATGAGGTGGATTGTTCTTGGAAAATATTTTACATAAATTCATAGATCATTTTAAAATCAATTTGAAGTTCAGTACTCACCAAACATCCATTTTCCTTATCTAGCATGGAAAAAGACCTAGACTAGTCTTTTGGCCATTTCAGAGTTTTCATAATCCTATAATGAACTACAGGGTAAAATTTGATATGGATAATGGTATGGTTAATTCTAAATTGATTCAAACAATTCTCGGATCTTTAACATGTGTGGGAGTACAAAATAGGCATTTTAGTCTTTTAGGCTAAAGAGGCCTAATTAGGCCTAATTAGGACTCATTGATCAAAAGAAACACTTACCTTAGGTTTAGCACTATTGAACTTGGCACAAAGAAAAATTATGAAAAAGGGTACTCAAAAAATGTCTCACTTAGAATTTTAAGTATGTATATTCCCCCACACAAGTGGATTTGTGCAAAAATAAGGCTCTAAGAGGAATAGGCCTAGTGAAAGCTCTATAAGAAAAATGGGGAATTGAAGAGAGTTTGATAGTTATAGATGAATTTTTTTAGTCAAATATGATGATAATAGGCCTTTCATGAAGAAAAATTGCACCAATTGAGCTAAATCCAAATTTTAGCTATTTTGGCCAAATTAGGCCTAATAAGACAAGGAGGCCCCGTGACACCTAAGAAGGAAATTAACAATTAAAAGTGATGTAAATATCTTAGATGCCTCAATATGGTTAAAAAATTTCATTTATATGAAAATTTAACTATTCAAGATATCTCATGATAAAACTCTTTTCTTTTGGCACTTGTTAAGAAGGAGTTTCAATACTCAAAGATGGTTATGGAAGAGTTTCAACACGACATCAAGGAAGGTGTTCATTTTGGGATGGACACACATAATAATAAGTTACTTGTTATCCCCTCCACCTAATTTCCATGAAACACTTATACCTAACCTACTTTGAAGTGCTCTTGAAAGCCCATCATGAAGGCAATTTCACAAGAGAAAATGATTGAGAAGATTGTTATGCCACACTTGGAGAAGAGGCTAATTTGGGATAGAATGATGTGAAAATCACTTTAATGACTATTCCAAAACCTCATTCACATGAATTTTAACTGATTTACACCTTTGGAAACTTATCCTTATATCTTTTCAACTATTCTTCGCTCTCTCTTCATCCAATTTCTATAAGTATGAGACATGCTGGCTATTGTAAGGGACACTACAACTAGTATGGTGAGGCCCTATTGGTATGACATTGAATTTTATATTTCAAAATTGAATATAAGTATGATTATAAGTTAATAATTTTTTTTCTAAGTGTGTGAGTGATGTATAGTGGATCTAAGTGATGGTGTCATCCTTACTCCTCTTTATCCTTCATGTTTAAGCAAGAGTTCTGATTTTAATAGGTCATGTGAAGTGTATGAATGTACTAAGATCATATTCAAGTATGAAATTGTACTTATGGTGTGAAATATTTCCATAGATCAGTTATCTTATTTATTATCCTATCTATGGCTACCTTCACATTGAAACACTATGTTAGGATCTTTCAATGCCTAAAATTAGTCTTGAAAAGCTTTATTGCTTAGTAGGAGTGTGATAGTCTATGGGATATGTCTTGGTGTATCACCTATTTAGTTTATTTTACTTTTCATGAAAATTCCTAACCATTTTCCCATAAATAAGCATTAGATTAGGTGATAAGTACTTAAATATGAATCTAGGGAGCTAGCCCTCATAATCTAGAGATTCATCTCTCTTACAAGTTCCTACAAACTTGAAAGATGATTCCATATTGCATCAAATTTTAAGAGCTTCATGTAGTATCCTCAGGTGCACAATTTTATGACAAAAGTAAATAAGGACAATCATACTTTGAAGACAAATCATCATATAAGGAATGAAGGTGATGGCAGAATGAAGATAAATTTTATCAAACAACCAAGTGCCATGAGGTATGTAAATTTACCTAGTTACTGATATACTTATAATCAATTTAGGCATAGATATAGAGATTTTAAGAGCCATAATAGTAATTATTTTTAATGGAACTATGATGGGGATCATTAGTCATAAGGTGTGATCAAGGTTAAGTGTTTCAACTATCTTGATAAGTGATGCTTTGCTAAACATTATCTAAATAAGGTAACGCAAGGTGATTCTTTTTCAAAAGGATTAGTTTGTCTCAGTTGTTATGACATAGGTCACTTTTAAATATTTTTTCCATATTAGGTAGGTAAAATTGAGTTCACTTCAATAAGAATGGTTTTCTACAAATATGAATAGAGAGGTCACACTACTAGATTCTACAAGCAAAGGACTACAAATTAGAATAGGTTTAACTAGGATCTTATAGTGCAAAGAAGAAGGCAAATTAAATCATGGAAGCCAAAAGTGATAATAATAATTCATGATGAATATTTAGGTCTAAGTAATCTATTTTGTATGGTGTAGAATGTTATATAAGTTGAAGAGTGCAAAGGAGTCTCATTATCTGCTCATGTTGAGAATGAAGAAACCAAGCTCAAGGAGAAGACCAAGGTACTGATTGAGGCTAGTTCTGAGGTAAGTATGGATTGAAGTGAGCATCCTATTATTTTTTATCAAGTTTCAATCAAATAACATCAATTATTACTACCTATTGATAAGGTTTGAAGCTGTAAGGTAGAGTCTAAAAATCAAAAGTCATGTCATGAATCTATGTTGTCTCCATGTATTTTTAATCCAATCATTGAAAAGAAGGATAATGTTGTAGTGGATGAGAATTTTATTTATATTAAGTATAAGTAGAAGAATAGTAACTATAATTATTATATGACCAAGGAGGAGAAGGAATATAAGGAGTTAAGGTCAACTCTTGGTTTCACATTATTCTAGGACATTATAAAATAGGCTGTCTCTACCTATACTTCTTAGGAGACATATTTATTGTAGATAAGCAAGTTTGTGTGTTAAAAATAATAATTCAAATATATATAGATAATTGTTTTAGTCTTATAAGGTCATTAGTTAAGGGGTAACAACAAATTCATGATTTTGATCCAAAGATTTGTGAAGGAGCTATAGTATAGGGTCATAATGGGTGTTTCTAGGTGGACAAATGATATTTATGTAAAGTCAATAAGAGTTTGATTCTTAGAAAGGTTTGTTGACCTTATTTTATGTTACTCGAAATGGTTTTTTGGTTTGAAGGTATGTTGAATTCAAATTGAATATTTTTGAATGCTCTTAGTTTTCTGAGTCTTGGCTTAAGGGCAAGTAGGCCTAAAATGGGTTATAGGATGTATGGGTTCCCAAAGATGTGTAAGCTCAAATATTGGTCTAGAAGTGTCTGATGGTTATCTCTAGGTGTAAAATATGTTTTAGAGGAGGGCATTGACCAAAAAGGGATTTTTTGACTCTATTTGTTTTGAGCTTTTAGGGTTTTGGGATCTGTTAGAAAAGTGGTTTGCCTTATGAATTGAGGTCTAAGTATTCTTAATAGGTTTAATGGGCCAAATGGGTTATTAAATAAATATTCATAGAGAATTGAATACTTTTGGTTTTCATAGTGTTCATGTTTTTGATAAAATGGAGGCCTAATTGGCTAGTAGGTTTGTGAAGGAAGTATATTGCAAATGATGTTCTAGTTGTTAAAAATTAGTGTGGTTAAGGGGGCATATGAGAGTGCTCCATATATGAAGTTTTAGTTATTAATAGTGTGTATACTAAAATTTGTGATCTCTAAAAGTTCCAAGTAGGGATTAAAGGAGATTAGACAAGCAATGTAAGAAAAAGAGTGCTTTTTTTAGTCTCTAAAAAATAACAAGGCATAAGTGTTTAAATGAAAGTTATCAGGTTGGTTGAGAACATGTGTCCTATTTGGTGAGTGGCATGAAGCTCTATTGGTGGTCCCTGAGGTGTTTTGAGAGAAGAGGCTATTAAGTCTATGTGGTGGTTCTTCATGGTGTATGGAGATTTGAATATGCTCAAGATGTGAAATGGCTCAAAGATATTTGGGGGAGTCCCTTGTACATGTTTCTTTGTTATTTTTATTAGATTTTAGTGTTTTAGTGTATTTTATCTTCATTGATTTCAATGTTTGGTTCAAAAGAGTGTTGGCCTAGTCCAGATGAAGTTATCAAGGTAAGAAGAGGTAGGTTCAAGGTAAGGGGTCGTTTGAATCATATTTATAAGATGATACTCTTCTATTGATGGTATTATTAGGTCCTTAGGATTAGTTGGTTCCCACTTTGTCATTGTGTCAAAGGGGGAGAATGTTTCAATTGTGGATTGCTTGAAGAGGGAAAAGGAAGGTGAGCTATATATTTCTATATGATGGTCATTGACATCAATGGAAAAGGGGGATATTGTTGGATAGTTTTCAATGAGGTCATATTGATGTCATGAAGGTGTCCAAGTGAGTGGATGAAGTGCTGTGATAATCTAAGTGATAATGACAAAGTGTGCAATATGTTTGTCCTAGTATACTTGAAGGAGGCTTGGTTGAACTTATATTTTTGCATGGTTAGGAATGTTTAGGGATGAGTATGGTGATTTGAGGTTGTGAAATAGGTATTATAATATGTTTTATATACTTTGAGTGCTTGTGTGTAGGAGTGTATTTTATCTGGTTGATCATTGTTTTCATCTAGACATTTTAGGGCTACTGGCAGAAAATATGAGTAGGTAGTTTGCTGACATCACCATTGCCACATGTAAATGACTCAGGGGAATTTGGTCATATGGTTGTGATCAAATTTGTATCTAGGTTCTATGTGATAAATATCAGGTCATGTAACTAAGTGCAACATAATATATACAAGTGAAAAGTTGGGCTCCCAAGCATTTTGACAGTGTTTTCTCATACCCGAATTTGTAATATAAAAAGAAAAGCTGAGTAGGAATTTTTATGTTGTCATATTTCACACATGTGAAGGTGAAAGGAGAAAATGATAATATGCATTTATTTAGTTTTTTTCCTAGTTGATTTGTGTTAAACTTCATATCATGCGATGAAGTTAATGAAAAGATATGCATGTGAAAAGTTGGCCTTCCAAATAGTTCTTGGCATAGTTGGCTCTATGGTAGAAAATTTTGAGTGAGAAGATTAATATATTTATATATTTCATGTGAAAAGGTTTCAAGAGTAGTTTGACACATGTTCAGATTGTCTTATGTGAGGAGATCATATCGTCCAAATTTTAGATCATGCATCTAATCACAATAAAATTTATTAGGGTGTAAAGTTGGCCTTACAATTAGATTAAAAAGGTTCCCGTAGTAAAATTTTCACAAGGTAAAGTTATAAAAACATTGATAGAGCACATTTATTCCAATATTTGAGGATGTTGAGAGATGGTGCCATGTGTTTGATGCTTAATGTTGAGTAGAGATAAAGATTGATATTCTTTCAAGGATGAATAGTGAGTGGCTATTCATACTAATTGAGATAAATGGCACACATTAAAGTCAAGAGGTCAAAGTGATAGCTATTTAGCATTGTTAAAACAAGGAGAATCTTATAAAGATCGATTATACATGTTGAGTCAATATTATAAGATTACATGAGATGAGGTCAACTATTCAAAGTTTAACATTTGGACATTAGTGAATTATACATTATAGTTTGAATAATATTGATGGTGCATGTTTAATATAAAGATGTGAGAGCACGAGATGAAATCAAAGTGAATGAGGTTTAACTATGACTATTTGCATTTGAATATTTGAGTTTAATAAAGGAAAAAGTAGTACTCTATATTTTGGCTATAACTTTTGATCCAAGATAAATTTGCTCATGGTGTAAAAAGTAAATTTGTAGAGGAATCTAAGGGACATTTTGAAATATAGTTTTGAAGATTTGAAAGTTTGTAAAATCAAATTTATGAAGGTTTAAATTGTACTGTGTTCGTGCATATTCTTAAAATAACCCAAGAAGGGTAATTCAGCTTGTGTTGATGTTGTTTCAATGTTTCATGATGTATTATATGTTAGAGAGTGTTGTAGCCTCCATGAGGATATTTACATGGATTTTTTAGGTGTTATCTATCTATCTAGATTATGAACAATGCTTAAGAAGTTGATTGTGTGTTTATTTATAACGTTCCTATGTACTAGGTCAATGTTTGAGCTATTTGACCATACGTAGAAGTGAGTATATTTTACTATGATAATTTTAGGATGTCTAAGGGAACATAGGGAGTGGACCCATGTATTTAAAAGTGGTCCTATATTCTTATTTTTCTTGTAGAAGTGTCAAATAAGTGAATGGGTCGTCATAATAACTAAAAAGTGACCTAGGATTATTCGAAAGAGAGTTGTGTTTAAGTGTGACCCATATAAGATGACTTAATGGTTAAGGAATTCCTAATGGTTGACCAAGATTTTTATAATCATGAATGATACATAAATAATGAAATGAAATATGATGATTTCTATATTTGAGAGACTTAAAAAGGCTTGTGTAAGAAGACTATGCAAAGGGAGGAGAGTAAGAGTGCCTTATGGATGGGTTGATGTGTAGAGAATATTTAGGATTGAGTTTATGAAATTTAGGTCACATTTTGTTTTTATAATAGTTTTTTTTATAGTTTTAGGATATGTGAAGATTCCTATGTATACATATGAGGACATTTTAAGTGATGTAGGAGAGAGATTATGGCATGCTTATGTGAGAGGCTTGTATGAGATATAGAGGAGGTTTGTGTAGGGGTTAAAAAATTAGAGATACATAATCAAGTGTTAAATAAATTTGTTTTAATGTGGAGGTTTTCATTTCAAATGAGTGTCTAAAGGTCTTGATTTTCCTTAGGGGTAGTCACTCCTTGTGAAACACCTATTTCACTAAAGGCCTTTGGTCAGGAGGACCTGATCAAGGTTTCTATTCTAAAGGACTTGACCAGTCTCTCATTTTTAATATATAATAGGAAAATTAGTCCATGTATTATAGGATTGAGAGTGGGTTTTGTTTCGTATGTGGGTTTCCCATAGGAACTATGTGTTGTGTGTTTGATCTTGTGTATGCATTGAATGAATGAGCTCTCTTATTAATGTTGCTTAATCAAGTTGATATATGTTGATTATTCAATAGTTTTAAATGATTGGAATTGATATTTAAATATATGGGCTCACTAATTCACCCCTCCCCTTCTTAATGATTGTACCTCTAACAAAAATGTCTCATATCTGGCTTTAGAATTGGAAATCATGTTAATTTTTGGTAAAGGAAAGTACATCTTCAAGCAAGATTTGTTTAAGGCACAATAATCATGATAATAAATACAACATATAAATGCCACATCTAAGATCATTTGAATTTCATATTTTACTAGTAATTTCACTTTCAGATGCATTTGCCAATTTTTTATTTAACTAGTTTTGCATCCAGATATAGTAATATATTCTGAATTATTATTGATGGGTCAATCCTAGGCATGTCTAAATAATCCTAAGCATATAATTATGGGTAGTCATGTATGACCTAATAATAAATTTTTTATTCATCCTCTTGTATCATGATTAATATTTTTTGATAATCTTTATTTGTTCCATAATTATATTGTATTATTTCTTCATTTATCAAGGTAGAGTATTTTACAATGTATGGTGTATTAAAATAGTGCTAGTGTACTATGTTGGATATTGGTATCATTAGCCTCACCAAAATAAGAATGAGTAGGGGAAGCATGAGGAAACCTATTATTATGATATAAGGAAGATAGACCTCATATGCCCCCAAATACTCTTGGAGTGACTCATCAATTTAGAATTCATTTAATGTATAATTTTTTGACGAAGCATATTCATCAATCAAATAAGGGTTTACCAAGTGTAGACCAAATGTACAAGAAAATATATGTATACAATCTATTTTTTCTCATTAAAAACATGGTTTTCTCTAAGTATCTTATTTGTGCCTTATTGATTTTTCTAAAAAAAACCCAATCCATGTCAATTTGCATTATCAATTGGATAAATAGGTTTGATGATACCTTGTTCATTTTTTTCCTAATCCTTGTCCTTTATATCCATTTTTAAGTAAACATATATAGTTTAAACCTAAAGTGTATTATTTTGGTGTATGAATATTCATTTGTTGGACCATCATATAATGTGTGAAGGGAGGGGTATATATTGAATGTGTATAAATAAATCCCTACTGGCTATATTTTACACATGCATGTAAAAGTCTATGGGACAAAATACATTTTATGTATCTAGGGTCATTGTAACAATATTTTATATTTCAAATCATTTGGCATAACTTGGCATAAGGTAAGAAATATACAATGTCCCATAGTAATATGCACTATTAGATGGCCCAATATTTATCATCAAATATTGTCAAATACCTTGATGCTCATACTTGAGGATTCTAGGTCCTTATCCCCATTGAAAAGTAAGGAAAAGAAATATAGATTGAAAATGTTGAGTTTGGAACCATTATTCACGTGTACTTTGTTAACCACATTATTGCAAACACACACCTGTATGTATAGTGGTAAACACAAGTTTATAAAATGTTGAGGTGGTAACTCCTTTGTTTCAAATCAAGTAAATTTAATGGTATGTATAACAGTAAACACAAGTTTATAAAGGACATATTTGTAATGATATGAATGATTTAGTAAATCTAAAAGTGAGGTTTTTTTTCAATGACTTAATTGAACTAGTTTTGAGCGTAAGATAAAGAAAATGGTTATTTCATGCACTCCCCATGGAATTTATTAGTGATAGGTAGGATCTCATTGTAGACATTATAACAAGTAGTATTCAATGATTTATTGATTTTAAAGTGACTAAGTTTTGAACCCCTTATGGTTTTTATTGATCTAACCATATATGAAACATAACAAGTAACAAATACTATTACATATTGGATAATTTGTTACCCAACAGATGAATCCATACTAAACATTATTAGAGGAAAATAAATTCTAATTTTTTGGTTTTTAATATTTTTAAATAAAAAAAATTAACATCAGGAAAATAGTAAATCTGGAAATCTTATAAATCTAGGGTTTAGAGACCAAGGGTCAATTTTACCAAATGTTTAACCCTAAATTTTAGATATGGGGGATATAGGGTTAATAAATATATAATTAGTTTTTACAGAAGGGTGACAAACTAATATATAGTAGGCCAATTAATAGAAAACTTAGACAAACAATATTATGAATCTATACAAGTGATATTTTTAAAATATTAAAATATATTATAATAAATAATGAACAATGGTACTTGGTTTATTGTGTATAGGTAGATCTAAATAAAAAATAGAGGTAAAATATGTAGGATCAATATTTAGAATTAGTTATTATATTTTAGAATTTGTAATTTTATGTTTGTAAACACTATTGTTAGATCTAGACACTATCATTAAATCTGGACACTGCCATCAATACAAGTGTCAAATTGACATAGGTTTCTAGTATGAAATAATTACTATATTTTGATGTGACCAAATTCACCATTATATGTTTTATGCTACATTTCTATTGATGTATTCAGATATAGGATATATGTTATCTTGTAGGAAGCACAACAACTGAGAAGTGGGGTGAATTAGTGTGCAAACATTTCATTTAATTTCATTCATCATTTAATAGATTTTCAAACCAATATAGTAAGTAATAAATGCATAAAGAAGCAATCACATAGACAATAAGCATGATATAAGCACATGAACACCATATCTATGTGGGAAACCCTCATAGGGGATAAAAACCATAAAAAAACCACTTGGAATACTATCTTATAAATAATGATTCAACATTTAGTGTGGCACCAAACCCAAAAGGAGAACCAAGACCTTACTGGTTAGGTACCAACCCAACTAGTCCTTTAGCAAGATCTAACTTGTAAGGAGGCCCCAAACCCCTAAGTTACTTGTAACCAACCTAACCACTTCAAGGACACTTATGAAAGATCCAACCTATAAGGTAGATACAAATCCCTCTTGACCGAGCACCAACCTAGCCAAGGTAATCTTAATCAACTCAAGACACATTGTTGCTCTTTTAACTAATGGTGATCTCTTATTCAGCTCTTTGTATTCTATATCATAAAAATCAATCATTATCATACACCTAGATCAATCCTATGATGTATATTGATGGTATCTCAATATACATCAACTCATTTATCTCTCTTTAGTCTTCTACCCCTCTCAAGTATCCTCTTAGGCTTACTTGCTCAACATGCCTCTTCAAGGATCATTAGGTGGATTGACCTTGTCATCCACCTATAGAAGATATGTTAGATGTTAGTCATGATTTAATTAATATTTTTATGGTCCTCAATGACCTAATAATACTCATTTAATGAGATATTTTCTTATTTTATATTCCCTTCTCTCTAACTAGCTCAAAATAGGCCAACTAAGTCTTGCTTATATACTCAACACTAGGTCTTACCCATATTGGTTTGACAAGATCATTTGTACACTTGAATTATGCTTGGAATAAGTATAGAAACAAATTTAACACAATAAAAATTCATCATATAGGTCAGTCATACCCCTTAAGGTCCAAAACCCCATTAGGCTTAAAGGAGACCTAATACAATTGGGTTTGTCTTAAGCACACATTAACAATCTAACCTCTTAGACCATCTTGACTCTCTTTCAGCACTTGAAACAGTTCACATATTCCTCAAATAGATCCATTATAACATCCATATAGGTCCTCACTACCTATACATATAATTATCAACTTGAACCAAGATATTAGGCCTTCTCACCATTAGGCCTCTTCATTATCTAATAGTCTATCTCATATAAATGAAGCACATTGTTTCTCTCAATTTCTATATATTTATTAGGAAAGAAGTAAGTAGAAACTAGTAATAAAGGTGTGGTATAAGAAATTGGTTGTTTATGTGCATGTGATTTAGATGAGTGTGGATATCTCCTCTTTTTCGTGGGAGGAATGACCTGTAGATAAGAAATTACTAACAAAAGGGGTTGTTAGAAAGATTGTAAGGTAGAATGCCGAGCATGAGCTAGATCCAAGAAGCATGAGATTTATAGGAAGTTGTTAATCTACTCTTTGATAATGGTTAAGTTGAAAGAGATAAAATGAAATAGTTGCATCAAATAACATAAAGAACTAAAATTAAATACAAGAAGAAATATATGCTTGGTAACGAAATTAAGCTAAATATCATAATAGCGAGTCAATACTGGGTCAAGTCATGTTTAAAAAAATAGGTAGGGGTTTGTGAATAGGTAGGGACATAGAAGGTTAGATTATGTTATGGTTAAGGGGTTGGAAATAACTTGTTATTATTTCCTACCATAATGATCGTCAGTAGTTCCGGTAACCATCAACGGTTAAGCTAACCATTGGCAATTGGGTGACCATCAATGGTTGGATTACCATCAGTGGTTGTAGGTGACTATTAGTGGATGGAGTGACTGTTGAGGGTTCTTATGGATTCTAAAGATGTTTATAAAATGAGTTACATAATGATTCAATGAATGGCCTAGGGTTTAGTTAAGAGTTTAAGAGTTAGAATGTAAGATGTAGAAGGGTCAGATTGGGATAGGGAAGTTAGAAACTAGATAAGCAAAACCTAAAGTATAAAATGTACCTAGTTAGCTACTTGATGGATGACAGATGATCCTAAATTAATTTTGGTAGTGTAATGGTACTTTGCCTCAAGAAAAATCTTGGTAGAGGTTTGGGTCTCTATTACAATTTCTGAATTGCTAGAAGGAAGATCTACTAGTTGATAGCTTGATCACTTGTGTGTAAGAATGCTTAATTGTGGATTATGGATCCTCCACCTCATAGTCCCCTCCTTTTATAGGAAAATAGAGATGGAGGTAGAAGGTTCCTAAGGAGGTTAGGGATATTGATTATGATGCATCATGATGTGTTAGCATTGGGTAAGGTAAACATATTACATTATGTTGTGTTAGACTATACATAGTTGGTGTATTTATTCATGTGGTGGGAAAGGGACATGATTGTCAATGGTTAGAGTGACAATCAAAGATCAAGCTAACCATCGATAATTGAGGGTTAAAATTTAAATGGAGTAAAAAGGGTAAGTTAGTGAGTTGGTTAGATAGTTAACTAACCTGATGTAGGGTCATTATCAAGGGTTAGGTAATGGTTTAAACTAGGAATGTTTCAACATTCAAACTATAGTGTTTAAAATTATAGTGTCTACATTTTCTCCCCTTTTGTTATGCATTTTGTGACAAAAAGTTATAAAATAAAAAAATAGATTGTGAGTTGAAGGTCTAGTTGTCTCGAGTATGAGAGGAGGTGTCCCCCCTCAAACTAGGAGTTGATGAGGTGAAACCAAATCAGGTGTGGGTTTGATAAGTGATTCATGGTGAGTCATGAGGTTGGTGAAAAAAAGGTTAGGAAATTAAAGCATAAAAATGCACATAAAATGTGATTACTTGTGATATCTAAGATCATGCTAAGACTAAGTTTCCATAGTGGATATAAGTAAAGGTTAGTTTTAGAAGAATAAGTGATAAGGTAACTAGTCTTTAGAATTAATCATAGTTAATCTGATTAGTCCTATCAAGTCTCCTAGACAGGTCAGTGTTTTTGTGGGTATCTAAGGTAAGAAGTGTTCTCATAAAAAAAAATGGTCTAGTATGCACTAGGTGGTATGATTTTAAATTTTCAGCATGGAAAGGTTAGTTGGTATGGTCAAAAGGAGCAAGGCAAGGTCATCATAAAATATACAATAGTTTGGGACATAATGGCCAAAATCAAGTTAGATGTGGTTGGATGGTTGGTTGGTTAAAGAGGGTGTTCTCTAATGGTTCATGGTTAGTTTGAAGAGAAAGGTAATCTCTAAAAGGTGGCATGAAAGTGTTGGTGCTAGAAAAGTTTTAAAAATGGGTTTCCTAACTACCAATGGTCAAGAGTCCCAAACTTGACCATCGATGGTCACCCTGATCATTAACGGTCAAGAGGAAACCCCAAAACCATGGAAAATAAAAATTGAAAATGATAAGTCATTTTCACTTTAGCTCTTTTGACTCCCATGACTACTAATGATTTGCCATGTCATGTAAAAGAGTTTAGGAGGTGGGGTTGATTTCTAACTGGGTGATTAGGTGATTGGTTGATTTCTCATGAGGTAGACTATAAGATGTAGGGTAGATGAGGATATGTCCAAGTGGTGGGAGCTAGGTTTCTTCCTCGATGATGCTCAAGGAATAAGGTAGGTGCTACATTAAATTGTTAGATTAGTTAATTTTGGTTATTATGGTTGAATGTAGTTAGTTTATTTGTGATTAGGGAGGGATTTTTGTTTTATTGGCCTATGTTTTAAGTTTTGTTTATTATTGTGAAATTTGGTAGAAATAAAATGAAATAGGGAGGGTAATTTAGGTTGAAAGAGGTCAAGGTAGGTATTAGATAGATCTATGGAGGGTTTAGAATGAATTAAGGATGGTTTTTGGGTAGGTAGGGTTAGGTATGCTCTACCTATGGTCACACAAAATGACCACTGATAGTCATACCTAACAATTAATGGTTGATGACTAAGGAAAAATGGGTCATGCTGACTGTTGGTGGTCAAAGTGACCATCAGTAGTTGAGCAATTAGTCAAATGTTTTTAAAAAAAGAGTTAAGGTAGGTTTGAAAAATGTTAAGGGAAGTGTGATTTGTCATGTTATTTTGATAAAAGATGTTAAGCTAAGATGTGTCTGATAAAAGGATAAGGATGGTGTTTTTAGCATTTTAAATGTAGGTAATGTAGGTTTATGGTAGGTTTGAATATATTGGAATTTAGTTAAGATAGAGAAAATGTAGCTATTTAGTAGGTAGGTGAAATGAGGTAAAATGGGGTGCAAACCATGGTCAGAGTAGAGAATAGAAAACTAAGTGTGTTTTCTAATATTTGTTGTAGGCATGAGATTTGATCTAGATGTGAGATTGGGTACCTTATATCTTCATATATATCCATCATGGGATGACTTATGATTATTGGACATACATGGAGGAGGTCAGCCTCAATGTGATGAGACACTTTTAATACATGATGCAAGATGTGGTGATGATCATGGCCCTAATCGAGAGATGAGATCTAGACACAAACACAGTTATATTGCCAATGGGTAAGATGACCATCTTATTAGAGGATGTACATAAGATTACATGGTTACCCAATCAAGGGGAGCTAATATATCCTATTAATAATGAGGAGAGAGATGATCATATGGAGCTCCTCTATGGTGATGATCATATGTTCATAGATGACATGCTAGAGAGTTTAGTTATACACCTATATATCAAAAATATAAATATGACAAGAGGTTGATGATGATCATGATGATGGTAGTGTCATACTTTGTATTATCATATTTGAGCAGTGGGTGATTTCCATATATGTTACTAGGTGTTTTGGTAGAGATGTTGGTTAGATAGTTTTTGGGTGGATACCAGTTTCGCTAGTTCAAATTTATAGGGAGCTATGTGGGTTCTAAGCTGATTCAAGATATGCTATGAACATGGGGTTTGTGCTTCATTATTGGGCCTATGAGCATATTAGGGTCCTAAGCCTGATGGGTCTACCATGGGAGAGATACACCCAGATGGACTTCAAGGTGGGATTCATGTGATGGAGGGGTGATTATGCACTTATAGGAGTTAGAGGGGGTATTATAGATATTTATTGGTTTAGGGAGGTATTGAAGGCCTTGGTGGTTGGGGATGTGGTGTGGAGGTTGTATGCCAGCTTTCTAAGGTGGGCCCATTACACTTGGCATATTTTGTTGATGCAAAATTGGAGGTGGATTTATGGGAGGAAAGAGGGTGAGACTGAGCTCATCCCATTTGATAGATTTTATAGGTATTTCAACCTAGTATAGGGGATCCCAAGTCCATTCCTAAGGTATATGAGGGAGGATATTGAATTTTTGGTTCTTAAGTCATAGCCTGAGGAGGTAGTTCTTGATCATGAGGAATATCCAGTTAGAGTAGAAATTGATGATGTCATTTTTGTTGATGGGTATGAAACATGGTATTAATTCACTTATACAACTATAATTTTGGGTGGGATGATCAGGGCATGTAGCTCATGGTTGTGGACCCAATCGATGGGGGTACATAGGTATAGGTATAAAGAGGTGGCCCAAATGGATAGGTACAAGTGGTAAAGAACCACTACACAAGTGTAGATCATAGTGTTATAGGGATAAGTGGACACATTATAGGGTTAGATTGTGACATTATAGGGTTCAGTTATGACTATGGTAGGGAAGAGGGACTAGGTCAAGACTTCACTAGGCTTGGTGACCAAAGAGAGGGATACCTTGATATAGAGAGGTGGAGTAGCTATAACACTGATAAGACTACTAGGATATATCCCTATACCATGTTAGTTGGCCACAAATAAAGAGTTGCAATAGTATGAGGCCATAATTTTTATATAGTGTCCATAGGAGCCCTAATGGGTGAGTATACAGCTAACTTGGTAGGTGGTGTAGGGGTAACAACTCCAAGTTAGTGGGATATTTTAGTGAGTGGTTAGGTAGGCACCTCAGGAGGGTAGGCACCTAACGGTAGTAGTGGTGTAGGATAGGCTAGTGGTAGTGGTACCCCTAGGTCATAGTTTTTATGATATGTATAGATGTATATGATTTTGATACCAACTTGCATGCTGATGTTGTAAGATGTACATGTTGACAGAGGGAAAGAGATGCACATGATGTATTTAATGATGTGTGTGTGTGTGTGTGTGTGAGAAAGAGAGAGAGAGAGAGAGAGAGAGAGAGAGAGAGAGAGAGAGAGAGAGAGAGAGAGAGAGAGAGAGAGAGAGAGAGAGAGAGAGAGAGAGAGAGAGAGAGATTAATGGTCCATGGTTCATAGTTTAAATGTTTTGATGTTTTATGATGTATGCTTATGTAGAATCTTTAGGTTAGGCATGTGATGATTATGGAGGATGCTTATGGTTATACATGATTATGATGATGTTTTATATTGTTCATGGATATGATGTTTATGATTTATGGTTCAATATATGGTTATGATGTTTATGGTGTTTTGATTATGATGGTTTTGATAAATGGATATGATCATGGATATGTGACATGGTTATGGTTTATGATTATAGATGTGATGTGGTTCATGATGTTTATGATTATTATGATGTTATAATTATGTAATGGTATGATGTTAATTATGGTAGTTATGATCATGGATATGATGATATGGTTATGGTTATATATGGTTGTGATATGACGTGATTTGTGAGTAGAGATAGGATGATAATCATGGTTATAAATATGTGATGTGGTTTATTTTATTTGATAATAGAACATAAAGTAATTTAGATAACAAACTAGATGCGGGAAGAGAAGAAAAAAATGAGACATATGTCTAAGTGAATACATGAACCAATTATGAGAAGATGACAAAAAGGCATGATGCTCATTTTTTGGTAAGGACTAAATAAAACTAAAGTTAGATTGGCCTAATGAACATAATCCCTTCAATTTATTCACATTATAATTCATTGGATGATAAAAATGTGTCTTGATCACATTGTGTCAAGTAAGCTCAAAGTCCCTTGATTTGTAGATGGTACAAAAGGGAGATGGGTGGTAGGTGATATGAAGCCAAAATGGGTGACATGTAAGGTAAACCTATGTGGGTTAGTTTTTCCCTTCTAAATATGATCTAAGAACCATAATAGACTATTCCATATCATATATAAGGTGTAGATTGATCAATGCAAGAAGTCTACTAATGCTATATGTGAAATTTGATTGTAGCTTTGTTGGGATAGCTTGTTTTGATTTTGATAAGGGGTCATTTGTTGCTTTGTTCTGATAGGTTTGTGAAGTTGATCAATGCAAGAAGCTTTCAATGATTGCTTTGAAAAATTTGACTTATCCATCCTTCAAGGGAGTGGTCCAAGTTTGGGTTTGTTTATTTGGTAGCTATCCTTCAATGGAGCAACCTATCTTTTTAAGAAATTTTATATTTTGGGTAGTTGTCCTTCTAGGGAGCATTCTAAATGCTAGAGCTATTTGACCCAAATGATATTTTGGTATCCCAAATTGTTTTGATGCTAGGTTAAACATGGACAAGTCTATTTAGGATTAAAGGTTTAACTTTATGGGGGTGAAACCTAGATGACAAGAAGATTAATGATAGGTGAAAGGAGTGGTTTGAGGAACAAATAACATGGGATTACATCTGACTAGGGATGAATAGTATCCATGAGAACCATACCATGGGTAGAACTATGGTACCCATATTTAGGACTAGGCTAGGACTGTGATAGTTAATCACATGGTTCTATGTTATAATCAATTGTCCTCAAAGATATAGGATGAGGGTTTGAGGAGGGTGAAAATATCATAAATCAAGGGGCAAGCTTAAGTTATAAAAAGGATGAGTTTTATCCTTTTTTAAAAAAAGAAAGGATTCAGATGCAAAGCATTGAGAGGCTCAGGTTCTAGTTTACCTTTAAGAGAGGACAAATGGTAAGCTTATGATCCATACTTATGGGTTATGATGTAGGGTCAAATATAATTGAAAGTAAACTTTCCTTGCCTGATTTTCTCCATGTTGGTCACATGTTGATTTTTATTTAGGATGAAATATCTGATATTGAATTCTCATTCATTCAAGCACTTTCTATAGGAACACTTGATTCACTCTTGATAAACATGAGGATGGTTAAGCATTGTTAAGTTATGTCCATCAAGTAACTCAAGTCATGCTAGATGATCTTGATGATAGTCACTCTAAAAATTGATGTCTTTCAAGGATATGCAAAGAGAGGGAGTCTAGAATTTGAGAGGTAAAACTACCTTTGCTCTGAAGACTAGAAATAAAAAGGTATCACCCATACATGTTTGAATGTTAGGCAAAGGGAAGTCATCCTTTGTTCAAGTAAATTTGAAGTCATGAAAGTTAATAAAGAGGTGAAGTCCCTCAGTGGGTTTGGTAATGGGGACAATATTGGAAACCCATTAGGGATAGTCAATGGGTTAGATGAAATTAATAGATAAGAGGTGATAAAGTTCTTCTTTGACTAGAAGGATGATATGAGGGTGCACCCTATGAAGCTTTTTCCTAACCATCTTAACATCAAGATATTTGATGATGTTATGGAGCGATATGGATGGGTTAATCCCATGCATATCCTAATAAGACCAAACAAATGCTATGTTGTGGTCACAAAGGAAGGAAAGGTAATGATATTGCTTCATGGAATCTAAGGATTGATCAATCTTTACAAGGTGGGGGTTATTTTGAGTACCCAAGTTGATGTCGATAGTGGATTCAATCAACATGTTTTGATTTTTAGGAGGAAGAGATTTGTGGATGGAAGAATCTCCTACACTAAGATAGGTGAGAATATAATCATCATCCTAACATTAGATGGTGTTTATGGTAAGAGAATAATTTTATACAATTTTAGGATGAATCAGAGGAAAGCTTTTAGTTTGGCCATCCTTTTGATAGGTTAGGGGTCCCAAAATAATAGTATTGACTAAAAAACTGTTAAGTGGAATGATTTTTAAATCCTCAAACTTTGAAGGAGATTGGGTTGGTGAGGATGGAATGTTTTCCTCAATGGTGGTGATGGGTTTGGGTGAATCGATGGGTTCTTCTGGGTATAATAAACCAAGGCCAAATAGCTTAATTTTTTTTACATTTTGATGGAAGGTAACTTGTGGGGTCCATGTTCATAAAAGTTGAGGCTAAATCCTTTGTAGGCACACCTATGAAGGTATAATTTGGAAAATTCTAGTTTGTACAAGTAGGAAAAATTAGAGGTGAATGGTTAGATAGAAGAGGTGGTAGAGGAAGTAGGAAATGGATTATCAAGTACCCCATATATGAAGTTGGTTAGGTGGTTGGGGAGCCTAAAAAGAATGATAGTTATGATATTGGCACCATAATCAAGATCATGGTCAAGTTTCCCATACTCTTGTGGAGTAAGGAAGGCATCTAAGACCAAAATATGATACTCTTCGAATGAGAAACATTGTAATATAGGTTCTAATGGGTCCTTTATGTGGATATAAGAAGATGGATAGATGAGCTAGTTGAAGCTTCATCGATTGTAGGGGTAGAGTTATTTTTGGTTGGTGGTGAGGTGGTATTGTTGTTGGTTGGTGTTGAGGTAGATGAGTCAATAAGAATAATATTTTTAGGTTGATATGTCATGTTTCAAGATTAAAAAGGACTATGGTTAGCTTGTATAGTGATGATTTGACCCTTGTGTTTGATCTCGACACATCGATGCAAGGTAGATGGGACACAACTCATGGTGTGGATCCAAGGGCCTCAAAGTAAGATGTTGTATTAGATATCACCTTCCATGATGTAGAATAACTCTCTAAGCATGAGAGGTCCTAAATTAATGTGAAGGAGGACTGTGCCCAAGGTTGTGGTTATAGTATCATTAAAAGAATAGAGGACCACTGAGGTTTTTGACATAAAATTATTTGGCAGTTGGAGTTGGTCATAAGAATGAGAGGAGATAATGTTAATAATAGCTCTTCCATCAATAATAACCCTTTTGATGTCAGTTTTACTGATGTATGTAGTGATGTAGAGGGGAGGATCAAGATATTCAAGATGGATAGAAGGTATTTTTGAATCCTTAAATATGATAAGGGTGGAAAGGTGTAGAGCTCAAACAAAGGCTATAAGAGGTTGAGGGTCTTCAAGTTAGAAATTTATAGATTATAAGATATTTATCAATGTTTTATGGTGAGGAGGTGAGATGTTGATTAATTCATACAAGCTCATCTTCACTAGTGATTGGTGAAGTTGTTTTAATACTACACATTAAATAGATTTAAAAGAGTTGGAGGGAGAGGAACCTATAGTTGGATATTTTGGGTTTTGGTGAAGGTGAAAGTGTTTAATTTTGGTTGAAATTTTTATGGGTGGAAGGATATGTCCATATAATGGACACTTTGGCCTTTCCCTTATCTTTTTACTAGTCCTGAGATTAGGTAACCATATGGATAGTGTAGATGAGGGGAGGTGTTAGGCTAGAAGGTTTCTTTGATTATTCCTCACTCTTGTGTTAGAGTGTGTGAGTGGTTATGTTTTGGATAGGTTGGTTTGGTTGTTGCATTGGTAATGTGCTCAAGGGAGGATCATTTGACAATAGATCATCCTCATCCCATAAGCTATGGATAAGTATTTGGAGAGTTTTACAATTCTGTATGTCATGTCTAGGTGTCATATGGTATGAGAAAGTTAAACTATCATTGAACCAAGATGGTTTATGTTTTGAAGGGTCAAAAGTTCTGATAAGTGGTAGGCTTAAAGAATAAGTTTGTAATAACTTTTATAAAATGGTAGAGTAATATTCAAGCAAAGGTGTTATGGGTGATGGTGTATTTGCTCTTAGGGTGGGAGCCTTCTTAGAAGTAGGCTTCATCATGGGATTTGTGGGTGGTAGAATAGTTTTGGTAGAAGGGTTTGATTGGGTTTGTTATTGTTGGATGGTTTTGAGGTGGAAGCTTTAAAGGTAAAATATCTTGATGATTGAGATGATGAAGGTTTGGAGATAGGTGGGAAGGTAGAGGTAGATAGTTTAGATAAAAATGATGTGGAGGTTGATGATTTGGAGGGGGTAGGTGAAGATATAATATAAGGAGGAGGTTTACTTTGGGTGTTTTCAGAAGGATTCAACTTCTTGATAAAAGTATGAGCTCCTAGGATGGATGAAGGATGGGGTCCCAATATAGAAGGTAAGAGGGAAGGAGGTGGTATGGTTTTGGTTCTAGGTAGAAGTTTGGATGGTTTCAGGTTATTAGTTGGTGTGGTTAAGGTTTTCATTTGTGGACTAGATGTGTTTAACTCTTTAGACACCTAAATTTGGCCATCGATAACATCCAATAAGGTTTTTGGCCAATTTCCACTTAAAATACACAATTTGGCCTAAAAACACTAAAGCACATTATAAGATTTAAAATTAACATATTCAAATGCCAATTTTAGCCAAGATATCCCTAAATGGGGCAATTTAATTTATGGTCCAACTAACTTTGATCAGATCATTTTGAGTCAAAATACTAATTTTGCACCCAAGTGCTTTGGATTGCTCTTTCCTATCAAATCTCTTACATGAGATACATGAATTCATTATTTTTTACTCGTAACATCCTAAATAGGAAAATGGTTCCAATGCATCTAACATTGAATTATAATTCCAATCTAGTCAAAATTTGGACCAATAACAAGGCATTCTGATCAATTTGAGTATTTGTGCACAAAGTGCTTAATCATGCTTAAGAGATAATTAATCCAAATCAAGGCCTAATTAATAATTCCATGGAAACATGTTGATAACTTATTTTTGTAAATGGATATTAAATATTTACATCATCAGGTGACCTCATTTCTTGAGAAGACATCTCTTGGCCATAAATGCCACAAATATCAAGATTCATGCCCTCTATGCCTCATCAATGCCTTCCATGATTCCCTCCATGCCTCTTAATATCCACTTATTACAATGTCATGATGAGGATAATTATAAACATAATTCCAAAAATTTAATTAATCCTTAACCACACATCTTAATCTCAGGATGGATGGTTGATGTTGATTCTAGGCATTGTCAAAAATCTATAAATGGAGAGGCCATGAACATAATTTCTAAGATATTTTTGGTGCAAAGTTATTATGCTCAAATATATTCAAAAGTCTTGATAATGCAAAGTTATAATGCACAAATTATTCCAAAAGCCATTAAAATTAGTGTTACCATGCCAAATTGATTCCAAGCCAAGCTAAATAAATGTCATAAGGTGCTAAGGAGAGATGGAGGTAGCCAAGCTTCTATTGATGATGAATTAATGAGTAAAAACCAATCAAGCCACTAAAAAAAGAATTTAGGAGCATCAAAGGAAGATAAAAGAGGGTTTTGTTTGCATTTTAGTTGTGTGTTTTATTCATAGTTGTTAACTAAGCACTCCATTGTGTCTAGGCCTAGAGATGTTATGCTAGTTAGTGTGTTTCTTTCATTTTGTTTTCATTTTGAAACTAACACCATACTAACCATCTTGTCTTGAGTCAAATTATTAGATCACATATGGCATGTCTGACTGGACTAGACACATCCCACACATGAAGATCATTTTCCAACTTTAAAATCTTCATTTGGATCATTAAAACTCTTGTAAATTGATTTTCTAACTTTGTTTTCCCATTTTTTGTTTGCCACAGGTTTACACAGTAACTAACATCCATTAGTAAAACCAACATCAGTTGGATAGCTATCATTGGTCACATTAGTATAACTGATGTCGATTAGATAAACATCATTAGTTAGCCAGTGTAACTGTCATCGATTATATAACCAACATTGATCACTATGTTTTTATTAAAACACAAACCTGAGAGCTCTTTTTTTAAAGTTCATTATTTCAAACCAAATGAGCTTCAATGCTAAAGGACATGCTAACATTTTTATTATAGGACCAAGCTTGACATTTGCTAAAAACATGTTTATATCACCTTTTGCATGCTTAAAATGAATTAGGAACATTATTTTGGGTGATTAAAGTAATATTTAGGTGCTTAAGTGAGTTTTTAGCATTATTTTTCAAAGTTAAAATGAAGACCAAGGGGTCAAATGAACACCACCTCATTTTCCATTTGGGTTTAAAAATGAATTCACCTTTCCAAGTTTTTGTATTTACTTACTTGTTTAAGTTAAATCTTTGTTTGGAAAAAAGAGGGGTGTCACATGTATGCTCTTCCTTTTGTCCCCATTAGGGAACCCTTGGAATAAAAAACACCATTCCTATTGCAAAAATCCTTGTCTAAGGCTTAGAAAGAATGTCATCTAAATCACTCCTCAAAAACTTGTCAAATTTTGGATGATCTTGAAAATGACCCTAAAGTCTTTCTATTAGTATTTTATTTCATGCAAACTTGGCTTATGAGGGGGATGCCATTCCCTCCTTCAAGTTCTTTAGGGAAGATTTGACTTGGGCTTTCACCTCTTAGCATTGAATTTACTTACTCCTTTGGAGTTTCACATGGGATGTATCGGCATTTATACATCACACTGCATTGAGTGAATAGTAGGATGTAGTGGTTATAAAAAGGATTGGAACTTTTTACAACTAGCTAATGATGTGGTCACCTAATTTTTGTGATTGTCTTTTTCATCATTTGATGTGAAAGTCATTGTGCAATTTATTCCCCTAGAAATGTTTGCAAGCTTTCTAGTTTAGTCAACCCCACATTGCCATACCTTTGCTAGGATTTGGATGATTATACTTAGTGTATTTTTGGATCATTTTCTCATTTGGTATGTTTTGAGACTAAAACTTATTTATTTGTTCATAAAGTCATGTCAAAACCAATTTATCTAGATGTCACTCTTCTATCTAAAGAGGCATTATGCTAGCTATTTTACACCACACTTGTGCCTTAAAAATTTACTAAACTTTTTTATGTGTGTGTCATTTGAGTTGCAGAGGGTAGTGTTATGCTATCTAAATCATGCCAAAACATTTTGAGCCTTTTGAGTCTTTAAAACATAACATATATCACATCATTAGAGTATGCTTACACTGTTAGGCTACTTAATTTGTTTTAAAACTAGTTTACCTTGTATCAAAAATCATTTGTTTCACACCATGTCATGTATACCATTTAGAACTTTGTCTTGTGTTGTCATGCTATCCAATCTTGTCTAGCTTGTTTGGTCAAATCCTAGTTTTCAACATTGAATTTTTAATTATCCTTATCAAGTTTGGACTCGAACATTGACTAATTTCTATTTAGGCCTTAATTTATAGGGCTAATACACATATCTTTCTCTTTTGGGTTGTATAACTTTAGTTAATCAATTACCCAAATTTGAAAACTATTAATGGTTTATTTGTTTAAAGCCTATCCTCATCATTGTTTGTAGCTTTATTTGGGAGAAACATAGCCTTTCTCAAAGAGGCTTTTGTCTTATGTCTTATTCCAACCGATCATGTTTATGTTTGATTCCATGTGCCATGTTTATGTCAAAGTTGTTTCCAAAGTTGTTAGATTAAATCAAATCACATCAGCCAAAGTTGTTTCCAAAGTTGTGCCTTTTGTTTAAATCAAATCACATCAGCCTTTGTTTCAAGTCTATCTTTTAATTCCATTTGGCTAAAAGTCCTATCATATTCCTATTTATTTGAGCCTATCTTTTGACTTTGCATTTGGACAAAAGACCTAACAACTCAACTTTTCCCTTTCCTAGTTTAGACCTTGTTTGGAACACTTTGACCTAGACCTTTGACATGCTAGTTTTTATTCAGACACTTGACCTTTTGTGCATATGATGTTTGACATTAAACATTTGATGTTAGGCTATTTTATGCCAAGTCTTATAAAAAATTATTTTAGAGATACATATCCAATTTTAGACCATATTAGAGATACAACTCCACCCCTTCATCCATGTTAGACCAAGATTAAACCATTTGTCCTTTGGACATATTTTTTTAGATTTTGTAGAACTATAAGCCTTTTTGTTTCAAATATTTCATCATTTACATGGATATGTCTCACTACACTTATGATGGAATATTGTACAATATAAAGTATGATAGAATGGTTGTAAAAATTACCACTAGAAACCCCTATAGAGAAGTTATTTAAGGAGTTTTATTATTCTCCCTATAATGCTCCATATGGGGAACATAGTCGAAATCTAAAAAGTCCAAATCATGACCTTGATTGGTATGAAGAGGATTGTGAGGATGACTTTGAAGACCAAACTATAGATAATGTTGTTTAGGATATAGATCCATACCCTATTTATAATAATCAGTACATGGAACACAATCATGAACAAACTTATGAGCCAAATCATGATTGGGATTATATGGTTTATGAGGAAGATTTAGATGCTTTGGCTTGTGCAAGCAATCAAGTTACACAACATCCTTTTTTTATCTTATCATCCACTATCCCTAACCCTCCTTTGGATTATATGAGATATCAAGCTCTGTAATATCCAAGGAATACCATTACCATTTTGAGACCTCATCCTTTGGCTTGTGTGAGAAATCAAGCTCCATAATGCCCCTTCACATTCCAAAACCTAGTCCTTTGGATTATACAAGAAATCAAGCCCCACAATGCCCTATCATTACCATCTCAATACTTCATCATTTGGCTCATCCAATCAATCATGTTCCCCAATGCCCTACCATTATCCAACCATAAGTCATTCCTTGTCTAGTACCAATCCAAACCAAACCTCAACTGATCCAATCATTCAAAAACCAAGCTATGTTCAAAAATAGTATTTTCCAACTCATTAGAAACCAAGGTGAAGAGAACTAACCAATCTACGATGTTTTTGTTGAATCAACCATTTTTTATAAGTCAACCTATGATGAATCATCTATTGATCCTATACTAGCTGTCAAGGAGTCTCACACTGATGAGCTAGTATTTGTTGAGTCACTTCTTAATGATTATAACTACCTTTGGGAAAATCATTACCTCAACCATGTGCCTATTTTTCAAGAGATTTCTATTGACAAGCCAACATTTGAGGAGTTTCATCTTGATCTATTTCTCATCCTAGATGAGTTTCACTTTGAAAAACTAGTTTTTGTGGAGCCCATTATGCCATCATAGGATATTACTTGTCCAATACTAAATATTTAACAAGACATCATTATAACAGAGTTCCCATCAAATGAAGAATCAGAGTTATAGGCAAGTTCTATTCTTGAAATGACATCATATTTAGCATCAAAATCACAATCAACATTAGTCTCAACATTAGATTTAGAGTCCCTTGAGTTAGAATTATATTTATAAGAAGAATATGTTCATGACTATTACAACATTGCTTATGTATGCCTTGTAAATAAAATTTTATACATTTTTTATCATTATATAGTTTTTGAGGAAGATTACTTTAGCCCTAACATGAGTCATCCTGGTATATTCTATGAGGATTATACAACGTTTCCCCTTTTTATTACCATTCCACAGGCCATTCCATCAACCAAAATAGACATATCATTGACATTACATCACCCACAAGTGTTGAATGGGATGAATATAATCACACTTTGTTGAACTAAATCCATAGAAAAATAGTAGTTGAAGAAGAGCAAGGAGGGTAAGACCACATTCATGTAGCAAAAGAACACTCTCCTAGTGAAACCTTTTTAGAGGCACTATGATACAATCAAAGTTCTAACTCAACATCTTCTAGCGAAACTTTTTTAGAAATTCTAGAAGACAATAAAAGTCAAAATTCAAAATTCCTTAGTGAAACCTTCTCAAAGGTGCTATGGGACAATCAAGACAACTTCATTGGAAAAACCCTCTTTGAGGCACCAACAATTGAGCACAAAAGTTATTCACTACTTGATAAAGACAAAATCAAAGATCAAATCAAAATTGCTTCCTAGTTATAGCCTAATCAGATGGTAGCTACTCTCAAGATCAAACAATAAAAAAGTTTGGTGGTCCTATTGAGAGAACAAGTCTTCAACCCCACCATAACCAAAGTTATGTTGAATTTGTCATCAAAAACATTATGTGTGACTGAAAGTCTTAATGTTCATTTATTTCCCCACTATTATACATTCCATTATCATCAACCATTCCATTTCAAAATCAAACCTACCATCTATTATTTATCCTTGTTTACCATCCATGACTACATTTTCCTTTGCAAAGGCTAAAAAGATACCTTGTCTTGATGTTTGAAGGAATCAAAATCAATGACTAGGGAAGATCACAAAAGTATTCTCAACAACCAAATTTGTAAGCTATTTTTGACAAAACAACTATTCAAATGACATGTGGGATATCACTTAACATGATCGAGTATTCTATGTGTATCATTTGTTGATTAGGATGTACATCTCCATATCAATAGGAAAAATAGAATAATATGTCATTTGCCACACCTAGGCCAAAAACATGTACCATACCATTTCACATTGCCATGCCATTACCTTTATTACATATCCATATACCATTTCCATATATTCCTACCATTTAGCCCTTCACTTGGGGGAAACTATCTTACCATTTAATCCTTCCTATCATTCTATCCATATCTAGACCAAAGCCTATTTTTAGTCATCCTACCCCATCATATTTTGATCTTGGTTACTTTGGTTCTTCCTACACTTTTTGTGAGAGGATTCCAATCAAGTTTCAATAATCAATCCAAGCCATGTTTACAATGATAGCCTATGAAAGTAGTGTGACAGTTGATCTAGTAAGATATCTTTCATCCTATCAAGTTTGTTTATGTGAGCTTGATTATAACCGCCTATGGGTAAATCAGTATCTCACCAATCTTACTACTAATTATAACCTCCTATGGGAAAATTAGTATCATTGACCTATACCATTGTATCCTAGTTATAACTACCTATGGGTAAACTACGGGTAACACTTGTTTATCATGAATTACCACATCACCTTGCCATTAATATTTTCATTTGATTAGCTATTTTCTAGATTTGAGAACTTTTTGGGACCTAATTGGTTTTCCCATACCTTTTGTGTGGATGTAATTACTATGACTTGAGGTCATTTTAGGACTATGTGGGTCATGCTCAATTCATGTTGAGGTCACCTTAGTCCCCCTTTCCATACACTCTCACTATTTTGTGAGCAACCTAAGCCAAACACTCTCACCATTTTATGAGTAGGTATCTTGTCATTATATAACAAGTTAAGATACCTCAAAATTCAAAAAACATTCATAACATTTCAAAAATCCAAAAATATTTGTCCTATCTAAGCCTAGTCAATTATCCTCGATCTACCTCATTAGGGCATAACCATTGTTATGATGCTTTATTTTTCTTTTGTTTTCAAGATTTTTATTTTGTTTATTTATTTTAGGTTGTTTGTTTGTTTTTTATTTACTTGCATGTTTGTTTACTTTCAACACTATTGCCTTGACATAGTCTATATGTGTCATCAAGTGATTCCTTGAACACATTATTCTTGAGTCTATCCATATTTATATGTAAACATTGTCATTATGGTTTTTATCATTGGTGTATTATTTTCAAGTGTTTATTGGATATCAAGAGTCAGTATTTATACATGTTTTGGCCAAGGCTTCATGGTGTTCTATTATGATGCCTACTATCACATACTATAACAAAAATCAGCTTCAAGAAGGTCTACAATAAATGGAGCCATAGAAGTTTATCCTTAGAACCTTGGCAAACCCTTCCATCCCACCCTTGATCAAATTAACCCATTATCCATTCTAGTTGTATCATTTCTAATCAAGAAAAACATCTCTTCATTGGAAGATACAACTAAATCATTCACAATAATCAATCTTGTTCTTCTATTCATCTCTTTCATCACTTTTCACCCACTCATATTTAATCTATATTCTAGGTTATATCCTTGAGTTATGCTTGCTAATCATCCCTAACTAAGACACCATGAGTTTTATCCAATCTAGGTCTGCTTAATGATTATAAATACCTATGGGCAAATCATTATTTTGACTTTTATTCCTAATTATAACCACCTTTGGGAAAATCAACATCCTTTTTACATCAATACATACAAGTATTTCCTTATTTTGATTAATCTTAACCACATATTAATTTTACCTTTCTTTTGTTTCTTTTAGAGGGACCATCCATCAACAAATGTGATGACCACTCCCTCAAGGGGGCATTATTATAGAATTCTCAAAATCATTTAGAGATTTATTCTTTAACCATCATCTTATTTTTGGCATACAGACCATCTCTCATTATTTTAGAATAAATTTCTTTACCTATAGCTTATAACACCTTCCCAAATAGGGGTAAACTGTAGACACCTAAATCTAACCACTGATAACCTCCAACTAGACTTTTGGCCAATTTCCATTTAAAATACATAGTTTGGCTTAAAAACACTAAATAAAATTAAAATATTTAAAATTGACATATTCAAATGAAAATTTTGGCCAAAGTATCCGTAAATAGGGTAATGCAATTTATGGGCCAACTAACTTTAATCAGATCATTTCAAGTTAAAATGGCAATTTTGTATCTAGGTGATCTGGATTGCTCTTTCCTATAAAATATCTGACACAAGATGCATGCCCTCATTATTTGTTGTCGATAACATCCTAAATAGGAATATGGTTCTAACGCATCTAACATTGACTTCCAATTCCAATCTAGTCAAATTATAGACCAATAGTAAGGCATTCTAAATAATTTGATTAATTTATGCATAAAGTTCTTAATCATGCTTAAGAGATAATTAATCCAAGTCAAGCTTTAATTAATAATTCCATGGAAACTTGTTGAAAATTTTGTGTTGGAAATGGATATTAAATAGCTACATCATCAAGTTACCTCATTTCTTGGGAAGATATCCTTAGGGCATAAATTCCATAAATATCAAAATGCATGCCCTCCATGCCTCATCAGTGCTTTGAAGGATTCCCTCCATGCCTCTTAATTGTCCCTTCTTCCAATTTCATGATGAGGATAATTATAAACTTAATTCCAAAAATTTAATTAATCTTTAACCACACATCTTAATCTCAAGATGGATAGTTTAGGTTGATTCTAGGTATTCTCAAAAATCTATAAATGGAGAGGCCATGAACATCATTTCTAAGATATTTTTGGTGTAAAGTTAATATGCTCAAATATCTTCAAAATTCTTGATAATTCAAATTTATAATGCAAAAATGATTCCAAAATCCATGGCAATTAGTGTCACCATTCAAATTGATTCCAAGGTAATCCAAGTCAAATCCACAAGGTGTGAAGGAGAGATAGAGGTAGCCAAGCTTCCATTGATGAGGAATTCATGAGGAAAAACTAATCAAGCCACTACAACAAGAATTTTGGATCATCCAAGGAAGGTAAAAGAGGGGTTTTTTTTTTTACATTTTAGTCGTGTCTTTTATTCATATGTGTTAACTAAGCTCTCCTTAGTGTCTAGGCTTAGAGATGTTATGTTAGTTAGTGTGTTTCTTTCATTTTTTTTTCATTTTGAAAATAACACCATACTAATCATCCTCTCTTGAGTAAAATTATTAGATCACAAAATATAGCTTAAAATATGGGTGGAGAGGACTAAGAGTAGGAAGTACCCTTAGGTTCTTGATATGTTTAGTTAAAGAGGCATGCAGTGATTTTATAATTCTGGTTAGAGGTGGTGTGGATGGTTCTTACACATTTTTAGCAGAGGAATTTGATGAAGGGATTGAGGTGATGATAGGTTTAATGGTGGATGAAAGTGAGGTTAAGGGTTCATGTTTTTTTTGATATGGGACCCCAAGATAGTGCCAAAAAATGGCTTGATCCAAATTGGGTTGAGAGGAGAATTCAAGGTTTTGGACCAGTCTAGAGAAGGGTTTATAGATGGGTTTGATTCCTTGGGCATTAGATTCAAATATTATGCCCATAGGATGAGGTGACGGATTTTTTTCTTCATCTTTGTCTTTGATGAAAGGCTCCAAGATTTGGGAAGAAGTTTCTTCCATGGAAGGACTAGATATGGTGATATGTCCTTTTATAATGATTTCAAAGGAGAGAACAGGTGATTCCATGGTGGGGGAAGGAGGTGTGATGGAAATGGTTTCCTCCTTTGATATTTATATCAAAGGAGAGGTGGGTAAGTATGTTATCTCCTAAAGTGAAGGAGAGGATGTGGTTGTTTCCTTTATTTGTATGTCCAAAGGAATGGTAGGTGATTCCACCACTTCAATAAGTGGAGTGGAATAAGAGGTGGTTGACACAATAATCTCCTCAATGATAGGTCCATTGATAATGTAATTAACCATATGGACCTTAGGAGCATGATATGATTCTAGTTTATTGCTATCTTGGTTGGTGAAAGTGGCATGATTGGGACAAAGTTATCAAAACATGTTAAGTGACTAATTTGGAGGTGTATTTGGATTGTCCAATGTAATTTCTCCCTTATAAATCAAGTTTTAGATAATGGTTTTAAATGTGTTACACTTACTAATGTTATGTCTAGTGACATAGTGGAAGTCAAAAAGATCATTATCATTGTAATAACTACGCATATGGTGAGAAACATCAAATTATATGGGAGGTCTGATGGGGGAAGGTTTATGATGTTGGATTTGAGAAATTTGTCTAAAAATGAAGCATATGACTCCCCTATTAGAGTGTATTATTTTGGGGTAGCTTAGTTTTGATTTTGAGTTTGTTGGTTGGAAGAGTTAGAAGAGTTGGTGTGGTTGGGTTGGTTGACAATTGGAGGTGGAGTAGGTTTAACGACAATTGTGTTTATGGATGCCTTTGATTTGGTGTTTGGATGGTTAGATTGGTTGGTGGTTCGGGATGAGGAAGGGTCATTGGACTTGAATATAGAATTTTTATTTTTTAGTTTTAATTTCCCTTCATCAATGGATCTGATTTCTAATTTATGTGTCATGGTGAAAGCCTCATCAAACATTCTAAATGTTTAAACCTATAGGGTGGGGGAAGTGTGTTTGGTATAGTCTCAAGATAAAATTTCAATCAACTCAGGTTGGGGTAGAGATAAAGAGAGCTATTTGATGAGACCTCTCCATCATGCTATGAAATTGGCATTTGATTTGTCATCAAATTGTTTAATGGAGTAGAGGTTGGTAATGTAGACCTTAGATATATTGACAGAGAAGTGATCTGAAAATTTCTAGGCAATTTGGGAAAAGGAAAATATGGAATGATTGGTGAGATAACTATACCAATCTAATATTGGTTTAGATAAAGACATTGGGAAATTATGAGGGAGAAGAGCATCATCATATGCAATCAAGTAGAAAGAATGATGAAATGCTCTTATGTGTTTTTCTTTGATTTGGAACTTGGAAAACATGGGTAGTTCCCATTGAGGAAGATAAGGTTGGATAGGAATGGATGGATAAATAGGTTCATTATATATTTGATCATAAGAAAAGAGGTTATGATTCCCAAATATAGATGACTTTAAGTTCATCATTTTATCCATCAACATTTTTACCAAATCTATTTGGGGTTGTAAAGCTCCATAATTGTGTGGTTAGTTTTGTTGAGGGTGGGTGGATGTAATATATTGATAAGTGGTAGAAGGTCGAGAAGATACCACATATTGGTATGTGATCATTGCGGGTTGGGATGATGCCACATAAAGGTTAATGGGCACAAAAGATTGGGTAGAAGGTGCAACTATGTATCCTTATAGATTAGGAATATAGCATGGGTAGGGTGTCATAGGCATTTGTTGAGGTATTTATATGGGTTTATTTGGACGTATGATTGAATTGGTATGTTATGAAATTGATATGGATTGGGTTGGAAGCATGGATTGGGGGTGAGTGGTAACTCTAGTACTGATAGGCGGAAGGGTAGAAGGTGTATAAAGCACCACATTTTGAAGTGGGTTAGATATTGGTGGGTTGGTAGTGATAAGGGGAAGAGTATAAGATGTCCCTAAAGTGGGTGGAGTATGGGTAGAAATAGATGAATTTTCCCCTATGTTAGAGGTGTTCTCTAGTGTAGGGAGTGTTTGGTTATTAGTTGGGAAGTTTGATTGGGTTTGGGTAGAGGTAGTGGATAGGATATTGGTGGAATAATGTGCTTGAGTGATCATAGGTTGGGTGGAAGTAGTGACAATCATAAGATGGAGTGGCATCTCATAAGGCGGATCCATAGGAGGAATTGAAGTAGTAGAGGTGTAGTGAAATAAGGTGTTGAGGTAATGTTGAAGGGCCATGGGGTTGTTATTGAGGAAAGTAGTGAAATATACATCACCTTTGATAACTATCTAAGGCATGGTAGGAGGGGGAGAATGATGGGGAGAACCCTCAACATCTGAAGTGTACTCCATAGAGGAAGAAGAAGAGGAATGTGGTTCTTGGTTGGTTTGATTCCTCAACTATTGTCTAGTAAATACCATGTGAGTAATCGAAAGGAAATAAAAAAAATCTCACAACTCAAATGAAAAGAAATCAAAAGGAAAATATCTCAAGGAAATAAATACATACACTAGAGTGCATTTAAAAAAATTTAGGACTCTTTTTATATCACTTTTGGATTATGGCTTAGAAAGTGGGAAGAAGAACTTTGGTTTATAGATAAGGTACTAGAAAGGAAGTCTAAGGTTGGTTTCAAGTGTTAAAGGCTCTCAAAAATATATATTAAAAGTTAGTATGTGTCTTGATATTGGGGCCTACCCCCTCACTTCACACACCATAGTGATAAGGGTGTTGGGTGCTTAGCCAAGATATACTGAATTACATAGTTTAGACACAACCAGAGAGCTGAGTTTTGGTTTCTCTTTTAGGTAATGACCTCCAAGTAAGATAGCCGAAGGGAAAGGTTTATTACTAGGTGATGAAATCATATTTGGGCCTTATGTCAATTATTTTTATGGGTTTATTTATTTTTTTATTTGGTAAAGTTTGTGAGAATAAGAGTGAAACTACGATTGATTACTTTGTTTTTAAGTTAACTAGATGAATTAAAAACATGCAACCAATCAATTTATGCAAGGTTTATTTTATACCCAAAAGGAATTTTTGATTTCTTTATATGAGCATAGAATAAAGGAAGAAAGTGACACCTAGATGCTACTAGGTCCCAATGAGCATGCCAAAATGTTTCTCTCAATTTATGTATATTTCTTAGTAAAGAAGTAAGTAAGAAACTAGTAATAAGGGTGTGGTAGAAGAACCTATATGCTTATGTGCGCATGATAAAAATGATTTTGGAGAGATCCTCTTTGTCTTAGTAAGAATTACCTATAGATAAGAAATTAATAATAAAAGGGGTTGTTAGAAATATAGTAAGGTGGATTGCCTAGCGTGAGCTAGATCCAAGAAGCCTAAGCTTGCTAGGAGGTTGTCAATCCACTCTTTGATAATAGTTAAGTTTAAAGAGATAAAATAAAATAATTTCATCAAATAAAAGAAAGAACTGAAATTATATATAATAATAAATATATGTTTGGTAAAGAAAATAATCTAAATATAGCAATACTAGGTTAATACTAGTGCTAATGGTGGGTCAGGTTGGGTTAAAAAAATTAGGCAAGGGTCTGTGAACAAGTAGGGACACAAAAAGTTAGATTAGGTTGGGAATAAGGGGTTGGAAATAAAATTTTATTTCCTAACACAATGATCTTTTATGGATGGGTTAACCATTGGTGGTTAATCTGATCATCAATTGTTGGGTAACCATCAATGGTTGTAGGTGACCATCGGTGGTTAGAATGATCATCAGTGGTTCTTGTAGATTCTAAAGATGTTCAAAAAAGGAGTTGTAAAATGGGTTAGTGAATTTCATTGCATTTTTTTAAGAGTTTTGGAGTTATAAATTAGGATGTATAAGGGTCAAATTACGATAGGGAGGTTAGAAACTAACTAAACAAAACCTGAAGTACAAAATGTGCCTAGTTGGATACTTGATGGTTGATGCCTAATCCTAGAGAAATTTTGGTAGATTAATGGTAATTTACCTTAAGATGAATCTCAACATAGGTTTGGGTCTCTATTTACGTTTTTGAATTGTTGAAAGGAAGAACTACTAGTTGATAGCTTGATCACCTATGTTCAAGAATGTTTGATTGTGGATAATGGATCCTCTTTCACCTCCTACTCCCCTGATTTTATATTCAAAGAGAGATGGAGGTATAAGGTTCCATAGGATGTTATAGATATTAATTTTGATGCATCATGATGTGTTAGTACTGGGTAAGGTGAACATATTAAATTATGCCATGTAAGCCTATACATAGCTGGTGTGTTTGTCTAGGTAGTAGGGATGGGACTTGACTATCAATGGTCATGGTGACCATTAGTGGTCAAGATGAATGTATAAAATAGATGATTTAAATTTAGAATGGGATAAAAATTGGTAAGTTAGTGATTTATTTAGCTAATTATCTAACCTAACTCAGGGTCATGGTCAAAGGTTGGGTAATGGTCCAAACTAGGGGTATGTCAACATTTGGAACTGTAGTCTACAAAATTTTGGTGTCTACACATAAAATCAAATTTTAAAAGTAAAAATATGAGAAAATAATATTAATAACTCTTTAATGACCTAAAAAACATCACCATGTCCATTGGACATCAATAAACATGCCAATAGGCCTCAAACCAACTTTTACAATATGACAACTCAGAATGGTCAAATACTATCAAAGTATATTCAACAACATTTGATCACAAACATATTAATATTAATCTAATGAATTAAAAAAAAAAAATTACCTAAAATTATTCTATAACATCCTCATAATCAATATATCCTTAAACTCTTGGGAAAAACCTCAAACTCACGTCTCTAAAGTGACTATTTAAAACTGTCAATAGGCCTATCAACACAATCATATATAAGTTTGTATTTAACAATTGTAAGAGTGATTAAAAGAAATATAAATCACATTAATATATAATTTTTTATCTATATATCATCCTTCAATAGTTATATCTCAAATTCAAGTGACAACCAATGGTCTTACAAACCAATCTCTGAAGCCACTCTCTCATAGTGCTTACACAATTTGATAAGACATTTTAGATTCCATATATTGACACCTTAGAGTAAATAAAAAATTTAAATAATTATTTTATAATTAATTTAGGTACTAAAACAAAATATAATATTCATAGGATGATTTATCTAAGTGTATAGATCTTCCAACTTACCATTCTCACTTACATACACAGAGTTACCATTTTGCTTTAAGAACCAATCATGGTGAACATGACTTATACCACCTGTAAGGATACAAAAAATATATTTAAAATAATTAAAATTATATAATTAGATAATTATATATACCTTAAATATAGATATCATAGGCTCAAAGGGTAAAATTTGTCTTAAGGGCCAATCTCACTATCTTGGGTTTTACTATCACATCTTATTTATGCATGCTATCTTATGAACACCATTTGTATCCTTTTAAGTTAAATTAAAATAATATAATAAATATGTAAAATATTTATAGTTTTTTAAAATTTACCTAATGAATTTGGATTATTCCCTAGTCCTCTACAACCAATCCCTAAATGCATTCTCAATTTGACAAATTTTTCTCACTGTTCTCACTCTTAGCCAGTTTAGCAATAGGTCAACTAGATTGACCAAAAATGTTGGAATAAATGATATAAATTATATAAATAACACCATGGACCTAAATAAAAATTCCTTACCTTCAATTTCCATCCATTTTACAATCTTGACTTGGTCAACTCTGCATGTAGCATCAAATTATTCAAAAATAAGTAATTTTATATAGGTTATACTCACTATCTTGTCTGACCAATGACACTTGGATATGAATAATGGATTAATATACTACCTATAAATATAAATATTTCCTTACCAATCCATTTTTTTCCATTTATAACAAGTTTTCTCTAATCAGGTCATTAAGAAGGTTTTGAGAGGGTTTTAGACTAGTTTACCTTCTTAAGGTTTATTCATATAGATCTATTCCTTAAAAAAATTAATAATTATTGTAAATAGTTATTAGGAAAATTTAAAACATTTTAAAAAATTCTCATATTCCCATGAAACTATCACACATGCCAATGATCATTGAAAGATCCTTCTCAGGCTCTCATCTCTTCATTCTGCATGCTCAAGAGACCTCAAAACATGTTTTTATTGATTACTCCTTCAACTCATGAACTCGGTATTTTTAAACACACTTGAAAAAATATATAACAAATTAATACATGATCATATGTGATATATTACCTTATAACCTCATCTTAACCCTTCATTAGGCCTCATTAGGTCTCTTATGTACACTAGGCCTTAAACTACCAGTTACATTTTGACTTTTGAACACACTTTGGAACCTATTATATTAATATAAATACACAATAACAATAACTACATAATCATACCATTATTACACAAGATCACAAGCCTTCAAACATATCAAGACACCTCATACTACCACCTAAGTTCTTAGGACTAAGTCTATGAGAAGATCTCCAATGAAGGACTTACCTCTTTAGTTCACTCTGAGAGTCATGTAACTAAATAATCACCTATATTTCATGATATATTACTTAAATACACACCTTAAATATTATACATCTATGTATCACCATCACCATGCTACTACATGCCACTTCTATGTTTAGAAACTAGGCCATGAAATAGACCTTCAAGGTACCATACCTCTTGGGGACCTTCCTCCCATTGTAGATGCATAATAATATTCATTAACATGATAATAATCCTTTAAAACATTATAAATTACTACTACACATCTTCTTAAAATATTTGCATACCACAACATAGAGCCAATACCTCATACATAACTCAAGAATTACTAAACTATGTTTGAGCCATCATGATTACTTACCATGAAACTTCACATGATCACCTTTTGGACATTAATGAACTTAAAATATTGTTTACATAAATTAAAACATAATTACACAAAAATAACCATAGGAGCATACCTCAACATGTCTCTCTTTGGTGATTGATCAAACCCTATCTCCTCACCCTTCTTCACCTTTGGAATGAATTTGCTAAAAAATGTGCTAGTGGTCTCATGGTGTTGAGATACCCCAATTACACCTCTATAAATGGGCACTTTTTACATATACTTAAAATAATGCCTCATACATATGAAATTATCCCTTATACATGGGAAACTATGTTCACCAACGTAAAATATGCTATATTAATATACATGCGATGATCTATCTTGTAATTTTATAAAAATCACTCATGGATTGATATTTGAATGTTTTAGACCTATAATATGATTGGTCATATACTTGATATGAAAATAGATATGAATAGGGTGTAATAGTGCAATTGTGCAATTCATTGATTTAGCTTTATTATATGTTTTATTGGTATTTTCTAGATGATTAATGGGAAGGATTAGAATTGTATTTATATGAAACCTTTTGAAAATATGTCATGATAAGGTTCACTAAAATAGTTACACTAAATCATGAATTTTGATTATTTTTTTTTAATTTGGATGACATTTGGTTAATGGACACTAGATAATGATCTGGACATTACCATCAATAGTAGTGTCCCTTTTTGGTTAGTAGTGTCCATAAGGATATAAAATAGGTATGGATCTAAAATTTAAAGTGAATGATGTTTATTAGGTTTTAACATTTTCATGTGATACAAGATAATTTGTTCATTACAATGATATGAATCTGACCAAGAGATAGACATTTAGGCATAGTGAGATTGATAATGAGATCCTTTAAATATCATGGATATCTAGAATTGAAGGGTGGAGCCCTAATACATATTATCAAATGTACAAGACTGATATGTTATAAATATTTAGTTTTATTATATATACATATCTGAAAATTTAGTTTTGAATTTTACATTCCAAACATCAATGATTAATGCACACCTTTTGACTAATAAACAAAAACAAGATGAGTTAGTAGTGAAAGAGTATACAAATAGAGATAATTATGAAAGGACCCAACATCTGTTGAAGATAGAAGAAATTGGAAGGCATATAAGTTTAAAATCTCAAGAATTGGAAGATAGTTTTGTAGTTTTATAATGTATAATATTTGAATCAAAATCACATTGGAAGAAGCACTCAATGTGAACATAGATAATATCAACCCAATTAGGT